>OY856187.1:25972834-26182008 GCA_963693315.1 Diogma glabrata | reverse complement strand
TTTCTCGACGTTTTAGGACCTACTGATTTCAAAAAAGCAAAAAAAAAAATGTATGTCTGTCTCTCGGCCGTCCGTCCGGCCGTCACAACCGACGAAATCTAGAAAACCGCTGAACGGATCTCAAAATTTTTTTTTTCTAAAAATAGGTTTACTCAATGGAAAGAGCCGAAAGGTCGATTTTTTGATAACTGTACCAGAAGTGTGTCAAAAAAATCGTCAAGTGTGTCAAAACAAGGAAATTTGCATATTTTTTGGTTAAAAAACGTTCATTTTAAGTGATTACGAGTAGGAACATTGAATTTGGAGAAATCTTGATGGTCGGGATTGGTATGTGAGACCAAAATCAAGATTATTGCATTATAAGTTTGTCAAAAAAATGTTGTCAAGTGTGTCAAAAGAAAGAATTTTATTTATTTTTTTACCCAATTTTTTGGAAAAAAAATAAAATTAATTGTTTGTTTGAAATGAAGTTTTATTATTATTATTGAGAATTATGGCATTATAAGTTTGTCAAAAAAATGTTGTCAAGGGTGTCAAAAGATTTTTATTTAGTTTTTTACCTAATTTTTGGAAAAAAATAAAATTGTTTGTTTGAAATGAAATTTTATTATGATTATTGAGAATTATTGCATTATAAGTTTGTCAAAAAATGTTGTCAAGTGTGTCAAAAGAAAGATTTTTATTTATTTTTTACCCAATTTTCTTAGAAAAAAATAAAATTAATAGTTCGTATGACATGATATTTTATTATTATTATAGAGAATTATGGCATTATAAGTTTGCCAAAAAATAATGTCAAGGGTGTCAAAAAATGATTTCATTTAATTGTTTAGCCAATTTTTTGTGAAAAAATGTATCTGTTTTTTTGACGTAAATGTAATTTAAAATGAAATTGGACATGAAAATTTTTGAATTTGTTATAGTTTTTGAAATATTTTTGGAATTTTGAAAAAGTTTGTATATTTGATTTTGTAATAATTTTTGCAATATTTTTAGAATTTTGGAAAAAGTTTTAATATTCGATTTTGTAAGAATTTTTGGAATATTTTTAGAATTTTGAAAAATTTTAAATTTTTGATTTTATTATAATTTTTGGAATTTTGAAAAAGTTTGATTTTATTTTTTTTTTTTTTTAACGGCGTTCATGCTCCATGTAGGAGCGTTGCCAGGCTAATCAGCTTCGAATATTCACCACGGTCATTCGCAACAGCGACATAATTACCATGGCAGCCGATTTTTTTAAGGTCGTTTATTACGTCAGTCTCCCATTGTAGTCGTGGTCTACCTCGCGGTCGCCCACTCCCTGGGGTACTAACGTACATTTTTCTAATCATTCCAGACTGTGAATCGGCTCGTAGAACATGCCCAAACCAAGCAATCCTATTAGAACGGATACAACCTATTATATCAGGACCCTCAAGGAGGTCTCTGATCTCAAAGTTATATCGGGTTCTATACTCTCCATCGTCTGTCTTAAGTGGACCAAAAATGTAGCGTAGGATCTTACGCTCAAATACAGATAAATGCGATTCGTCATTTTGTGTAAGGGTCCACGTTTGTGACCCATACATCACAACCGGTCTAATCAATGTCTTGTATAACTTGAGCTTGGTGTTAGTTGATACATACGGAGATTCAAGGAGAGGTTTGATTGAGTAGAAAGTTCGATTACCTGCAGCGATTCGAGCTTTTATATCTGTAAGTATGCTGTTGTTTGAGTCAAGCATTGATCCCAAATATTTAAAAGATTCAACTACCTCAATTCGTTCATCGCCGCACATCAAATCTTTCTTCTCAGACTCTCTTGAAACATTCATATGTTTGGTTTTATTGTAGTTAATTTGAAGACCAATTTTTCTAGCTCCACTCTCAAGCGACTTAAAAGTCTCACTCATAACAGCTTCACTTCGGCCGAGGATGACAACATCATCAGCGTATGCAATCATCTGTACTGAGCTTATTGACAAGATATTGTTGTTAGTCGGCAGTTTCTTTTGACGGCACACATATTCCAAGGCTAAATTAAAAAGTATAGGAGAGATAGCATCACCTTGTCTTAACCCGGAGTCGACTTTAAAAAACCTTGATATTTCGTTCTCTACTCGTACACAGCATTGAGAGTTCTGTACTGTCATTTTGCATAGTGATACCAGTTTACCAGGAATTCCCATTGACACCAGAGCAGACCATAGAGTCTCTCGTTCGAGAGAGTCGTAGGCCTGTCTGAAATCAATGAAGAGTTGGTGCACTGGTATGTTGAACTCTCGGCACTTTTCCAAAATCATCCTTATCGAGAAAAGTGCATCGGTGGTACCTCGGCCCCGCCGGAAGCCACACTGATATTCTCCAAACAGTTGTTCAGCAAAAGGATTGATTTTGGATAGCAAAATATAAGAAAAGATCTTATATGCTGTGCAGAGTAGAGCGATTCCTCTGTAGTTTGCACATTGTAGGCGATTACCTTTTTTATGGATTGGTATCAGCATAGCTGTGTTCCAGTCCTGTGGCATGGCTTCAGTCCTCCATATCATTTGAACAAGTTCAAACAATCTTAAGGATAGAGTTTCGCCACCATGTACAATCAATTCGGATGTTATATCGTCGATACCAGGTGCTTTATTGCATTTTAATTTTGACAGCGCCGCATCGAATTCCTCTTTGGTGGGTTCGTCTACATGTACCTTTGACGCACGAATAAGCTTTGCTCGTCGCCCGACTTGTTTCTGGTCACTTAAGCAGGCCAGTGGGCCAAATAAGTGGCCCAAGTGTCTAAAATATTTTTAAGGTCTACTTGCAGCTCCCCATCTTCGTTTTGAATAGCTGTCGATCTAGTTTGAGGGCCCTTCTTTAAGGTTTTAACCTGTTGAAAGAAGTTACGCGATTGATGTTCCTTATTGAAGCTTTCAATCTCCTCACACTTTCTCTTCCACCATTCTCTCTTCGTTCGTCTACATAACTTTGTAACGGCTTGTCTTGCCAGTTTATAGTTCTCCTTCGTGGACCTGGTGTTGCGTCCTTGCAGACATTTCAGATAGCAATCTCTTTTGTATTGAATAGCGTCAAGACATGCTTGATCCATCCGTGGCTTCTGGGAGTGGTTTTGTGGTCGTCCAAGTATTCCTTCAGCAGCGCTTAAAACAGCATCTTTGAGCAAATACCATGACTTATCGACGTCTCCATTAATGGTTTCTGATTTCTCTAATGTTTCGGCAATATGGTTTTGATATTTCTCTTCTGTTTCTGCATTCTTTAGTGATGAGATGTTAAATCGTTTCCGTTGATTGAATTTCGGAATGCTTGGGTTTGGGAAGTGGAACCTTATTTTAGCACATACAAAAAAGTGGTCACTTCCAATGTATGCACCTCTAAAGGATCGCACATCCAGAACACTCGAAAAGAAACGTGCTGTAACTAGCACGTGATCAATTTGATTTCGAGTGTTTCCATTCGGTGAGACCCATGTCTGCTTATGAATCGATCGGTGCGGAAAGAAAGTACTGGCAATTCTCAAATTATTTGATAATGCAAACTCAGTCATTCTCTCACCATTATCATTTGAATTCAAATGGAGACTGTTGGGGCCCACCACATTTCCATAGGAGATATCTCTTCCACCCTGCCCACTAAAGTCACCAAGAACCATAGTGAAGTCGCGTGTTGGTGTTTGTTTCATAACCTCTTCCAGCGCTATGTAGAAATTATCCTTCTCGTCGACGATCTTAGCTTCAGTAGGTGCATGCACGGCAATAAGAGAAATATTGTTATATGTACCACGTACAGGTAGGTAGCAAATCCTCTCACTGACCGGGATGAATTTCATCACGGCTTCTTGTATGCGTGCACCAACAAGAAAGCCAGTTCCAAATTCTCTTCGAGAAGGATGACCACTACAGTATAGAGAGTGACTATCCAAATCTTGTTTTCCGATTATTGGCTGTCTAATTTCTTGCAGAGCTATGATATCCATCCCATAGCTCTCAGCCTCTGTTTCTAGACTTATAAGAGCATCAGGAGCGCTCAGGCTGCGCACGTTCCACGTTCCGATTCGGTAGTCTGGACCTTTTTCACGTCCAGGTAAAATTCTGTTTTTGTCCGGGTCTGTTTTTCTTTTCTGATTTCCAAATTTAACAAATAATTTTTTTTTCCGGGGTTAGGGTGTTAACCTTAGGCCCAACCCAAATTGTCGTTAATGGGTCCGTTCTGCATCTTAAGGTTACCAGAAACAACCTTTTGACACGTTTATATAGCGAGCCGCTTGATCCAAGACAGACGCCCGCTTCAAGCCGCCCCTAACATGGAGAACAGACGCTTGAGTCGCATTGGTTTTAAGGCGCCAATTCGCCATGATGTACCATGATTGACTAAACAGTTTTTACCCTGCTTGTCTCCGGTACACCAACCTAATTCTGTCAGCATTAACCAGGCAGCACGGCGTGGACGTCGAATTTCGGATTTCGCTACCCTTGATTTTATTTAATTTAACAATATTTTTGGAATTTTGATTATAATTTTCCGGCAACGTATCAATGTTTCGTGTTAGTTTTGTAATAAATTTTTAAACAGAGATAAAAAATACTTGTACTTTAATAAAGAGTTATGTTTGATATACATCGCTGCCCAAAACTAAAAACCATGTCCTCATAAAAGTCTTTTGCCGAAAACTATATCAAAATCCTTAACCCAGACCGAAGTCTTGATATCTCAGAGCTGTGAGATTTCAGCCCCTCCATATTTTACTTTTGACATTTACGATTAATAGTCCGGTCAATTTAGACCAAAAAATGAGAGTGAAGTTACATAAAGTCCCAACAAGCTGAATTTCAGTGAAATTGTTCAAAACATAATTATAAACAATGTCTAGAAGTTCCCCATCATTCCCGTGTATGGAAAAAATTTTATTCAAGGTCAAAGGTAAAAAAAATGAGTTTTTCGCGATTTTCAGCAAAACGGTAAGTTTTATCATAAAAGTACCTCAGACAAAAATTGTAGATCATAAAATTATCTAAAAAAAATGTATCAATACTTTTTTTCTTACAAGCCACCGCTTCTGAGATATAACGATTCAAAAAGTTATAAAATTTGTTATCGTCATAATATGCATGAGTACGCCACGTATATACATCTAGAGTTGTTATATTTTATATAATATATATAAAACTAACGGTAAAATGAAATCAACTAACTGAGATGAGAAAAAATAAATATAAAAAAGAAAATAAATTTTGAAGTTTCGTTTTTGATGTTCGTTGTTCGATAGCTAATATATAAAAAGGAAAATATAAAAAAATAAAAGAAATTTTTAATTTCATTTTTGTATGTATGCAAACTTATAATGCAAATGTATATAAAAAGTTTTTCGTATATAATAACTATTTTATATATGATCCGAAAAATCCCCAAAAATCTCTAAAACCTAAGTTACAGCAATATCAGTTAGCACTAAAAATTTGAAATCAATCAAAATTCGAATAAAAAAGCCTTAGGCTCCACAAAATTTTTCGTTAGCGTATTAATATCAGGTAAAATGAAACCCAGTCCCTTAATTTTTAAGCCAGTGTAACTTCGAGACATCTGTCTCTTGTTCTGTTGTGTGCGTGGCTAGGGTCTTATACCTGCTATAATAAATGAAATACCGTTAGTCTTGAGCGTCACTCTATAGTGAAAACACGTGTTTATCCTAACCTATATTGTGCTGTTTTAAGTTTTATATTAAAAATGTCTGAATATTGTTTTATTTGTGCTAAACTTTTAACTGAAAGTGAAGTTGTTACTGTTGAACGTGGTATGAAGACATTAATTAATGCAAGTATCGAAAGAGCTGATGATTTTTCGGAATATCTCAAAAATCAAAAATCTGTGACAATACATGAAAATTGCCGTAAAAATTATACTCGAAAGTCTTCTATTGCTGCAGCTAATAAAAGACAACGTGAAGAACAAGAAGCCAGTACATCCACAGCAAGTCCTCCTCGTACTAGATCACGTATCAGTGAATCAGCTTTTTGTTTCAAAGAACTATGCTTATTTTGTGGCGAGAAATTAAATGAAGAGTATGAAAGAAAAAAATCCTCAGATTTTCGGCGTCGAATCAGCCAAGTAAGTACACTTCAATTTAAAGATTCAATTCTGGAAACAGCTCGGACTCGTGACGATGCTTTAGCAAAAGCTGTTCTTGCTCGAGTCGAATTTGAATATGATTTAGTTGCTGCTGAAGCTAAGTATCATCGAGATTGCTATGCTAATTTTTTAAAACCTTCCACTGGAGCTGTTGACTTACTTGTATTACTCACTGCTCGAACGCCAACTGAAAAAACTATTTTTTTCTTAAAACCAGGAAAAGCTCAGCATCAATCAGATATATATTCATCAAAAAGTTTATTTACTTTTGTAAAGTGTCAAGTTCATGTACTATTTTTACACGCAATAACTGGCTGTGATACGACATCTGCATTTTACAGGAGGGGTAAAACAGCAGTTTTCAAAATGTTTGAAAAACAAGATTTAATTCAATGTGCTGAAGTTTTTAAAAAGAGTAATTCAACTCAACAAGAAGTTATTACCAACGGCATCCGCTTCTATGTACGGAGCTCCTAAAAAAACTACCTGTTTAGATAAGCATCGATATGCATGTTTCGTTAAAAATACTAAAAATAAAAAACAAGTTCAATTAGCTTGTCTTCCTCCAACCTCAGTTGCTGCTCACCAACATCTTTTTCGAGTATATTACCAAGTTCAAGTGTGGCTTGGTTATCAGCTAGACCCTACAGACTGGGGTTGGAAGTTGGTCAACAATATATTAGAGCCGGTTCAAACTTTACTTCCACCTGCGCCGGAAAAACTGCTGAACACTATTTTTTGCAACTGCAAAAAGGGATGCAGTGCTAAATGTGGTTGCAAAAAAGTCGGACTGTTTTGTTCTTTGGCATGCACAAATTGTCAAGGCCGGTCGTGCTCTAATATTGAATCACAAACAATGGAGGATTCGTTTGACTCCGACGAAGTATCATGCGATACATCGCTATTGACGCAATTTACTTGCATCCAAAATGAAGATGAAGAAGAAGCAGGAGAAGAAGAACAAGAAGAAGATCAAGAAGAAGAACAAGAATTTGAAACTTACGAATAAGACGAATGAACTTCAACACTTTTTTTTAATGTACATCGCTTTTATCTTTTCCAATCTTTGAAAATTTCCGTTATTTTGCAATAGTTTTACATTAAACAGGATCACAACTGACCCGTGGAGTAGGCCTACTGGGGAAACAACGTTAAAAAAAACGCGCTAAGTACACTACCTCATAGGTGGCGTGGAAACGTGTGCATATGACGATAACAACTTTTATAACTTTTTGAATCGTTATATCTCAGAAACGGTGGCTCGTAAGAAAAAAAGTATTGATACATTTTTTATAGATAATTTTATGATCTACAATTTTTGTCTGAGGTACTTTTATGATAAAATTTACTGTTTTGCTGAAAATCGCGAAAAACTCATTTTTTTTACCTTTGACCTTGAATAAAATTTTTTCCATACACGGGAATAATGGGGAACTTCTAGACATTGTTTATAATTATGTTTTGAACAATTTCACTGAAATTCAGCTTGTTGGGACTTTATGTAACTTCGAATGTCTAAATTGACCGGACTATAAACTTTTATTTTATTTGTTTTGTTTTTTATTTTGTTATGCGTCTTTGGTCGGAAAATAAGACAACTTTTTGTCAATAATTTTTGATATTGTGTTCTTTTACATTCACGGAACCCTTGGCGAGCGAATTATATTCACACTTGTCTGACTTTTATCTATTTCCACGCTTTGACATTGTTACAATAGGTGAAAAACACATGAAATCAGGAAGGTCTGGAAATGAGGTTTTAATTTTGTATATTTAGGTATTGGAATTCATTAACATCAATAAAAAAAATTTTCTGCGTTTTTAGTTTTTTTTTTTAACCCTGTCTTAAGATACAGGGTGATGAAAAATCAAGAAATTGCTCGATCCTGCTGTATTGAAATAGCTCTACAGTCAAAACTACTGGACTGATTTTAATGTTATATAGCTCAAAATGTAGGTATTGCTAAGCTAGTTGTTTCGTTTTGCAATGTAACCTGCCTCCGTTACATAGAAAAATTGCACGTTATCTTGAAAATTGCCTGAAGCTGCTGCCCAGTTATATAACTCCAGAGGTGTTGTTATAACTTTGTCGTATTCTTTCTTAAAACTCGCTCTAGTTGCTTTTCTTTTTACTTTCCCTCCAATTCCATCACATCGGAACTGCTCTAACCAGGTAACGAGGAGGTACAGCCCATCAAGGAGTAGTTAGTTAAAGACGGACAAACGATTTTTTTGATTGAAGCCACTCTATATTCTGATCTAATAGACTAAGAGCCCACGACAGCCAGACCTTCGTTATTTTATAAAAGCTGAAAGTTTTTCTGCGCATACTCCCTACTCAGGTAGGAACGATTAGCGACATATAAAGTTTTGATCATGGTGGCTTTGTCAGGGAGCAGGTAACAAATGGGCCTCCAAAGTTTCGTGAAAGTATAAAAGGTAATTTTTTTATATATTCTTCGGGATAGTATTAGAAGTCACGTCACGTCAAGTCACGTCACAACTTTATCAATTTGTTAAAGTTTAAGGGTGTCTGGCAGGGGGTTACCACGATAGTAAGTGTCTGGCAATGAGCCACCATGATCCAAAGTTCATATGTCGCTAATCATTCCTACCTGAGTGGGGGTATGCGCAGAAAACTTTCAGCTTTTATAAAAGAACGAAGGTCTGGCCGTCGCGGGCTTTTGTTCTATAAGCTATAATCTTATCTGGTAATTGAAGTACACATAATATATATTTTTGTGTTAAAAATAATATAATATTTGCTGCGATATACTATATCGAATATTAAGTAATATCTCTGGACTAAAATTGCCCAGCTTTATTTTGTGAGAGTCAACAAAACATATATTGTGATTAAAAATTAACTAAAAGTCAATTTTTCTCCATAAATACTTCCACTACACCTAAGTTAACAAAAAAATAGAAACTAGGGAAAAGTATAATATGAGTCTAAACCAGGGATGGGGAACCTTTTTATCATTAAAGGCCAATTATAAATTTGCAAATCGTTAACAGGCCGCATCATGCCGAGTATTGTTACCAAGTTTGGGGGCTGCATCTGTTACTATAATGGCTCTGACGAATTGTTAATTTTTTCTGATATCGTTGTTTTTTATAAATATCTTCATCAGCAGTGTTCGGATGAAATCAAATCCATTATGCCTGCAAACAGTCAAGCTGTTGAGATCACTCACTCACCACTGTCATATAGTGACAGAATGCAGAGGGGTTTCTTTGTTTGCACAACGAAATCAACTAGCTGATAGAAACGCCAATTTAAAAACAATTCCTGGAACACGAGGATATCACTCATACATTCCTACAAATGATGGATCAATCTTAGCTAGACGTTATTCTAACTCTACGGAATTTAGTAATGTAAATTAGCTAAATGATAAAAAATGTGTAAAATATTTATTTTGCGTTAAAATTAAAAATTTATTATAAAAACACATATGTAAATCCAAAAAAAACTTTTAATTATTTAACTCCACTTTTTTTTATGATGAAAAATTTTAAGGCGTGTTGCATTAAAATTAATAAAAAAAAACAAAAATTTTCCCCTCCTGAATTTTTTATAAAATGTTAGTAACATATGTACCTTTCACATATTAAAAAATCAAAAATTTAAAAAAATGGCATTTCTAAAAAATCGAATTTGAACTTTTTACCGCTATTTTTCAAAAAGAAAGTGTTCAAGGTCATATAATGTGAGTTATTATTTTGATTAGTTTAATTCCTACATTTTGAGCTATATAACATTAAAATCAGTCCAGCAGCCAAATTCTGTAACTGTGAAGTGGGGAAGTGATAAGTTTTTTATCACTTCACCGCAAAAATATCTAAGTGAGTGAAGTTTTAAAACAATAAAGTTAACACTGACGTTTTGTTTGACAATGAAATGAAATCGTTTATTTTGTTGTTATTGACATTATGTCAAAAACCAGCAAAACGTCAATGCGATTTGATTTTTAAAAATTGCATTTCTATATTAAATGCAGATTAATTTTACAAATTTAATTTCTAAAATAGCTATATATATCTAAATTTGCTATATATATAAAAATTTACGTTCAAATTGTGTTGAAACTTAAAACAAACATTTATTTTTATGTATATTTGACGTTTGACAGTGCGCGGCTTGCTATTAGATTTTTTAACACTCAAATCGTATATAGAATCGCAAAAATGGTGAAATGATAAAAAATTAATGATAAAATCGAAATGAAGAAATTTTTAACACTTCACCACTTCACAGTTACAGAATTTGGCTGCAGTAGTTTTGATTTCAATACACCAGAGTCGAGCCATTTTTTGATTTTTCATCACCCTGTATCTTAAGATAGGGTAAAAAAAAAGAATCTAAAAACGCAGAAAATTTTTTTTATTGATGTCAATGAATTCCAATAACTAAATATTATACAAAATTAAAACCTCATTTCCAAAATTGCATGCTTTTTGCTGATTTCACGTGTTTTTCACCAATACTAAAATTTAAAAAAATATAAATATAATTCAAAAATAATTCATTTAATTTTTAATACAAGTTGATATTAAAACTTTTTCAGGGGTGAGTAAAAAATGTGTTTCATTAAAAATATTTTTGGGATTAAAATTAAAATTAACTTTGTTTTTAATTAGTAAGTAATGTAATAATAAATAAGTTGGAGGTGGGAATAATTGGCGATGGTTTTTTTACGACTTAGAGTTTTCAGTATTAAAATTGTTCAAGTTCATGATATAGTATTAGGCATAGTAATTAACAAAAAACTTTTATCAAGATCATAGACAGAACATATAAATTATTCCAACGGTGTTTGATGTTGTATTTTGTTTATCTAGCTAAAATACACAAATATTTAAAATATTTTTATAAATTCGTAGCTTAAATCTATTAAATCGATATACGCAACCGATTTTAATTTGTTGGTTAAATTCTAATTACATGCCACCCACATTAATTTGAAATGATCGTAAAAAAACTAATCTATTGATAATAAATTAATTTTGTTTACTTTTCGATTAATTTTCAAATTGTACTTTCTTTTATTTGAACCTCAAGCCCGTAGTAGCAATCAAAAGAAAAATGTTCGTAAATTTTTACTCTTGTATTGTTTGTATGAGGTAAGAAGACAGTAAAAATAAAATATTGAAATATTTTTTGACAGCAATTACAACACGCGTTCGAGAATGTTTTAAATATTTATATTTTCTGGACGGTTAATACGATAGTAAAATTTGTTGACGTTTAAATGTTTGTTTGAAAGAATAATACTTTGTATTTTGAAATAATAATTATGTTACATTATGGATGAAATGGAAATAGAAATTCGGTTTAGCTCAGCAGATAGTACAATTTTATTTCAACTGTATTTTTTTTTCAAGTCATAAAAAAGAAAATTATCATTTTTGTTTTAACTTGCCGCATTACGAAAAATTCAACTACTTACTAATCTAAATGACTAAAACAACAAAGTGAAAAAACTCGTTGTGTTTGTGTTTTTCATTACCTTATTATTTAATAAATTGGTTAGTGGTTGTAGGTTAAAAATAATTTACAAACTGATTCGATTATTTACATATTGTTTGCCCTTCAATTTAGGTTTTTATCAGACGTTATAACAACACATACATAATTTTATGATTTAGAAAATAAATTTATCAATTAGAGCTACTTATGAAAGATTTAATTAGCTTATCAATTTGAAAATTTTTACGTAATCTTTTAACATAGTATTTTTTGTTGTGTCAAAAAAGAAAACACCGAAACCACACATTAGTTAATTTTTCCTAATATAAATAAATATGTACCTTATCACTTGAAAAAATCTAATTATAAAATGGAAAACTGCAGATGGAAATTAGTATATTTTGATACAGGTCGGTTTTTTGAGATTAATGTCAAGCGAATGTTACATGTTACAGTGACACCCAATTCGGTTGTTTACCATCAAAACAAATATTAAGAACACAGCAACCGAATTCAACGTAGGCAAGGGAAATGAACGTCCTTTTATAGACGTAGAATAAGACAAGTGCATGCTTTTATATAGGCCAGACGGGGTGGTCCTTCACAAAAAGATTTTTTGAGCACACCAATGAAATTAACAGAAGCGATCCAAAATCCAGATATGCCCAACATTTAAAAATAGAAAAACACAAATGCACCAATATCAACACAAATTTAACCATATTACATAAAAAAAGAAGAGGACAACATCTAGATAGATAGGAAGAAATATAAATATATAAACATAAAAACAATAACAACATTTTAATAAAATAATAAAAAATAGCAGTTGAAATAGTATATAAGTAATAGTTTAAGCAAAAATTGTAATAATAATTTAAGAACTGAGGATGACGTAAGTCGAAATCGATATTCTATAAAATAACAAAATCAAATTCAAATTGTTACTATAAGGAAGTTTATATTATGATTAATAAAATAAAAAATAAACAATAAAAAGTATATTTTTAAATATTGCATTTTAATTCAAAAGTGACAAAAGCACACAAACTGTAAATCAGCGGTTTCCAAACTTTCTGATACTGTGACCCACATAAGAAAAAAATAAAAATTGGCGACCCCCTTATTAGATAAAACAATAAAATAATATAAGCACATTTTCAAGTTGTAAAAAGTAATGTATTCATATAATAAAACTAAACAAAAATTAATAAAAATTTAGTATGTATATTTATAGAAAAAAATTTAATGTGATAGATGGATGCTTGTTTGTTAGCACAAAGTTTCTCAAATCGTGGTTTTATTGTTGAAATAGCCACCCGAAGTTTTTTTTTCCACTACTAAACGATTTCGATATTTCGATTTCATGGCTGCTAAAGCAGAAAATACGTTTTCGCATAAATATGATGTTACGAATAACAGCACTATTATAGCTCTGTCCGACAAAGTAATATAATCTTTTTTTCGTTCCACCCAAAACTGAATTAAAGTTTTACTATCAAATTCCTGTTGCAATGAAGTATCGCAAGATATTTCCATCAATATGTAAAATCAATATCTTTGTAAAATCAATATCGTTGAAATAATCATTGACAATCAAACTTACTCAAATTTGCTTTGATCTACTCTACCTCGAACAAGTTGTGTAGTTGAAAAGCAGTTTATTATTCGATTTTATTTAAATCAGTTATAATTTTGTTTTGGTATTTTTAATAATAAAATGGAAGTCAGATCTAAATATCAGCCCAAAATAAAAAATTTTGCTAATAATAAAATTGTGTGGTTTCTTTTGAACAATTTTCAAATTTTTGGCGTTCCATTGGTGATCTACTCAAAAGCTGTTTTGAGCAGCTATTTTGTTCCAAAAGAACGAACGCATGTAATGTGAAAAATGTTTTAGTAAACTTTACAAATGTTCTATAAAAAGATTTTTTTTTGCTTTAATATTGTTTCTGGTACCGGCGTCATTCAAAATTGGAAACATGTCATATAAATCCTTTTCTAAATCGGATATCCATAGCTCCAATTTTTAATGAATGCCGTGACTTTGTCTTTTTGAATCAGAGCATTCATTTGTGGACCTTGCATTGATTTATTTAAATCGCTTAATTTTTTAAAAGTCTCAACTAAATAAACAAGTTTAAGAATAAAGTTATCGTTGCGAAAGGAAGGTGTCTCTCTTTGTGATTTTCAGCAAGAAAGATCGCAATTTCGTCTTTAAGTTCGAACACTCTTTGAATAAAAATTGAACGAGACAGCCAACGTACTTCACAATAGTACAAGAGCGATGTATATTCAGCTCCCATATGTTCACACAACTTTCCAAATAATCTCGCTTTCAAAGGACTGTTTTTGATATAGTTTACGACTTTTGTTATTATTTATTATTATTATTAAATTAAATTATTATTATTAAATTAAAAACTTCACGCCCCCCTTGAGGTTATTACGCGACCCCCCGTGGGTCGCGACCCACAGTTTGGAAAACGCTGCTGTAAATAATATGGAAAACCATAATAACACATATAGGCATACAATATATTATAACAATACTATATCCTCGATCATTTTCAGTTGCAAGCTTTTTCAAAATTTCAATAAATTATGAATTTAATCAACAACACAAACGCAATGAATTTGAATTTAAAATTAACAAAAAATAAATAATTTAATTTTGTGGATTTTCTTTTTATTAGTTTTGAAGCTATGCCAAAAAAATGTAAATAATTTTTTCCAAATGTTTTGGTGTTTTCTGCTTCTTTTTTTTAAACTAAAATTTCACTTTTAAGTTAAAAATGTTTATATTGATTTTAATTATGTTTTGAAGTTTTAAAGTGGTTGAATGTCTGGAACAAAATTGTAAAAGTTCATCGAAGTTAAAATGAGTTAAAATCAAAATTCAATGACAAGATGAGGATGGAACCTTAAAAGAATTTAGAATAGAAGAGTACACAAGGTTTATTGTTTAAAGCTTACTGGGTATTTTAATATCGACTCTCCGTGAAAGCTCGTTTCTCCAAGCCAACAATACCGTGCCATTATCAATGGATATTCCACAGCTAAGATTGAGCGTCCCGCCACCGTTTCTAATATATCACCTTGGCTACTATTGTCATGTAATATGTGATGTCTCAGGTCAACTCCTAGTTCCATAGCAAGGACTGGATGGAGTACTCGGGGTTGTCACATTCGTAAATCAAAAATAAAAAAATTTATAAATCAATCAAATTTAATCTCTCCATGTGTGAATCCTTCGAGCATTTATAAAAAGATGAAGTTTATTTCTCACGAATTGGGTAGGTTATAATTTGATCATACTTCAATAGGCTGGGGCCGTTATTGATTTTTATAGCTGAAAAAAAAAATTAGTAGCAGGCAACGGCTGGCTGGAATATATAGTCGAGGTCATAAACAATGGAAAAAAGACTTTTGAACTTGAGATGAAGGGAAGTAGTGAAATGGGGTGCCATCTAAGGGATGAAAACCGTTTTTCGTTATCTGTGACGAAACGAGGCCTCTTAGAGAAAAGTGTTTCATACAAAAGTTGTAGATAATAAAAAAATCTCTCTCTACTCTAAAAAAATCTTTCTCAATTTTAAGCTGCTAAATAACAATAAATCATTAAAATCGATATACCATTTGAGAGTAAACATCTCGACGAAAAAAATAAGCACTAGTACAACATCAAAATTAAAAAAAAAATCAATAAAGTTGTTCGCCGAAGATAGGGGTGTTTTTTCGGAAATATGGTAGAATCTCAAAAAATATTTATTTTCCATAATTGAAAGAATTCATGCTTGTTATGTGCAATTCTCTAAGAGGCCTCGTTTCGCCACAAATAACGAAAAACGGTTTTCGTCCCTTACATAGCACCCCATTTCACTACTTCCCTTCATCTCAAGTTCGAAAGTTTTTTTTTTCATTGTTTATGACCTCAACTATATATTCCAGTCAGCCGTTACCTGCTACTAACTTTTTCATCTCAAAAAGGTAACGGCTCCAGCCTACAACTAATGGTTAATTCTAATACCTCAGTTTCCAATCATCTTTTGATGTTTAAACTTTAAATCAATAAATTTTTAAGTATCCCTAAACACTAACTCGAAATTTAGTAGCATTTACTTATTCATTCACCTCAAAAATATACGACCAGTTAAACCAGACTAGACACTAAACCATAAAACTCTTTCTCTTTTCTCTTATAACAAATTTATTTTATTAATCAAACACTTGTTTATATTTCGCAAATTAAATAATTATTTATTATTTGTGAAATATAAACAATTGTTTAATTATTAAAATAAATTTATTATTGATAATGTTTCGCCTAGTCACTAGTGCCAACAGTAGCCTCAATAAATATTTTTCTTTTATAATTTGTAACAAGCATCTACATATAGTTTTATTTTAAGTTTTATTTTTAAATCCATTTAATCAAATTTTAATTAAGTGCATAAAAAATGACCTCACAATCCAATTTTAGTAATGAAATCAACTTTTCTAGCTATTAAAATACTTTTCATCAAAGTCATAATTTATTTTCATTTAAAGTCTCACAACATCATACCAAACGATAAGAAACTTTTTCTTTAAATATTGTTTAAACCACACATGACACGATATCATTCATCAAAATAATTAAACCATTAAAAATATTTCAACAACAAAACTAATAAATATTCGTAGCTTAAAAATCATTTTCAATATGTTTTTCACATTAAATTCAAGGAACATATTATTATCTTCACAAAGAAAAATAATTTTTTTTTGTTTTATAAATTCGGATAAATCAGTCAATTTCCTCTAAAGAAGATTTTCTCTCTTTAAGTTTTCTCAAGTGATTTTATTTTTATTTGTACTCGAATAAAATCACATTTCATTGAAGAAAAACAAACAAAATATGTTTTTTATTCGCCTATATATTAAAGTGTTACTTTATTACTGTGATTTGCGGCTTTAAAGTATCACTTTTCAACTATTTATTTTGTCGTCATAGCTACGTCCAAAAAAGTAAAAAGCATTTGTATTTGTTTAAATTCTATGAAAAATAAATTTTTTTATCAAAGCAAC
The DNA here is from genome assembly GCA_963693315.1 of Diogma glabrata. NCBI lineage: Eukaryota > Metazoa > Arthropoda > Insecta > Diptera > Cylindrotomidae > Diogma > Diogma glabrata. The sequence continues at coordinate 26,165,348 of OY856187.1, read as the reverse complement.
CCGCAAATTCAAAATTTCATTATCCAATTAAAATAGTTGTTATCATTTGTTGTCATAGAATTTGGAAAAAATAATAAATATTTTTTCAAAGGTTACTTGTTCCACATATTTTTATTTTAAAATTTATGAAAATTTATAATTTTAATTTAGAATAAACAACTTTTCTTAAGATATTTTGCTTGCGGCGAATAAAAAATAGTATATGATGCACGGACGTAAGCTATTTTGTACTTAATGTGGGTGCAAATCTCGGCTAGCGCCTCGATTTGCAAACTCCACATCCGTCCAAAATCTTTAGCTTTACGTTCTAGCATCATAATGTACTATTCTTTAAAGTTAACATTCTATTTGAAATTTTCGTTTTGTCTCAAAAAACCAAAGAATAACATATTTTTCTATGATAGCAGTAGAAAAGTCTACGCTTATGTTTCTCGTGAAGAAATTTTCACTCACGAAAAGTAGTGCTTTTATTTATTGTAGCAAAATGTACTATTTTCAACCATAAAAATTTTACGATAGTAAAGTTTAAAAATCAAAAAATTGGTTGAATTGTCTTGTTTAAGGTTTAACACAAACGTATGGCAATGAAAATTTATATTTGGTTTTTAAGTTTTTTTAGGTGAATTTATGTTTATTTCTTTAAATTCTAAGCGGTTGTTTGCGGTTTGTGTTTTGTTTTCAAGAACTGAACATTTCCTCATAAAAAGAGTTTGAAGATTTTTAGACGAAACACAAGGTCATATTAGTGTCAGTGAACCGTTTGGAATTTAAAAAGGCGTTTCTCAAAGTAAACAGTTATAATTGTTTTATTATTGTTGAAACAACTGACTTTTAACTTGCCATCAACTAATTCAGAAAAGAAAGTGTCTATTTAACTTGCTTAACAAAAATTACAAATATTTGTCTAAGCTCAGAAAGACTATATGTTGTTTCACCCATCACAATTTTTTCTTTCATTCTATTTTCTGTGCTTATTGCTTTAGAAAAAGCAAAAATTTAAACTGAATAACACCATTTCAAATATCTTATAGGGAAGCGGATTTTATTTGAAACTTCAAATGTTTTAGAAATACAATAAATATTAAAAGTTCCAGTTCATCCTTTAACAAAATAGATTGAAATGATTGAATAAGAAATAAATCACGCAACAAAAAGTTTGTTCGAATTGATAAATAATATGGTAGGAATAAATAATAGGTTTTTCAAATTAACTAAAATTATGATGATTATAGGCAATAAATTAGTATATTTTTAAAAACAGTGGCATACTACAATACGCCACTGTATACAAATAATTGTATATATTTTTTTACTGTCTAACATATTGAAATTAAATTGTATAAATAGAAAATATACCATGAAAAATATTACTTTTTAACAAAGTTTTATTTTACGGCAACGTTAACGAATTTCACCTCTCTCTCTCTCTCTCTTTCTCTCTCTCACTCTTTTAATTTCAAAATATTAATATTTTAGGAATATATTATAATTTATAATATAATACATATTGTTACGATTCTACATAAACGCAATGAAAAAAAGATGATAATTATCTTCTTACACTAATTGAAATTTTTCCATAAGTTTTATCATAATCACTTCATTATTGTAGGCTGTAGTGTGCATAAAGATACGGAAAAAACTGCCAACAAGTAAAAAAATTTTTTTTTTACCGGAAGCAAAAAACCGGAAGTTGGGATGCAGAATTTTTGTAAATCATACTAAATGCTGATGTACAAAGTTTCATCCAGTTCGATTATCAGGTACAGATGTTATTGAACTTTCAAAAAAAAAGGTGCTCCAGGGACCCCCCACCACTTTGTTCACTTTCGCTCAAAAACTAATCAGTTCTTTGCCATACATGTTTGCATCTTTTTCCAAAGTGTCATCAAAATTCGTTCACGAACGAATGCTGTGTGCTCCCAACAAACATTGAAAAAAGTGTGACACATTAAACAGGTGTTCGGGAGGACCCCCACCACTTATTCCAATATTATCCAAAAACTAATCAGTTCTTTGTTACTTAAGTCTCCATCATTTGCCAAAGTGTCATTAAAATTGAATAATGAATGAAGTCTGTATGCTCCCAACAAACTTAAAAAACAAAGTGTGAAAAGTCAGCATTTGTATGGTAGACCCCCCACCACTTTGATCAATGTGTCCTAAAACATAATAATTATCTTTTCACACTAATTGGAACCCTATTCCATAAGTTTCATCATAATCACTTCATTATTGTAGGCTGTAGTGTGCATAAAGACACTGAAAAAACTTCAAAAAAGTACAAAAAAATTTTTTTACCGGAAGTGAAAAACCGGAAGTTGGGATGCAGAACTATTGTAAACCGTACTACATACTCATGTACCAAGTTTCATCCAATTCGCTTATCACGTACAGAAGTTATAGAGCTTTCAAAAAAACAGGTGCTCCAGGGACCCCCCACCACTTTGTTCACTATCGCTCAAAAACTAATCAGTTCTTTTCCATACATGTTTGCATCTTTTTCCAAAGTGTCATCAAAATTCGATAACGAACGAATGCTGTGTGCTCCCAACAAACATTGAAAAAAGTGTGACACATTAAACAGGTGTTCGGGAGGACCCCCACCACTTATTCCGATATTATCCAAAAACTAATCAGTTCTTTGTTACTTAAGTCTCCATCATTTGCCAAAGTGTCATTAAAATTGAATAATGAATGAAGTCTGTATGCTCCCAACAAACTTAAAAAACAAAATGTGAAAAGTCAGCATTTGTATGGTAGACCCCCCACCACTTTGATCAATGTGTCCTAAAACATAATAATTATCTTTTCACACTAATTGGAACCCTATTCCATAAGTTTCATCATAATCACTTCATTATTGTTGGCTGTAGTGTGCATAAAGACACTGAAAAAACTTCAAAAAAGTACAAAAAAATTTTTTTTACCGGAAGTGAAAAACCGGAAGTTGGGATGCAGAACTATTGAAAACCGTACTACATACTCATGTACCAAGTTTCATCCAATTCGCTTATCACGTACAGAAGTTATAGAGCTTTCAAAAAAACAGGTGCTCCAGGGACCCCCCACCACTTTGTTCACTATCGCTCAAAAACTAATCAGTTCTTTGCCATACATGTTTGCATCTTTTTCCAAAGTGTCATCAAAATTCGTTCACGAACGAATGCTGTGTGCTCCCAACAAACATTGAAAAAAGTGTGACACATTAAACAGGTGTTCGGGAGGACCCCCACCACTTATTCCAATATTATCCAAAAACTAATCAGTTCTTTGTTACTTAAGTCTCCATCATTTGCCAAAGTGTCATTAAAATTGAATAATGAATGAAGTCTGTATGCTCCCAACAAACTTAAAAAACAAAGTGTGAAAAGTCAACATTTGTATGGTAGACCCCCCACCACTTTGATCAATGTGTCCCAAAACATGATAATTATCTTTTCACACTAATTGGAACCCTATTCCATAAGTTTCATCATAATCACTTCATTATTGTTGGCTGTAGTGTGCATAAAGACACTGAAAAAACTTCAAAAAAGTACAAAAAAATTTTTTTTACCGGAAGTGAAAAACCGGAAGTTGGGATGCAGAACTATTTTAAACCGTACTACATACTCATGTACCAAGTTTCATCCAATTCGCTTATCAGGTACAGAAGTTATAGAGCTTTCAAAAAAACAGGTGCTCCAGGGACCCCCCACCACTTTGTTCACTATCGCTCAAAAACTAATCAGTTCTTTGTCATACATGTTTGCATCTTTTTCCAAAGTGTCATCAAAATTCATTCACGAATGAATGTTTTATGCTCCCAACAAACATAAAAACTTTGTGGAAAAAACCACCTGTTGTATGGTGGACCCCCCAACCCTTTATCCAATGTGCTCCAAAAGCTGATAAAATCTTTCTCATGTTATTTAAAAGCTTTTCGCAACGTTTCATGAAAATCGATCGGTAATTGTAGGCTACAGTAGGGATAAACACCTGAAAAAAAAACTTTTTAACCGGAAGTGATAAACCGGAAGTTGGTATGCAGAAATATTGGAAACAGTATTAAAACCTTAAATACTAAGTTTCAATAAGATCATAGCTCGAGATCAGAAGTTTTTCAAGATTTAAACTTAGAGGTGTTCGGGAGACCCCCGCCATTTTGTCCAAATTTAAAATGAATCCAGATCTTCTATTTTCAAGTGAACCTGTATCATTTGCCAAAGTTTCAGCAAGATCCTATGCAGAAAACTCACCCACCCACCCACCCACCCACCCACACACAGACGTACACCAAAATTTTTATTGGCTATTTGGATAGAGGATGGTCCAAAACAAAAGAAAAAACAAAATTTGGGGTATGTAAGATTTTTTTTTTTTCACGATAGATTGCATTACTTCACACAATTTAAAATTGTGGTGAAGTAACAAAACATAAATTTCAATTTTCGATACACAATATTTCAAAAATAAAATCCAAGTTACACTCTTTTCTTAGAAACAGGGTCAACATGATATAAATGATTTTATGAATAACATCAACGTATTAGGTAAAAAATAATGCTAGCGAATATTCTTTGATTGACCTCGAATAATCGGAAGTGACCTCGAATAATCGAGAAATGTATTATGTAGAATTTTCTATAAGGAAATCCCTCTTTTAGAATTAATTAGTTTTAGTTTAGACCTGCGATGGTAAAATTATAATTAAAATTGCGATAGCTTAAGTGGAATGTGAAATTATTTAATTGTAAACAACACGATGTACCGTGTATACAAAATCGTGTAAATAGAAGGTATTTTTAAGTTGGTTTTTATAAATAAAGTTTTAAGTCCTATTAAGTAGAAATAATTTGTGTATTATTTTGGAAACTGTGAAAAGGAAATTTCTACAATCTACCATTTGAGTTTCAAAGCTGTTGGAAGAATATTCTAGACAAGAATATTGATACTGTATTGTTTTCTTCTTGTTGGGGAACAATTAAGGAGTTGATTTCTTAATGAAACCTGGTGTTTGTGCTTACCAATCAGTGATCGAATCCAGGAAAAGATTTGGGAATTGCGTGTACCGAATTGAAGTAAGGTTAGAAAACGTAACAATATATATAAATAGTTAATTTATTCAATTTTTAAAAAACTGAAGTATTTATAGTCAAAAATAATTTTATTTTAAAATTATTTAAAACAAACTTTATTTATTAAGGAATGTGTTGATAATTTTAATTTTGAATCTGTAACAGTTGTACTGACTGAAAAAAATAAATTTAAAAGAAAATTTGTTTGGTCAACCGAAGTTTTAAAACAAGATAATATTATTTTTCTGTGTACCTTACTCTAATTTTTTTGCTTAAACACTGACTTTTCTAAATTGATTGTTTGCCCGTGTTTGTTTCGTTGTTTAATATTGGCAGCTCCTACCCGGGGAATAGCGGATGGAGAGATAAGTTTTTGTTGATTTGTAAATTTTTTTGTTTTTGATCTACCGGTATGACAATTCCTCATGATCCAGTCCGCGTGATCCATGATAACAGTGACAATAACATTGAGATCTAACTAGCAACGGTAATATCTTGGGGTGCTAGCGGATTAACTGTGTTGAGTCAACCGTAGTCTTTATGGTGTAATAGCGTGTTTTGCTTTCTCGAAAAAACGAGCCTTCATATCTATCTAATTCTAAATCTGCGTTTTAGTTAGGAAAATAGTGCGTTACATGATCAAGGAATATGCCACTAACTGGATTATTGGCAACCTAATTTTAAAATTAGCTTAGAACACTTTTATTTTATTTTTATTTCCCCGATCCTATCATGAAATATTCACCAACATATTTTATATGTGATTTATTTATTATAGATGTCCATTAATTAAAAAAGTATAAAAAACACAAAAAAATTCGCCCATAAACACCTTACAACGCATGTTGTTTTGAACCCTTGGCTTAAATGGTTTTTATGTGTTGTTGTGACACATATTGTAATTCATACTACAAATTATTTTATAAAAAAAATATAAGATATAATTTTGAATTTTTGAGATCAATTAAACTCAAGTAAGTAAAGAAGTAATTGGAATTTTTTCAATTCAAAGGTATGGTTTGAAGTTTCTCAAAAAAAAACTCCACTCCACATTTTTCGTGTTTCGGTTGGGATTCGAACCTACCTCGTCAGTGCCCGGCTCGAATCCTTGGGCAGACACGCTATCGATTACGCCGTCACTTATTTATTCTTACTTAAGTTGAATTTTTCCACTGTCATTAGACTCCATACTATGGAAAATGTTTTTGCATTATATGGGATTTGTTACATTCAATTTCTAGACAACACTTTATGTGAATTCATAGAATGGCGAACATTTCTATAAGATATAATGTTTCAATGACTAGTTCATTTGCATTAATTTGATACGGACAACAAAAACCAATAATAAACATTAACATTAAATATGAATTTAAATAATACTAATACCGTTTGTAGAAATTTTAGAAATTGTGGAAATTAAAGTTTTTGTTAATTTCCAAACTAAGATATTTTGTATTTGTCGACGTTTAATATTTTTCCAATATGTGTAAAACTGAGAGATCAGTCCTAACGTTATATGCTGTCATATTTTATTATGTGATAGAATTTATTGTTTAGTTTTCCATTCTTTAAAAACATGTAAAAACAAACAAAAATGTACTTCCATCAACACCTTAGCACGCATGTTGTTGTGGGACCTAGGTTTTAAAAGAATTTTGTTTTTAGTTGTAAAACATATTGAAATTCCCACTACATAACAAATTTTATGGAAAAAATGTAGTAAAATGTGACAAAGGCTAATATTTCATTGAAAAATAAAGGAAATAAAAACAAAATAAGAGGTAAACACCAATTGTTTGTACAAACATTTGCAGGAACAAAACTAAAATTGGATTGTCCATAATCTAACTAATGGCATATTCCTTGATCAGTTATATGAAGGCTCGTTTCTTCGAACAAGGAATAACGTGCCATCATCAATCATGATTTATTAGAAATTTACTTTTTGTACTATATAGTATTCTAAGTTTTAAACACAAAAACTTCGATTTTTAAAAATAAAAACGGTTTAGTAAATAAAGTAAACACATGCAGATAACGCACAATCTAAATTCAATAAACTTGTGTTCTTATCTGTTTATGATATGTTACCCTGGTCGGAAGTAAATTCAATTAAAAAATCTAAAAATATATATTAACATATTTTTTGTTCGTTGTAATCAAGATAACAGATGGCAGCTAAATACTGATTGTGATCAAACGCATGCAATAAAACAAAAAAAAATGTTTTTTTAGTAAATTAAAACTTTGAAATTCATTCGATTAAAATTACATGTCAAATTCAAGTAATTTTAAATAGAATGACAATTTAATTTATTGAAACAAATGAGCAAACAAAATGTTTGCACATTTCCAATGTTAATGAAACACAAACATAATTACCGTTAATTTAAATTAAAAACAACTTGCTTGAAAAATTCTCATTTACACCACAAGCTTCATAATCAAATTCTTTAATTAAATTTTCAAAAAACTCACTTTTATATTTTCTAACCTTTTTCTAACCTTGCTTCTAGTTAAAAATATCAAGACTATCAATTAAGTTTTAATTATTTATCTCTAAAATATTACAAAAGACTTGTCACTGCTATCAACAGCTAACATAATTAAAATACTATAAAAAACATAATTACCTCCATTAAATTTTCCAACGAACTTTTTTTTTTATTACACGAAAACACAAAAAAATTTCTCTTACAGTAAAACTTTTAATTAAATCTAAAAATAATTAGTATTTTCCTCTTATTATTCCTTTTTTTTTCAAACTAATTCAAATGTTTTTCAAACATTTTTATTTTAACACAACCTATTTGTTAGTTTTGAAATATTAATGCTAGCAAGTATATCATTCACATCAACCACTAATTATAATATATATGTATGTAAGTAAACTTTTTATTTAAATTTATTTTTATTATTAAGTTAATAAAAATTTAAAATTTTGTTTTCAAATTCATATTACGTTTTAGATGTTTTCGCGACGACGATCATCCGTTCACTATCACAATAACATAACATTTTCTTTTGATTGAATCAAAAATTCAAAACATTATTTCACTTACAACTTTTCCCAAAAACAACAACTTTTCCCAAAAACAAATCACAACAATACATATCATTTTCTGTTGTTTTCTACATTATACTTTTTGCTACAACTTACTCAATGGGCAAACTCAACGTAACCAATAAAAAAAGAGAATTTAAGAAAATCTCATTTTTTCGAAATTCGTTTCGAAAATTTTATTTTTGTGGTTTAAAATTTCCACTTGTTGCATGATTTCAAAAATAACGAATAAAAACCGAAAAATTATTTACTTTAGTTTATCTACGGTAGAGTTCGCAGATTCAAATTAATTTTTTTTAGAACAGGTGTGTACTAAAATACTTATACGCAAGATTTAATGATATATATTTTCTCTTTCTGATAATTTCCCCTATTAACGAAGTTTTATCAAATTCGGCAAACGAAATATTATTTTGAGACGAAAATTCAACTCATCGAGACAAAACTTTGATTTTCTTTTGGTAAGCATAACTTTCTTTTGCTTTAGCACGATTATTATTTTTTTGTACTTTTAGTTTCTCTCTTGGGAATTTCTGTTGAAAATTTGATGAAAGCTTCTATTAAAATATTGTTAAGTGTTTATAGTTGGAAGTCACAGATTAAATTATAATGAAATTAATAAACTATATAGAGCGATAATTTTTTAATCATTATATTATGTTTATTTGATGATTTTAAATGGAGTTACGATTGAGAGCGGTTTAAATTATACTGGAGAATTGTAGTGTTAAATCCTATTCAAAGTAACAAAATGTGTGAAAAGAATAATTTGTCTTTATCATTATCACCAAAGTAACCGTATTTATATTCGTGCAATAGTTTATTGTCTACAAGATTATTGAGAGCCAGTTTAAGTCCTGCGAAAATAAATTAGGTACTTTTTAAATAAAATCCATTGAACATTTAAACAAAGTCCATTTTAAATACATAAAGTCCATTGATAATTAAAACATACCAAATTGTTTAGCAATATATTTTTGTAATTCCCGTATGATGATTTATTTTTATAATTGTTCAGCAATTAGCTACTTTGCATAAAACTACGACCAATATATTTTTATAATTGGGACCTAAGCAATGGCCTTGTGGGTGTTGAAGAACAATCGGCAATATATGTTTTGACAGTAGTAAACACATATTTTTTTGTGGAGCTTCATTTAATTCAAATCATACAAAATATATATATCGTTACATTAAGGTGTTGGCATTAATTTGCATGTCCATAATTCATCACCACTGACAATTGTGTAAGGTAATGCAATATATCTGAACATTTTGATAATAAACATACTCCAAATTCGATTTTGTTGTTTGTTTTAGATATTTATCGTTTTAGATAAAAGCCCTCAATCCAAATTAGTAAGAAAATAGTGACATCGCAAATCCATTGGTTAGTTCCACAATCAGTTCTGGGGATATGGTGTTCGGGATATATACAGTGTGCTTATATCCGTTAACTACTTTCTTTAAAAGCTTCCTGTTGTTATAGCTTTTCTTATAAATAATTTTTTGAAAAGTTATTACAGTAAACGTACCAACATAAACCATTTTTTTGAAAGTGGCAATCCAAGATTTGACTGCAGAAGTATTGTGAGACAAGTGAAGTTTAAAACAAATAGCAGCTCGAAAGACCACCACCAGTTCATTCAAAATCCTCGTAAGGCACAACATTAAAAACTGTGAAATTCGATGAGTATTGGAATCTATAATTAATAATGATAAAAAAATTAATTTTAGGATGAAAGTCACGTTTATCAGATAAATGCAGGTGTTTGTTGTTTTAGCGTAATTCTATTTTAGTTGGGAGACAACCAACGATTACAGTTTGCCAACAAAAATAAAATATGGTAACAGATTTAAATTGTCAAAATATTAAAAGTTTTCACTTTTATTGTTGTCGTTTTGGTTCAAAAATTTATAAAAGTATTGATTTCCATTTAACAGTATTACATAAAGTTAACCCAAACTAGACCGGTTTAATAAATTTTTGGATTGTTTTCAATTATTGTTTGTCTAGACAAACCATTGTTGACATGACAATGATAATAAAACCAATGAACTATAATTGAATTCAATTGTTGGAAAAAGTACAATTGTTATAATGTTAAAAACATTATTAATCATAATGCAATATATGCAATATATTCATAATATATATATATATATATATATATATATATATATATATATATATATATATATATATATATATATATATATATATATATATATATATATATATATATATATATATATATATATATATATATATATATATACCCAGATAACAATTTCGCCTAAACTTTTAAAATTATTCCAACTTAACTTGAAAAAGCATTGTATAAAACCATATTATTCAAGCTTTACCTAAAAAGGGCTTGTAAAAGACTAGATTCACCAAGTTTCTTATATAATTCCATAAGTAAGGCTTTATTCAATGATAAATTTTTAGAACATATTCAAGCAACTGCTACTCAAGTATAATTTCTTATATAAGGCTTTATTCAAAAGTAACTTTCAAGGTAGTATTCAAGAGGATTTTTATTCAAGTACAAATCCTTATATAAACCTTTATTAAAATAAAATTTGTAGGTCGTATTCAGGAATATTATTATTCAAGCAAAATGTCATATATAAGACTTTATTCCAATATAATTACTAAAGTATGCATTCAAGAAAATTCTTATACAGCAAATATTTCTTATAAATGGCTTTATTCAATGAAAATTAAAAAGTTTTATATAAGACGCATCTGTCAAATGAAATGCGAAATCATTGTTTGCATTTTCACAGTCCATATTTCAGTGCGAATGTGTTTTCTCAATTTAAATTTGATATAATATCATTATGGATTTGTTTCAAAAGTGGAAAAAAACTAAAAGATCTGGGAATTATCACCGGAAAATAAAAAAAGAATATTTTAACATGATCAAAGCATCTTCATCAATGTCAAATTATCAACAATATACCATGCCGCAACCCTATAGCTACAGTTCCGATGGCGCAATACATAATGATTTGAATGGAGCAACAAATATATCTACAGATGATGGTTTGTCAAAAAATAATAATTGTTTTCCTTTTATATCAAATTTTTATAAGTCAATTATAATTATATGCGCAATACGAATTATAAATTGTGTATTATAGAGCTCGACAACCTATTAGTAGCACAGAAAGAGAATAATAGCATAGAAACTAATAACCATATTGATGCCAACAATAAAAGAAGTGATATTGACAAAGTAAGCAGCTTAAGCGATACCTTTGAGGACCAAATCAGTCAAAACCATTATTTGCGTACAGATATTAAAAATTGGGCGTTACGATTCAACATCAATCATTCAGCACTGAAAGCTATCATTCAAATATTAAACGAACGTCTCGGTAAAACTGTATTACCACAAGATCCACGAATATTAATGGAAACGCCAATAACGGTTGAAACCATACCCGTTGGTGATGGCCAATATTGGCACAATGGCTTGCAATTTAACTTAGAAAATATATTTTCAAAAATATCAGGTTCAATTAACATATCATTGAATATAAACATTGACGGACTACCAATATTCAAAAGCTCCAAGGATGAGTTTTGGCCCATCCTAGCTAATATTGCTGAATTTCCCAAGCAAAAACCGATGGTGGTGGGAATATATTGTGGAAAATCGAAGCCATCAGATCTAAACTCATATTTGATGCCATTTGTTGAAGAGTTGAAAACAATTTTGTCTTGTGGAGTTTTTGTCAATGGTCATAAAATATCCGTGAAAATTCGGTGCTTTATCTTGGATTCGCCAGCAAGAGCCTTTATCAAAGGTAAATGCCACATCAAATGGAAGTTTAAAATACATTTCATATTTATTTTTTTTATTTTCCTCAGGCGTTGCTAATTTCAATGGACAACAAGGCTGCCTTAAATGTACAATCATCGGTGAATATAGTTATTTAAGCCACACCAATATTTTTCCACGTACGATTTGTAATAAACGAATAGATTCAGAGTTCCGCGCGAAACAATACGGCTCGCATCATAAATATGATTCACCATTACTGCAATTGGAATCCATTGATATAATCGAACAGTTTCCAGTTGCTGATTCATTACATTTATTACATCTTGGCGTAATGAAAAGATTGCTGTTTGGATGGCGCGATGGTTCATTTCGGCATTCTAATACAAAGTGGTCAGCGAGAACAGCTCTTGAAATTTCTGGTTTTCTGAAAACATGCAAAATACCAATTGAAATACATCGAGCCGTGAGAGGACTCGACTGTTTGCGTCATTGGAAAGGTACAGAATTTCGCACTTTTTTGCATTACATCGGAATCGTTGCACTTAAGGGATACTTACCCGTCGATGTATACGAGCACTTTCTGTTACTATTCTGTGCTGTAACAATTTGCTCATCGAATCAATATTTTTGTCTGCTTCCTCTGCCAGAAATAATGTTCAACCATTACATTGAAAACTTCAGAGACATATACGGAGAGCAGTATATGACTAGCAATATTCACAATCTTATTCATTTGGTTGATGATGTACGACGATTTGGAGAGCTTGATTCATTTAGTGCATATCCGTTTGAAAGCCTGCTCTGCCGCATTAAAAAACTTTTAAGAAACGGAAAAAGACCGTTAATTCAAGCTGCCAAACGGATTATTGAACAAAGCAAATGCGAATCAACAAACATCAATCTATCAACAGAACCTTCAATGGTGATTTTTATGAAAAAAAATGAAGGCAAGAATGTGCCGGTCAAAATTATATCAGAAGTAAATTGTAAAAATTCTACCATTGATTTTTATTCAAAAATGAAGTTAGACGCATTTTCGCTTAGCACAGATACTGCAAACAAATGGTTTTTATCGCGAAATAAGGAAATTGTAGGCATAAAAAATATTTTGTTGTATGAACACACTGTAGTCCGAGTATATGGAACAATTCTGAAGAGAAAATATAATTTTTTTGAAACGCCTTTTCCCTCTAGTGAAATAAATATATTCGCAGCTGATTGCTCTGATGAAAATTATGGCGTCGATCATTTATTTAATGTGTTAGATATAAAGTGCAAACTTGTTTGTATTGAGTCTGATAGCACCACTGTATTTTTACCGTTGTTGCATACCTACAGAAAATGATAGTCTTTAAATCAAAACAAACATCGATAGGTTGGACTTTTCGATTTGTACAATAATTATAAATGGAAACAGTTATTTTCAATTTTTTCTAAAATAAAACTAAATATTTTACTATAATAAATATTATATTAATTTTATTCAATTAAAGTATCGACAACATAAAAAGTATTCCACAGTTCATAATTGGTATGCTTTAATTTAATTTTGGCACTTTCCGAACTACTACTGTTTTATAGATCGCTGTATCTACGTCATCATCAGTAAACACTTATATCGTCGTCGGTATCGAAATCGTGTTCATCTTGTATTTCTTCATCCTCACATTTATCGTCATTTGATAATAAAGTTGAAGCAAGTTTTATTTGTTTTATTCTACTACGGCGACATTTGGCTGACGACATTCGTTGTGGCACCTTAGCACGTACTTTGCTTTGATCAATGATACATTTTTTAAAAAATTCATGGCATTGCAAATCCGTGAAGGATTCATAATATTTACGAATAACACCTAAAAAAAATGCCAAAGTTCTAAAATAAGTTTTCATCGAATGTTTTTTTCCACACCACGACTGCCGCCTGCCCAAGATATGTCCAACCAAATTTGTCGACTAAACATTATGTCGACAACCGTAAAGCATGTATCCCTGGCACCTTTATTTATATTGGTCGCATCTTTATTGCAAATAAGCTCCAATTTACTAAACTGTGGAAAAATAATTAAAATTTATTTTTAGAAACTGTTCAGCTATTATTATAATAACATGTTTATTTATAATATATTTACCTGTTCGGATTGGAAGTTCAAATCTTCAAGCTTATGCTCAAAAATATTCAATTCATTGATTGAAATAATTTTATCAAATGTTTTCAGTATCGAAACCGATGAAGTTTGATTAACTGGTGGCGGTGGCTGTGCTGAGGATTTTATAACTAAATCTAATTTGGCGTCTAGTTTTACCTGGTTGTGGATTATTGTACGGAGTAAATTCAATGCTTCATTTTCAAATGAACTGCTGCTCGATTTGTCCTCTTGAAGCAGTTGGAGTTGACCCTCATTTTCAAGAATATAGTTATTGACTATCGTCTCCTCTGGGATACCAATAATTTCATCGTTTTTTAATCCATAGTTTGTATTTTGGTCATTCATTGTATATACTACCTCTTGCTCTGGTGAAAAAGAGGCAATACGTGTTACAGGCGATAGCAAAAGTGGTGGTGGTTGTTCTTTTGGAACAGTTTTAACAATTTCAGAAGCTTGACTTTTCGAAGTTGTTTTAAGTTCTTTAACCTGAAATGATCAAAATGGGAAATGAAAAATGTTCACCTAAATTATATATAACACAAGATAAATAAAAATTATAGTTTATTACCAGTGATGAAAAATCAAGAGCAATTTTGCGTTTTGCTTTGTCTCGCACCACAGAAAGTCGTTTTTTTGTTGTATGGTTGCCAGATGGTGGTATATCCAAAAAATCTAGGTTACTGCTGTCACTTTGATCAGACATCTCGTCTAGTTCAACTACAGCCAGTTCAAACGATGTAATGCCAAATCGTTTCACCACGCAATTGTGACTAGGCCAATCTGTTCCTGGAACGCTATTCGAATCTTTTGACAATGCAATAAGTTTTTTTTTGTTAATTTGGCTGCTTGCTGGCCATTTAAAGATCCCATCGGCTTCCCACAAATGAGGAACCGTCAAGAGAACAGTTTTGTTTTTTTCATTTGTTTGTATAATTTTGAAAGACATTCTGAAATTTCCATAATTTTCAATTTAAAATAATATTATTTATTCTTACCTATTAAATTTTGCTTCTGAAACTTACCTAGTTTTGTCTAGATAAAACTTAAATGTTCTTTAACACTTTTTCAAAACACAGATAAATGAAATGAGAAATGTCGGATTGAAATTCTGTAAAACAATTGTGATAAACTTTTTAAAAAAATTATTCAAATCAAAAGACTACTATAGTTCGAATAATTAATTTATTTACTTTATTCAAGGTTTGTGAACTTTATTCACGTTTTATAAACAAAATAATTGTTTTCACAAAACTGTTGTCCTTAAATGGTAAAGGTATCGTGTTCGATTCCTGGGCCAAGCTTTTTTTTTTATTAAACATATTTAATTTATTATTTCCTTTTTAAATTTTGGATTCTTATAATTGTGAAATTGAATGAAAACATACGTTACACAAACTAATTTCACTACACAATCTTAATTGTAACAATTTTCATCATTTTTATTTCCAATGTAAATCGAATTTCTTTTCCTAATTATTTTTGATTTCATTACATGCTCACAATCAAATTGAGATGAGTCAAAATTGTAGTCATATAGACAATTATAATTATTTACATACCCGTCATGATCGAAATATGTTTTTTCATATTAATTTTTTTCTAAAAGGCATAAGTACTTAAATTACCCACACTTTCTCATAAATTTAACGTAAAACAATTCAAGGAAAATATTAAGTTCCAACAATGTTTCTGAAAGATCCTGAATAGACAAGTGGATAGCGCGCGATGCTGATAAAACGAAGGTTCCGAGTTCGATCCCCAGCGGTGGTAAATATTAAAAATTTATAAATAAAATATGTACTAATAAAAATATTCTAAATTAATAAAAATAAATAAATTCTCTAAAATCATTCCCAGCCAAAAACGAGTGGACACAAAAAATGCAATTTACACAGAACCAAACGCCCCCACTCTCCCCCCGAAAGCAACAACTATTTTTTTGGACATTTCTCCTTGTGTTGTTATTGAATAATGGACATGATTAAAGATTTACTTAAGAACGTTATGCAAATACTATTCAAGATGCAGCCTCAGATAACCCCTATGTTATATCCCAACATAAACCTTTATTCAAGTTTTCTATACAAATAGTATTCATGTAACAGTTTCCTAGTACTTGAATAAGTTTTGGAAAAATACCTTATGTACAGTTTTATTCAAATACTTATATTAAACATGTATAAAACATTATATATGTTTTCTTGAATAAAGAATATTTTTTCATACGCCTTTTCTCCTTGAATAGAGGTTGTATAAAACTTTTTTCATGCATATTTCAAGAAATTTAGATTTCCCCTACCGTTTTAAATTCCTTTTTTAAAGTTTTACTCATTGCTTAGATAGGTAAAATTGTTACCTGGGATATGTATATATATATATATATATATATATATATATATATATATATATATATATATACATATATATATATATATATATATGTATATATATATATATATATATATATATATATATATATATATATATATATATATATATATATATATATATATATATATATATATATATATATATATATATATTTTAAATTGGTGATCGAGATTTAACATTAGGTCTTGATTCCCTGCAACATCGTCGCACTGTTGCTGATCTCGTTGTTTTTTATAAATATCGTCACCAGCAGTGCTCGGATGAAATCAGGTCCATAATGCCTCGGACATATGTTTTTCCCCGCTTTACTCGTCAATCGGTGTGTGCGGGCGGTCGAACTGTCGAGATTACTCACTGTCATAGTAATAGAATGCAAAGAGATTTCTTTGTGCGCACATCGTACACATGGAATGCTTTGCCCGAATCAATAGTCTCGAGTGCTTTCAATCCACAAAGATTTAAAAAAAGCGTCCACCTATACCTCAAGACGCATGTTGTTGTGGGACCTACGTCTTAAAAGGTATCTATGTGTTGTTGTGACACATTTTGTAATTCCTACTACACAACACTTCTTATTAAAAAAAAAAAAAAAAAATATATATATATATATATATATATATATATGTATATATATATATATATATATACATATATATATATATATATATATATATGTATATATATATATATATATATATATATATATATATATATATATATATATATATATATATATATATATATATATATATATATATATATATATATATATATATATATATATATATATATATATATATATGTATATATATATATATACATACATATATATATATATATATATATATATATATATATATATATATATACACTGAATTCTCTTTTTATGCGATAGATACGTTCCTCAGAAAAAAAGCATAAAAAAATCGCATAAAAAAAGACACTGCCTACATTGAATAAATAGTGATAGGTTCATTAATTTTCGAAAACCTCATAAAATCAAATAAATAAACAAAAACCGCATAAAAAGGACTATGTTACCATTCTTGGAGAGGATTATGTTGGTTAACTATTGAAGGTTTGAAGAAAAGAGTGTGATAGATTTAAATCAAATTGAAATCACGAGTCCAAAATTAGTTTTTTATTTCACTTTTCTTAGAAATTAAATGATAATTACACCTAATCATTATCTTCACTTGATGACAATGCTCGCGACCATTTGTGATCTGGTATGAAATCACTATCATCATTGCTATAGATGCTCAATAATTCGAGTGACGATATTAATTCTCCCTCATTACATCCAGTGATAATTTCATCAGCTGGTGTTTTTGCTTGATTGACAACAAAATCTGTTATTAAACTTTGCGACGATTTCTGCAATTGTTTTAAAGTTCCTGATACCCAGAAATGCAAATCTTTTGGTCATGCAGAAATTTAAATGCCCGTTCAGAATTCAGGTTATTGTTAATAAAATGATTTTCTATTGAGTTTATTTGAAGACCTTCTCGAATTATTGTTGCAGTGAGCGACGCAGGTTCACTGTCTTCTACATCACTATTATTTTTTGGATCTATGACCGGATCCAATACTTCGATAACACCATCATCACTTAAGACCTTATCAACAAGCAATTCATCGACATCATTCTCGTTAAATGTATTCTCGCCACAAAGCTTTTAGCTTGATTAATTGCGTTTCTGTTTGTAATGCAACGAGACCATAGTTTTTCCAACACGCATTTAAAGTTTGTGGTCTAGTTTCATTGATAGCAGAAGCAGCATGATTGATACAGTCTAAAATCGAAAACTTTTTCCAAACATCTGCAAGTGTAAGTGGCTCATTATCCAGTTAATTTAAAATAAATTGGAAGTTTGTTTTACATAAATTTTTTAAAAGTAGCAATTTTGGCTTGATCTAATAGCTGATAAGGGTCGTTGCATTAAGTGGAAGAAGCACCATATTCGCATTTGAATGTTGTAACTTCGGATGCGACGAGGCATTTTCAACACTCAACAGAGCTTTAAAATCAAGTCTCTTTCGCTTCAAATAAAGTTCTACTTCCGGGATGAAACATTTATTAAACCACTCGGTGAAAACAGCATATGTCACCGGAGCCTTTTTGTTCGCCATCCAATGCACAGGTAATTTTTTTAAATCCTTACCTTTTAGAGCCAGAGGTCTTGGCGATCGATTAATAAGCAGGGGTTGGAGCAACCGATCTCATGATGCATAGTAGAAAAGTCGATGTATCTCTGGCTGCCTTAAAACCACTTGCTTTTTTCTGAGATTTCGCAATGTATGTTTGGGTGGGCATTTTTTTTTTTTCAGAATAACCCCATCAGTCTCATATGCGTTGCAAATCTGATCGGGACAGTAACCACAATCCTCAATTATTTTTGCCAACTGTTCAGGCTAATGCCTGGCAATTTCCCCACCTGCGGATGCGATCTCGCCGATAATCTTCACGTTGTAAAAAGCATTTCTTTTTAAAAAAACCACTAAGCCACCTTGTGCTTGCTAAAAATGAATAGTTTAATTGGTATTGACCTAAATGATGAAACTAACGAACTTTTTTAATACAACGAAGTGTCGCTTATAATGATCTGTTACATGCACTTCAGATTATTGGAATCGTTGACAGAAATAAAGCACAAAAATCAAAAGTATTTTTTTTTTCGCAATGTGGTTATTGGAAAATGAGGAATTACATTTGGGTTTTGTTGTGTTTCAATTCGGCTTTTTCTTATCGCGTACTCAAGCGCAAATTAAATAGTACGGGAACGAGTGCATCATCTTGTCAAACACCCGATGTTATATCGAAAGGATCGGAAACTGACCCTTCTATTACTATTCTACAGTTTGATCCCGATGTTGTGAGTTTACACAAAAAACAAGTTTCTCTGGGATACCAAGGCATATGAGTGTGGACCGAAGTGCTATCATATTCTTGCTCGAAACCAACGTTTTTTTTTCAGAATCATCCTTAAGGTCCTTAGGAGAAGCATCCTTAAGGTAAAACATTGATTCGGCGAATAGGAGGAGTCGAGCAAGTACGACATTAGCTAGTATTTTATATGCAGCGTTCAATAGTGCGATGCCACGATAACTCGCATATTTTAGACGTTCAACTTTCTTATGCAGTGGAACAATGAGAACTGTTTTCCATCCGGAAGGTAGTTTTTCTTGGTCTCAGATTACATGAATCAAATCGTATATACATGATACCAGAGCTACTCCTCCATTTTTAAATAGTTCTGCGGAATTCCATCGACACCTGGTGATTTGCTCGTTTTCAGTTTTTTAATGGCAGCTTCCACTTATTCTATTGTTGTGTAAGTAACAACGATGTTCCCAGCTGATGAAGCAATTGTTTGAATAGGAGGAACTTCATTCGTCCTATTCATTAGGTCTTGAAAGTGAGATCACCATACTGCCAACACATCACGTTCATTTGTTGTAAGTTCAATATTTCAGTTTTTGATGGCTGTATAGATCTTGGGTGGAAATCTTTTGTCAGATGCCATACATTGACAAAACACTCTTTCGTATTTCCATTGACTACATGTTGGTTGATGTTTTCAAAACAGCTCTTCATCTGTTCGCGTTTCTTTTTACGTAGAAGCTTTGCTGAAGCTTTCCTAGCGCATAGATAATCAACTTTGCAGCTTCGGGTGTTTCTTGTTAACCATTTTTCTCGCAGTATTTTTTTATGTTCAACGTTTTGGCGGCACTTGTCGTTAAACAATTTATTGCACTGGCCCTGATACGGAGCCACTTCTTGCATTTACCACTATATTGTGGCTTGGACTTTTATACCAATAGTAACAAAACAAAATAAAACAAAGGAGATTACTCCCGGGATACGGATTGTCCCTGCACGAATCTTAAATTTGGGAATCTCTTATTATTTTGTTAGCTTTATCCTAACATTCCAAAGGAAAAAAATAATTAAACAAAAATTAATATATCTGAGTCTAAAATACCTTAAATTAACTGTTGATTGGTGGACCCCATTCACTTCCAGTATGATTTCCTATTTCCAAAGTTTAATTTCCAAAACTCAGCAGCATCTGATTTTGTCATACGAAATTGATCACCAGCAAAAAAAAATCCATTTGGAAATATAGCTTTTAATTCACTTAACATATGTGAAAAAACCAGACTTAATTTTGTTAACTTTCTTCGATAGTGAGAATTTTCATCAAACATCTTTTCTTTACCTTCCTTAAATAGTTTTATAGCTTGCTTACATTTTCTCATTAAATTATTTATGAATATATTAAAATGTTCATTTGTGAGTAATATATGCATTTGATCTTCATATTTAGAATAAATCAAACGTAATCTTTGATATGTATCACTTTATTATTTTATTTTTAATTCTAGACACTTATAATTAAAAACACACTATTCAAACTTTCATAAAACATTTTTTTTGTTTTTATATAGCATTACAAAAATTTGTTTCTGATATAATTATCAATGAATTTATTTTTTCTAAACATGATTGCATGAACAAACTTTGACTAGATGTGATCTTTTGAAAAATCAAAACCGGAATGGAATTTTTATTATTCAATTTTTAACATCGGAAAATTAATCAACCAAAAAAATGTGATTTTTGTTTGACATCTTCTAATCAATCGTGTAATACCAAAATTCAGCAAAAGTGAGTAACGACATCTGTTCGTTAGAATTGGAACGTTCGTTTATTTTTTCAGTATGTTCGAAATTTAACTAGCCGTTAAGTATTAGAAAATTTTAAAATTATTATTAATGTAAAAATGAACGGAAGTTAATGAAATAAATTTTATTGAATTAGAAAAAGAAGATGAATTGGTTTTATTGTTGTTTAGGCGAACATAGCGGACGTTACACCATGAATTCAAGGTAAAAATCAAGATATTTACCCTTGAAATCACAAAAACGTCGTCACCCCCTCTACGTCAGAAACCACCGAACTACTTCCCACAACTAATCTGTATCTGGGATTGAGATACCCACAGTCACTGGCATCAAGACCGATGACCGGTTCCTACACTCATGAGGTCCCTAGGAACTTCACTGAGTACTGAGACCGACCATCCATCCGAACGTCAGCACTATGGACACCCCGATACAACCAGTAAGCATGACACGGGAGATGTGAACCCCAGAGACAACAACCAGCCAGAGGAACAACCCAACCGAACGTAAGACATCATTCCCTGATGTCTTTCGCGTGATGGACTCCAAGACTCTTACCGCTCATATCTATGCACTCGTAGAGCACATTTCCAATCTTAGTCTTAATCATCGCAGGTAAGAACTTTGGAGCCAATTTTGCCGAGAATTTTTTTGTAGCGTCACTCAAATGATGTTGCCGTACAAACACACGTTGTTGTGGTTGAAAAGTCCGTAGTTTAGATCGCAGGTTATACTGATGTTGCGATTTCTTGAAAGCTGCTTTTAAATTTCCCTGAACCCGGTTCCTGAGCATAGTCAAATGATCAGAGCGTTCTAATTCCTCACCAGCATCTTCACCAAGCTTGTGTAGTGATCTCAACAATTGGTAAGTATTTCCATCCGATATTGGATGTTGACCAAATAATAAATAGTACGGTGAGTACTTGGTAGCTGAATGTACTGCAGCCCGCAGTGCATATGCGATTTCACCAATTTGTGAATCCCACTTGGTATGTTGACCTTTTATGAATGCTCGAATTGCTGCTAGGACTGACCTATTGACCCGCTCTGACGCGTTGCTTTGAGGACTATAAACACCGGTCCTAATGTGTTTAATGCCGAAATCTGACAAAAGACTCTGAAAGTTCCTACTAGTGAACTGTTTGCCATTGTCACTGTGTAGAAACTCTGGTACCCCATATGTAAGAAACACTTCATTCCTTAGAAAAGCATTCACCTTCGGTGAAGTTGCGTTTCTAAGTGGTTTCAGTAGTACAAACTTCGTAGCATGATCCAGAACTATCAATAACACCGTATTCCCAAGTGTAGGACGAGGGTACGGTCCCAAAAAATCTATATAGACTTTCTGCCATGGACGTGCTGTTTCGAATTGATATTGCATCGGAGGACGCAATATCTGATTCGTGGCTTTTGTTTGTTTACATGTGTCGCAGGACACAACATAGTTGTGTACCTGTGACGCCATGCCCGGCCAATAATAAAGACGTCGAAGTAATTCTAAAGTCTTTTTAACACCTCCATGAGCAGCAGTACTATCATCATGATGTTTCTGAATCATGTTGGAAGTCATCGGTTTTGGTACCCAGAGTTTCCACACAGGAACATCGTTGGGTATTGCATCAGGTCTTGGCTCAATACGTATGTATAGCTTATCATCCACGACTTTAACTGAAGGAAAGTCCTTGGGTGATGATTGAACTTTAGCTATCATATCCGTATATTCGTTGTGCCGATAACCTTCATTGTCGAGTTTAATGTCGTTAATGTGATGTACTAATGCTTCCGTCAATTCTTCGTGTGTATCGTCATAAAGACGAGATAGAGCATCAGGGACTATATTTTGGGTACCTTTTTGGTGGACAATGGTAAAATCCATATGTTGGAGTTTTAGGCTCCACCTAGCCAGACGACCACTCAAGTCTTTCTGTGACATAAGCCACTTCAGACTTGAGTGATCAGTCACAATCGTAAATCGGTGACCTTCAACATAGCCCCTGAATTTCTTTACACTCAGAATTGCCGCAAGACATTCAAGCTCAGAAACTGAATAATTCCTTTGAGCTCTATTCAGTTTTTTCGACATGAAGGCTATCGGACACTCTTGTCCGTCCTCGTCGATCTGATACAGTACACTACCTATCCCTGTCAGACTCGCATCGCATCTAATAAAGAACTCTTTAGTATAGTCAGGGTTTACTAATACCGGTGCTGTAGTCAGCAATCGTTTTAAATTTTCGAAAGCAGCTTGCGCTTCCAATGTCCACTTCAATTTCCCAGAACTTTTCTTTAATAAATCGGTAATTGGTGATACCACGCTTGCATAGTTTGGTATGAAACGTTGGTACCAACCAGCCATTCCCAATAGTCTACGTATTTGTTTTACTGTAGATGGAGCTGGATACTCTGCTACAGCTCTTACCTTGTCAGGGTCTGTTCGAAGACCATCTTCACCAACCAAAAATCCCAAGTATTTCACCTCTCTCAGAACAAATTTGCTTTTCTTGAGGTTTATGGTTAACCCAGCCGCTCTTAACAATGAAGAGACTTTGGACAGCAATTCCATATGTTCCTGGAACGTGGAAGAGACTACCAATAGATCATCTAAATAAACAAAGACATTTTCGTGATATTGATGTGGTATCACTTTGTGCATTAGCCGACACATTGTCTGGGGAGCATTGCACAATCCAAAGGGCATAACCCAGAATTGATACAATGGACGACCAGGCACTGTGAAGGCTGTCTTGTCTCTAGATGCTTCTGCCAGAGGAATCTGCCAGAAAGCATCTTTGAGATCAATACTTGAAATGTACTTTGTGCTATTTAGACGACCTAGTAAGCCATCAATCAAGGGAAGTGGGTAAGCGTCCTTTTTCGTTAGTGAATTGACACGACGGCTATCAATACATAATCTGTTTTTACCAGATTCTTTTTGTACCAAAACCACTGGCGAGCACCAAGAACTGTTACTCTCTTCGATCACGCCCATTTGAAGCATTCGGTCGAGTTCGGCATAAACCTTTAGTTGAACAGCCGGCGATGTGGGATAGTGCCTCTGTTTAACAGGTGCACTATCACCAACATCGATGACATGTTCAACCAAAGAAGTCTTTCCGAGTCCAGACACTTCAAATGACGGGAAAAAATCCTTGACCATATCCAGTTCATGTTGCTGATCAGTGGTGAGGTTGTGTGTATTAAAATTTTGTAGCTCTGTGCAAGTCAGTTCACTAACAAATGAAGGAACAATACCAAATTTCTCCCAGAAATCTATGCCCAGGTAGAGTTCTTCTCGTAATCCAGGGACTATATGGAACCGCATTGGTTTAGTGGAGCCATTCACAGTTATTGGAATTTCAATGTAACCTAAAATTTTAGTTGCAGTACCATCCGCCGTACGAATACACGAAGTGTATTTACGGTAAGTTGTACCTGCTGATTCCAATAATTCCAAGGAATTTCTTCCAAGTATTGTGATTGACGCTCCACTATCTAATAGTCCTGAAATATGTTTGTCCAAAATCCTAATTGTTAGTCGCGGCCGAGGATCCTTTGTTTCTGAAAGGATAGATGAAATACAAGCTTTACGAAATAATTTCCTCATCCTCCAATATCTGATGTTACGTTCAAGACGTCTAAAATACGTTCGATGTAATGATGGGAAATTAAATATATTAGATGATTTTATTCGGGTTTCGTTGGTGGTGGAAGATCGTCCTGCGTCGCTACATCTTTCGTCACTTTCTTCGGGCTGTTGTTCGGGCTGTTTTGAATCCATCGTTTCAATATATCCATCTCGATCTAGTTCCACATCCACCTCATAATCATCCATCTGCTGTAAGTCGCTAATTCTTAAATTTGGTGTTCTGGTCGGGACTGGTGTGGACCACAAACGTTCAAACTTCTGACATAAAGTCCGAAGTTCATCAATTGAATGTATTGTTGCTGCAAGTGTAGCATTTTTGAGCTCAACACTCAGTCCCTCCCGAGCAATCTCTAACATTTCACGGTCAGCAAATGGACGTGCTAAGCGACGGTTTAACGAACCAATCTCCACCAGATACTCGTACACGCTCTCCTTTGACTTTTGTTTGCGGTTCAGAAGAACTCGCAAGATCGCCTTATCATCGGTGAGCGTACCGAAGGTTTGTAGGAGTCCCTCCCTTAACACTGGATAGGTCACCACCTCATATTCATGAGTTAGATTCAAATAGTATCTGTCGGCAGCCCCCTTGAGATACCGTGGAACGATAGACCTAAGGTCGTCCCAATTCACACGGTCCCTCCTGGCAGCCGCCTCAACTCTGTGAACAAACTCATGAACATCAGGAGAGTGACCATCTCCTGTGAAGGTTGGAACCCAATTTGAGTCATAACGACTCAAATTGTTCCCACGAACCCCTCGGTACTCCACTTGTGCTAACGCTGGAGCCGCGTCACGCCATACCTGAGAAGGTTGGTTGTATGGTGGTGGTGCTGTTAGTGGAGCTGGTGGATATACTGGTAGTGGTTGTACCTGTGGTACTGATGGATAATTTAATGATAATTGCTGTTGTACTAATGCTGGACTATTGTGTATGTGTTCAGCTTGGAGTGATGGACCCAATTGTGGTATTACAAAGTCCTCTGCCCAATTGTTCCCCTTGAAGTTCACACCCCGAACCATACATTCGATCTGTAGTTCGGTGGGTTCCAAACCATAGAACGGATGGTCAACGTCTAGTTGGTTTGACATTTTGATGGTAAAACCCGAAAAATTATGAACTCGCAAACAACAACAATACTAAAACCAATTCCCAACAAAAAATGTAGTTAGTACGATGGAAAAATGAAAAACGCAAAAACGGAAAAAAAACAACGAACGCCCAATTCAAAAACACAAAAAATTTTTGTAAAAACCAAATTTCGTAAAAGAACAAAAAGACTACTGTCGTACCTAATCTTTGCTTCACCTTTCACAAAAATTCGTAAAATATTGTATATAAAAATATAATTCATTTATTTATTTAATTTCAGATATACTGAATATATATATATATATATATATATATATATATATATATATATATATATATATATATATATATATATATATATATATATATCACTATTTATTGACGACACACCCCTATGGAAAAAATATTTATTTATTTTAAAATTTGAAAAAATATTTAAAGATGTTTATTTATTGGGTGGTCCTCTTAACTCAAAATATTTATTTAATTTTTTTAAAAAATAATAGATATTTATTCATATCTTGATGTTTTGCTTAATTAAGAAAATTTATTTATTTAGCTACCTAAAATTATTTAATTCTAAAAAAAATTATTTTATTTAATAAAAATTATTTATTTAATTTTTTTGAAAAATTTGTTTTATTTATTTTATTTTTATTTAATAATATAAGAGATTCCCAAAATCAAGATTCGTCTGGAGACAATTTAAAAAGTAAGTATGGTTACAATATCCATTTTGTTTAAATTTGGATTCCCGCGTTCGCGAGCCCACTCCAACAATGCATGTGAGAACTGACTAGAAAAGCCTCTAACGACCAGACTCTACAGAACAGTTTCTCCCCAACCTAATAAAACAATCACAACTGTCACGATTAGACCTTAGGTCCATTTCTCCTGACCCAGTTGTGCTTGTTTAACCTACAAATAAATTACAACTAAACCTAATGCGAAAGTTGAAGAACGCTCCCGAGCACCAGACTTCAAAACCTAAACTCCATGAAAAACTGTCTATTGTAAAGCTAAATGGAAAAATGGAAAAGTTTTTGAATTTGTATGAGGTGAAGCCTCTGATCCTGAAAGCAAAGTATAATTGGTTCTTCTCTTCATTACACCGAAGAAGCCTCTGAGCAAAGAATGGTACTACTGGTTTGCACCTAAGTACAAACACAGCAACACCACTCCTCGTCCCTGAGAACTCCCTCGCTGAATGAAGAGAAGAAACCAATGTTCTTCGATCGCATAACCCGATGGCCATAGGCGACCTAAGAACGTCATCATCGTTAAAGAGTGAAGCTCTATGGATGGCTTGTTAGGCCTACCGCTGAGAAAGGAATTTATATTTAACCTAGTACACACCGAAAAAATTTCGACAACACCTATTTAAAAAGAATATTTTCAATCGTATACAAAAAAAAGGAATTATTTCCAATAATGTACAATGTGTACAATAAAAATATATCCAATCTATTTACAAAAATATGTCAAATGACATGCCAAAAAAAAAATATATACAAAAGAATATTTATAATATGTACGTTATGTACATCTCATTCAAAAAAATACAACAACTATCTACATTGGAAGCATAAAAAAAATTCTTAAAAAACTGCTCCCCCAAAACGGTTTTTTTCAAATTAAAAATATTTATTATTTTTTTAAAATTCACAAATGACATGTACAATATGTACAAAAAAATATGTACATAAAAAATATGTACAAGAGAATGTACATTGGTAGTATAAAAAAATTCCAAAAAAATCTACTTCCCCAAAACGGTTTTTTTTTTCCAAATACAAAAAAACATTTACATCTATATATATATATATATATATATATATATATATATATATATATATATAATATATAAATATATAAAATATATAGCATATAAAATTTATAAAAACTATTTATATTATATATATTCGAAATCGAAATTTATATTATATATATTCATCCAAAAAAAACAAAAAAAAATATATATGAAACAAAAGATCAAAAACCGGTTTTACGGCCAACGCCCAACAACAACCAAAATTCTGTCAACCAAAAACCGGTTTGACAACGCCCTAACCAAAACTGGTTATATAACTTACTATATTATCACAAATTTATATTACTATTATATCACCCTAAAGGGTCCCTTTTGTTCGGCGCTACTTATTGCACTGGCCCTGATACGGAGCCACTTCTTGCATTTACCACTATATTGTGGCTTGGACTTTTATACCAATAGTAACAAAACAAAATAAAACAAAGGAGATTACTCCCGGGATACGGATTGTCCCTGCACGAATCTTAAATTTGGGAATCTCTTATTATTTTGTTAGCTTTATCCTAACATTCCAAAGGAAAAAAATAATTAAACAAAAATTAATATATCTGAGTCTAAAATACCTTAAATTAACTGTTGATTGGTGGACCCCATTCACTTCCAGTATGATTTCCTATTTCCAAAGTTTAATTTCCAAAACTCAGCAGCATCTGATTTTGTCATACGAAATTGATCACCAGCAAAAAAAAATCCATTTGGAAATATAGCTTTTAATTCACTTAACATATGTGAAAAAACCAGACTTAATTTTGTTAACTTTCTTCGATAGTGAGAATTTTCATCAAACATCTTTTCTTTACCTTCCTTAAATAGTTTTATAGCTTGTTTACATTTTCTCATTAAATTATTTATGAATATATTAAAATGTTCATTTGTGTGTAATATATGCATTTGATCTTCATATTTAGAATAAATCAAACGTAATCTTTGATATGTATCACTTTATTATTTTATTTTTAATTCTAGACACTTATAATTAAAAACACACTATTCAAACTTTCATAAAACATTTTTTTTGTTTTTATATAGCATTACAAAAATTTGTTTCTGATATAATTATCAATGAATTTATTTTTTCTAAACATGATTGCATGAACAAACTTTGACTAGATGTGATCTTTTGAAAAATCAAAACCGGAATGGAATTTTTATTATTCAATTTTTAACATCGGAAAATTAATCAACCAAAAAAATGTGATTTTTGTTTGACATCTTCTAATCAATCGTGTAATACCAAAATTCAGCAAAAGTGAGTAACGACATCTGTTCGTTAGAATTGGAACGTTCGTTTATTTTTTCAGTATGTTCGAAATTTAACTAGCCGTTAAGTATTAGAAAATTTTAAAATTATTATTAATGTAAAAATGAACGGAAGCTAATGAAATAAATTTTATTGAATTAGAAAAAGAAGATGAATTGGTTTTATTGTTATTTAGGCGAACATAGCGGACGTTACAAATTCATTGCGTGATTTTGGTGGTGGTTTTCCTATTGTAGTTTGTGCTGTGGCTATAATGGTTGAGTAAAGCGTTTGCCATTCTTCTTGTATGTTTAATGGCATATCAGAAGAGATGTCATGTTATTATATATTTTGCGTTATTTTTTCTTGATATCTATCCACCGTTTCCGGATGTTTAAATTCCAGCGCACGGTATTTTTCCTTGTCTATTAAACGTAAATGACAACTTGCATTTTAAAGATGACAAGCATATGATCGGTGTCCATATCAGCACCTCTGTATGATCGATCGTCAGTCATACTTGTAGAGTGTCTCTTAGAGATCATGCAGTGCTCGATTTTATTTTCCTTTCTTCTATCATTTGATTGTTGGCTTGTGAATTCTCTTGTGAGGAAAGAAAGACAATAACTAGATCATACATCATAGTCAACACGACTGCGCGAAAACCCTTATTGTTACTGGTATGATGGAAGATGTTAGGGCCGATATATGTGTTTTAAGTTCTGCACTTCTACCAATTTGAGCATCGGAAATGTAAATGTCAATAGCAATTCGTTTTTATATGGTTATAATTGCCAGATCATAAAAAATCTACAACGCAACTTTATGTTATTTATTTTTAATAGTTTGTTCTTCTATTGTTACGGAACCCTCGGCGAGCGAATTTCATGCACACAATCCCTTTTTTTTGGTTTGAACTTTTCTGGTTTCTCTTATTGATTTAGTATTTATTATTCCATATTTTGATGTAACATTTTTGAATTTTTTGAGAAAATATATCATTGGAAAGTACTTTTTTATAAGAATTAAAAGTACTTTTCCAAATTCCCAACCGGCAATCCTTGTAGAGAAGAAGGAGACACAGAAAAAGTCGCATAATTCCAAAATTGTATAAAAAATTAGTAACCGCATAACTTTGAAATCGCATAAAAGAAAATCGCATAAAAACAGAATTGAGTATATATAAATATATATATATATATATATATATATATATATATATATATATATATATATATATATATATATATATATATATATATATATATATATATATATATATATATATATATATATATATATATATATATATATATATATATATATATATATATATATATATATATATATATATATATATATATATATATATATATATATATATATATATATATATATATATATATATATATATGGGGCATTCCACGTGAAGTGGGACAACCAAAAATTTGTTTTTGCTCAAATTTTGGGAATGGATAGTTATCTATTAGAAAACGATTTCGTAATTTTTTTAGATTTTTGGGCCAACCCCTTTGCCGTCGGTGACGGTCACAAATTTGAATTTTTTTCTTGAATGACAAACGTCTTTATTTTGTAGGCAGCTTAAGCGTGAAAGTTTTTTTTAGAAATATATTAGTTCGTTAGAATTTTTCCGTAGAATACGATAAAAATTTAAAAAAAAATTTTTAGGGTAGTTTTCTCCCCTATTTTGAGGTTTTGAAGTTTAAAATCATTTTCTCGGATTGTATGACTCGTTTTTTTTAATTTTTAATTTAGTTTAAAATATGCACTTTCAAATAATTTTTATCGATAAGTAGCATCGATAGGATTAAATTAAGTTGTTAATGGAAAATAGTAAATTTATTTTAAATAAATTATTCTAAAACATTATTTATTTTTTCCAATCAATGTAAAATCAATCCAAAACACGAAACACGAAAAATGATAAGTGGAGTTTTTTCCTGAGAAATTTCCAACCATATCTTTGGATTGAAAAAAAAACCCAATTACATACTCCTTCACTTACTTGAGTTTAATTGATTTCAAAAATTCGAAATAAATTTAAATTCCCTTAATGTAGTCTAATAAAAATACATATAGGACTACAAATTGACGAAGTGTCAGCCATTGATTTCACATTGATTGAAAACAATCAATAATGACTATACAATCGTGTCTTAGGATGTTAATTAGAATAGAAATAATTCCCATTCTATGAATTCACTCAAAGTATTGTCTAGAAATTTAATGCGAAAAATCACACATAACAAAGGATCTTTTATTTATAAATCCCAAATCTACATACATACGTATTTTAATTTTATATGCATAAAATCTCGCGATTACATTTTTCTTTTCAATTAAATCGTGTTTATATTTTTTGTTTATGTTTTTGTACTCTTTGCCACATATTTAGCATTTTTTAATGAAAAACATTATGATAAAATTCCATTAAAAAATATAATAAAAGCTTTAAGAGAATACGAACATAAAAAAACATTGTAATTAAATTGAAAAGTAATTCCGTTTAATATTTTAATTTTTGTTTGTTTCAAATTTTTCGTGAAAAACATATTGAAGAAAATAGAAGAAAATGTTTTACATTTTTTTAAAAATATATTTTCTCTGTTTCATGTTTTGTTTTTTAATATTATTTTAATCTATCAGTGTGTAATGAAATGGTTTATTCTCAAGCAAAAGTTTAAAATTTGAGCGAGGCACGAGCAAAAATTTTAAATTTACGAGATAATAAAATTCATTACACACGGATTGATTACACTACTTTATTCTATGACAAAGAATTGTGTATTATCTAAAATAAAAACATTTTCTTCAATTAAAACAATAAATCTTTATTGCTTTAATTGATAAATCAAATGATTAAAACAAAGCTTGATGATAAAAAAACCTCCATCCCCAACAATCAACCAAATTCAACTAAACGAAGTAAGAGAATTTAACTGCATTCACCTTCGGTGAAGTTGCGTTTCTAAGTGGTTTCAGTAGTACAAACTTCGTAGCATGATCCAGAACTATCAATAACACCGTATTCCCAAGTGTAGAACGAGGGTACGGTCCCAAAAAATCTATGTAGACTCTCTGCCATGGACGTGCTGTTTCGAATTGATATTGCATCGGAGGACGCAATATCTGATTCGTGGCTTTTGTTTGTTTACATGTGTCGCAGGACACAACATAGTTGTGTACCTGTGACGCCATGCCCGGCCAATAATAAAGACGTCGAAGTAATTCTAAAGTCTTTTTAACACCTCCATGAGCAGCAGTACTATCATCATGATGTTTCTGAATCATGTTTGAAGTCATCGGTTTTGGTACCCAGAGTTTCCACACAGGAACATCGTTGGGTATTGCATCAGGTCTTGGCTCAATACGTATGTATAGCTTATCATCCACGACTTTAACAGATGGAAAGTCCTTAGGAGATGACTGAACTTTGGCTATCATATCCGTATATTCGTTGTGCCGATAACCTTCATTGTCGATTTTGATGTCGTTAATGTGATGTGTTAATGCTTCCGTCAATTCCAATTTGATTTTTGAACAAAACGTATCAAAGTTATTGTGATTATAATTTGAAAAATATGGAGGGGCTGAAATCTCAAGCTCTGAGATATCAAGACTTCGGCTTTGGTTAAGGATTTTGGTATAGTTTTCGGCATAACACTTTTATGAGGACATTGTTTTTAATTTTGGGCAGCGATGTATATATAATATGTTTTATGATATGTTTCATTTATGTATATGATTGATTACAGAACCTTTTAGATTTACACACTAGTCTATTACACAATTGTCACCACTTCATTTTTTTATCTTTTATAATTGTGAAAAATAAAACACATAGCTTTGATTAAATTAAATGAAACAATATATATTTTTCATCTTTGTATTTAATTATACAAGAACTATATAAAACTAATAATAGAACAACACATCACATCGAAACTCAGAACAAACTCTGAATTCAGTTTTTATATTTTCTTTTCTTTATGCCTCGCATAAACAAATTATTGTTTAGCTCAGCAGCATTTTATTTTATTTAAAACATTCTTCTAACATCAAATTAAACATACGCGATGTTTAATATGCTTAATTGACAAGAGTATTTATTAGTTTATTTAATTTTAATAAATTTGATATTTAATATTAATTATGAAAAGTTATAGTTATAGTAACAACTACAGTTACTCAATGTTATGATTTTTAGAGGTGCACTACATATATCAAACATAACTCTTTCTTAAAGTACATGAATTTTTTTATCTTTGTTTAGAAATTTTTTACAAAACTAACACGAAAAATCATAACAGATCATAAATTAACATAATTTAGTGAAAAGATGATACAATCAGCAAACTACTCAAAACCTCTCCATATAACGTTTCGAGAAAATATTACAAAATCACAAATTCATATTTCTTTCAAAATTCCAAAATCTAACTTTTTTCAAAATTCTAAAAATATTTCAAAAGTTATTACAAAATCAAAGATTAAAATTT
Organism: Diogma glabrata; assembly: GCA_963693315.1. NCBI lineage: Eukaryota > Metazoa > Arthropoda > Insecta > Diptera > Cylindrotomidae > Diogma > Diogma glabrata. The sequence goes on along the minus strand of OY856187.1, from coordinate 26,131,870 downwards.
TTGCAAAAATTAGGAAAATATAGCAAAAATTATAACAATATCATAAATTGAAACTTTTTTGAAAATTCCAATAATATTCCGAAAATTAGAATAAACTCAAATTCTCTAAAATTCAAAAATTCAAACTTTTTTCAAAATTCCAAAAATTATAATAAAATCAAAAATTTAAAATTTTTCAAAATTCTAAAAATATTTCATAAATTCTTACAAAATCAAAACTACAAACTTTTTTTCAAAATTCCAAAAATATTTCAAAAACTATAACAAATTCAAAAATTTCCATGTCACTTTACGTCATACAAACAGCTAAAATTTTTTTTCTAAAAAATTGTCTAAAAAAATAAATGAAAACATTTTTTGACACACTTTACAGTATTTTTTTCATAAACTGGTAATGCAATAAAATTCTCAATAATAATAATAATATCATGATCATTACATTTCATTTCATCCAAATAAATAATTTTATTATTTTCTGAAAATAGAAATGAAAATCTTTCTTTTGGCACACTTGACAACATTTTTTTGACAAACTTATAATGCCATAATTCTCTATAATAATAATAAAATTTCAAGTCATACATATAATTAATTTTATTTCTTCCAAAAAATTGGGTAAAAAAATAAATCAAAATCTTCTTTTGACACACTTGACAACATTTTTTTGACAAACTTATAATGCAATAATCTAGTTTTTGGTCTCACATACCAATCCCGACCATCAAAACTCCTTCAAGTTCAATGTTTCTCTATTCGTAATCACTTAAAATGAAAGTTTTTTAAGCAAAAAATATGCAACTTTCCTTGTTTTGACACACTTGACAATTTTTTTGACTCACTTCCGGTACAGTTATCGAACACATCGTCCTTTCGGCTCTGCCTATTGAGTAAACCTATTTTAAGAAAAAATTTTGAAATCCGTTCAGGGGTTTTCTAGATTTCGTCGGTTGTGACGGCCGGACGGACGGCTGGCCAGACTGCCGGCAGACGGACATACATTTTTGCTTTTTTAGAATCAGTAGGTCCTAAAACGTCGAGAAATGTCAAAAAAGTTTGGGTAAGAATTTCACTTTTAGCTCATGAATGCAATACTTAGGTTTTTTCAAAACCGAAGTAATAATTTTAATAAAATTAAAACAATTTGACCGATTGGAATCATGCCACTTGAATAAAGATAATTTTTTTATAGGAAAATTTTCATTACACAATAGGTTAAATTCATTAGGCTATAGGTTAGAAAACAATACAATGATACATACTATTATTATGGAAAAAACATACAAATAAAGCTGATATTGTTATATGAAAGAGAATAAAATTCTTTGTGCTTGAAGACTAATGGCGAAGGCCCAAAAAATTTTATTTGTTATACAAATATTTTCTGTTGGAAATCGCAATGACTTTATTATGTGCTGTTTGGAACTTATCCACATGGAGGGATCAGTTTTTATTGTTTTGTAAATTTAAAAATTTTTTTTTTTACTTGATCTACGGGTGTGACAACCCCGCGTACTCCAGTCCCTGCTATTGACATACGAGCTAACGTGAGATATCACATACCACTGGCAATAGCAGTGAGATATCACTAGCCAAGGTGACATCTTAGGGGTGGTGGCGGATGAACTGTATCCAGTCAACGGTAGTACCCTCAATCTTAGCTGTGAAATAATCCTTGATGATGAGACGCTATTGCTTCCTCGAAAAATTAAGCCTTCATATAACTATGCGAGGACTTTGATCATTAAGAGAGACAGTGCGTCAATCATGGAATATGCAACCGGCTGGATTATTGGCAACTACATTTTTGTTTTGTTTCAGCAGATTTTTGTAAAAATTTGCTATTTAATTTTTAATTTACTTTTATTTCTCTATTCTACATAAAATATTGGCCTATGTCATATTTTATCAGTGAAAGGATTTATTGTTTAGTTATTCATTCTTTTTAGATTAAGATTTACGTCCATCAACACCTCTGAACGTATGTTGTTGTGGGACCTTGGTCTTGTTATTGTGACACATATTGTAATTCCTACTACACAACACATTTTGTTTAAAAAAAAAAAATCTAAGCTACTTATAACTTTTTTATTCGCCTACAAATTAATGTGTGACTTTATTACTGTAATTTGCTACATTAAAGTGTCACTTTTTAACCATATATTTTGTTGTCATAGTTACGTCCAACAAAGTAAAAAAAATTGTATTTGTTTAAATTCTATTAAAAATAGAAATTTTTATCAAAGTCTCCTTTCAATTCAAAATTTCATAATACGATCAAAATATTTGTTAATTGTTATTTTTTCATATAGTTATTCGATTTGTTTGTAAGCAACTAATAAATATTTTGGTCAAAGGTAACTTGTTCGACATATTTTTGTTTCAAAATTTATAAAATTTTTAATTTTTATTTAAATCAAACAATTTGTTTTAAATATTTTGCTTGCGGCGAATAAAGAATAGTATATGTTGAACTGACGTTAGCTATTTTGAACTTCATATGGTTGCAAATCTCGGCTGGCGCCTCGATTAGCAAACTCCACATACCTCCAAAAAGCTTGGTTTTGCGTCCTTGTATCATAATGCATAATTTTTTTAATACCAAAATTGTTTTATTTGAAAACGTAGTTATTTTGTAAAACAATCAACTGTTACTGAAAATATTAAACCAAAACTGAGATAGTTTTTTTACATATCAAGGGCTGAAAGAAGAAAATTACGCCTGCGGTTTATATTGAAGACCGACGCGAAACGAGGGCTTTCATTGGATTATCTTCCTTTCAGTCTGAGTGTATATATAACGTATAGCGCACAACTTAATTGTAGAATAAATCATTTTTTATTCGCCTACACATTAAAGTGTTACTTTATTACTGTGATTTGCGGCCTTAAAGTATCACTTTTCAGCTATTTATTTTGTTGTCATAGCTACGTCTAAAAAAGTAAAACGCATTTGTATTTGTTTAAATTCTATGAAAAATAAAAATTTTTATCAAAGCAACCCTTAAATTCAAAATTTCATTATCCAATTAAAATAGTTGTTATCATTTGTTGTCATAGCTACACAATAATTTGGGAAAAATAATTAATATTTTGTCAAAGTTTACTTGTTCCAAATATTTTTATTTTAAAATTTATGAAAATTTATAATTTTAATCTAGAATAAAAAAATTTTTTTAAAATATTTTGCTTGCGGCGAATAAAAAATAGTATATGATGCACGGACGTAAGCTATTTTGGACTTAATGTGGGTGCAAATCTCGGCTAGCGCCTCGATTTGCAAACTCCACATCCGTCCAAAATCTTTAGCTTTACGTCCTAGCATCATATTGTACTATTTTGTACGAGTAAACCGTAATATGCACTTTTACGATTAAAAAATTGTGCGTTAAGCAGGCCTTTTTTCCTATTGAAATAACAATGCCTTAAATGGAAATAACAATGCCTAAAATTACTATTTTACGCCATAAAGCGTAAATATTTTTGACAACATACATTCAAAACTCAAAAGTAAAAATATGGAGGGGCTGAAATCTCAAGCTCTGAGATATCAGGACTTCGGTTTTGGTTAAGGATTTTGATATAGTTTTCGGCATAAAACTTTTACGAGGACATTGTTTTTAGTTTTGGGCAGCGATGTATATCAAACATAAAACTCTTTGTTAAAGTACATGTATTTTTTTATCTCTGTTTAAAAAATTATCACACAACTAACACATCAAACGTTGCCGCAAAATTATAACAGATTATAAATTAACATAATTTAGTGAAAAGATATACAATCAGTAAACAACTCAAAAACCTCTCCATTTAGCTTTTCGAGAAAATGTTGCAAAATCTTAAAATGCGCATTTCTTTCAAAATTTCAAAAATATTGTAAAAATTTATTAAACTCAAACTTTTTTCAAAAACTCTAAAAATATTGCAAAAACTATAACAACATCAAATATTGAAACTTTTATCAAAATTCCAAAAATTATAATAAAATCAAAAATTTAAAATGTTTCAAAAATTCTAAAAATATTCCAAAAATTCTTACAAAATCAAAAATTGAAACTTTTTTCTAAAATTCTAAAGAAATATATAAAATTCGAATTTCACAAATTCTGTTTGTTCTGTAATTCTGTTTTTTCAAAATTCTAAAATTATTGCAAAAATTATAACAAAATCAAATATTAAAACTTTTTCAAATATTCTAAAATTATTGCAAAAATTATTATAAAATCAAATATACAAACATTTTTCAAAATTCCAAAAACTATAACAAATTCAAAGATTTCCACGTCCAATTTCATGTCATACAAATTACTTAATTTCTTTTCCAAAAAATTGGCTAAAAAAGTATATGAAAATCATTTTTGACACACTTTGCAATATTTTTTTGACAAACTTATAATGCAATAAAATTCTCAATAACAACTTACAAATAACACCGTTCACAACTTACAAGCGTCGTACCGCGCTAACGAACTATGAACCCGATTTCAAACAAGTTGCAAACGCACATGCCATCTACCAGCAATCAATAGCTGTCAGTGCCCTGTTACAAAATTTAAATAAAGGTATATGTATGCATAATTAAAGTATTTCCTTGAAGACGGTGTATGCAACTTGCAAGGAAATATAAATTCCATAACAACTTTGATATTTTAATTTATTGTTTTTGTCCCAAAAAATTCTGCACTCAGGACACATCATATTTTAAATTTAATGAAAGCTACTATGCACAAAAATCAGGTTTGACAATTGGAGGATGTGTCTCAACGATACTAGCAGACTTTGTATTAACAGACATAATTAAAGGAGCAATATCGCAAATCTCATATGATCCAAAACTACTAGTAAAATATGTAGATGATTGTTCCCAAAGAAGAATTAGAAGTCACCTCTACAATTTTTAACAGCATCAATAAAAATATTAAATTCACCACGGAGGTCGAAAATAATGGAAAACTTCCTTATTTACACATAGAACTAATACGGAACACTTCTCCACAACTTAAAACAGCTTTCTTTCAAAAACCAACAAATACAGGTAGAATCATAAATTGCAGGTCTCCCATTCCCAGGACATTCCCATTTTCAAAAAATCAATACCGCAAAATCACTAATAAATAGAATTCTAACACTATCTTCAACGGAATATTGGCCTAACAACACAATTTTAGCACAAAAGTTGCTAGAAAAATACAACTATCCTAGACAACTAATCATAAATATACTGAAAAGTACAAAAAAACATATATTACAAAAAACACAAAGACAAGTTCAACCATCACAATCAAACGCACCAACTGAACATAATACAACTAAATATATTGGATGCACTTACCATCAAGGTTTTTCGGAAAAAATAGCAAAAATTATGACTACGGTTGATAAACGCATCAGGCTAGGTTACAAGACAATATCAAAACTATTTTACCGCCACTAAAAGATGTTAAAAAGAAAGTAGACAATGATGGGGTTCTTTACTGAATAAATTGCAAAAATTGTGAAACCATCTACATAGGACATACGGGACAAATACTAAAAAACCGGATAAATCAACACAAACACGACATCTCCAAGAAACACTTAATAACGGATTATAGCACAATGGTGACAGTACACGCAAATGAAACAGAACAAAACTTCAACACAGATGAACCAGTAATTCTGGATAGAGAAAAAACTACAATAAACGACTAATTAAAGAAATGTTGCAAATAAAATCCAATAAACATACATGCAACAAACGATCAGATATGGAGAATTTATCTCCACTCTACACACCTTTAATTAAATGAAATAGCATATTTAAATAATTGATATCAGCATCTAAATGTATTTTCCTTTTCTTCCTCTGTCTAATTTCTTTTGAATATCATTATAATAATAGTAGATTCTTGTATGAGCTTAGAATGAAGGCAATTCTTCACGAGGATGAAGTTTCCCGGAACGAGCGTAGCAAGTAGAGGGAATCATCCGAGTGAAGAATTACCTTCATCCTAAGCGAATACAAGATACTATTTTATCCACGACTACAAATATTTCAAACAATTTCATTCAAGTTTTCCTGTAAAAGTTTATATCGCCATTTCAATATGGCTGAAATATAATCTATGAAATATAAAACAAAACAAAACATGTTTGTTTATTTTATATGTATTGTTCTTGTTTTATCTGTTTATATTACTATACCAACAAATCAAGTTTTTAATTTGTTAGGGGAATTTTGAATAAATAAAATAGAATGAAATAAATAAAAAAGAATTTGATATATAGAAAGGAATGAATACAATTACAATGAAAGATAAACGCATGGAAAGTATATATTCTTTAGTAGTCGTGGATAAAACAATTTACCGCCAACAATAATAAAACAAAGAAAACAGTAGACATATAATATATGAATCTAGCATAATTTATAATTTTAAACAAAGTTTTTAATCAGTAATTTAATTTTTTGTATGATTTTAATTTTTGTGATTTTAATTTGGCTGTGTAGTTTTTTGTAAAAAGTTTTAAAAAATTTTTATTCTTGTTAACTTATTTTACCTTAGGCTTTTAATTTTATTAAATCAATTTAATGTGTTTTGTGTATATAGAGTATAGTAGTTAGTATAATCATAGTATTACAATCATCCGAAAAATAGAACTTATGTAAGCAATTTTTATTTCAAAAATCTTGAAATAATACAAAAAAACTACTCATAAAGTTTTCATATATACTTTGTAGATTTCTAAAATATTTATTTAAACCTGAAGATGCCAACAAAAATTGGCGAAATATAGTTGTATAAAAGACAAAAAATGTTTTTTTAAATAACTTACAAAAAGAAAATTGACCAAAAATCTGATGCCCAAGCTTCGGACAAAAATAATAAATAATAATATTTAAAACAAAGGTCGATAAGACTTAAAGTCTTAAAAACAAAAATAAAAATAAAAATCGTTTGATATTTAATTTTTTTGTTGGCTCTCGTAACGAGAATTTATTGAAATCCGGCTCCACGTGTAACGAAGTTTGGCCATCTCTGGTATATAATTTATAATTTTGATATAAATGTACTTTTTTGTCACATTTAAGTGATATTTTTTCATTTAAGTGATAATTTTGTTTAGGGAGAAAAATCAATCAAAGATAACTGGGCGAAAAAAACAAAATTTGATTAAAAATCAGAAGTAAATTATAATCAACATTTAGGCGAACCGTTAAGAAAATTAAAATAATTAATTATAAAAAAACTGAATCAAATTTTAAAATTTCGGCTCGGAGGTGCATTAGTACCTGTCAATGACCTTTTCCTTACAAAATTTCAGACACATGTGTGCTCCAGATTTCACTGGAGTGCGCACAAAAACAGACAAACACTTTGTTTTATTATTATAGATATATACATAAACATTCATACATAAACATTCTTTTAGATTATTTTTTACATCTGGCATTTTCAATTTATAATAGTACATTATGATGCTACCTAGGACGTTAAGCTAAAAATTTTGGACGTATGTGGAGTTTTCAAATCGAGGCGCTGGCCGAGATTTGCATCCACATTAAGTTCAAAATAGCTTATGTACGTGCATCATATACTATTTTTTATTCGCCGCAAGCAAAATATTTAAAAAAAATGTTTATTTGAAATTAAAATTATAAATATTGAAATAAAAACATGTGGGACAAGCTACCTTTGACAAAATGTTTGTTATTTTTTCCAAATTATTGTATCATAATGACAACAAATGATAACAACTATTTTAATTGGATTATGCAATTTTAAATTTAAGGGTTGCTTTGATAAAAATATCTATTTTATATAGAATTTAAACAAATACAAATGTTTTTTACTTTTTTGGACGTAGCTATGACAATAAAATATATGGTTAACAAGTGACACTTTAAGGCCGCAAATCACAGTAATAAAGTAACACTTTAATACATAGGCGAATAAATATTATTTACACAGGGAACACAAATGATCAAGCACAATTAAAACCAAACAAAAAAATTGACAGAAAATATCAAAGCGAATTATGATTTTCAATTTTTTGTTGTTATTTTTTTTTAAATTGTGTTCGATTGTTTTTCAGAACTTACGAACAAAGCTCTTCAATATTTCCAAATGTTGTTTATTTTATGTTTCTGCTCATTTTTTAATTGAAAATAATATTTCTACGTACTTATGCTATTTTAAATGGAATGATTGGAAATCTATTGAATACAAGTGGAAATAATTCTTTGGTAATTGTTATACGATGTGGTTGATGATTTATACAGTTCATCGTTTTTTATGAAATTAGTTTTTATACGACTTGAACAATGATTTTTAATCTCAGATGCAATTAAATTTATCGTATTTTGGTTGAATTTGATGAATGGTACATTTAACCCAAGGTATGACATGTTTTGCCGTAAACGAAGGTCGTAGTGCTCATTTTCAAGGTAGATATGCTGTTTTGTAACTGCTTAGTATAATAATTATAATATTTAACACTAATATAATCATATAATTATCGCGTGAAATACAAATTATAATATGTATCATAGATGGTTGTTTTTCTATATTTATTTTGATATTATCAGTTGTAATTTCCCAAGGGCAGTAGTATATAATTCGAAAGAATTTTTTGCCAAAAATTTCGAAAGCAAGAATATTGATAAAGCACGAGGCCATAGGCCGAGGGCTTTTATCAATACCATTTGCTTGAGAAATTATTCAAAAAATTATGAGAATTTATCAACGAACGAGGGTAATTCGTTTAGAAAATTTTTGTTATTTTTCATTTATTTATATATTTTTTATGAATTATACGTTGGCCTACTGTGATATCAGTTAATTTTTTCAAAATTAGATTGAAATTTTTTTGCCTTAGTTTTATTTTAATTCAAACCAATAAAATTCTCTAAAATGTAATGACATCATTCAATTTCACCAATAACATAAGAATTATACTAATAACAAATATTTATACGTCTGGCTTAAGCCGTGCATTCACATACAACAGAAACCGCAACTGAATTCCATACAAATTTGACAGCAACTGAAACAGAAACCGAAACCGAATTTAGAAACTGAAACCGAAACTGAAAATTCGTCTGTTTTGTCTGAAACAGAAACAATTAAAATTTAATTGTTTCTGTTTCAGAAACTGTCACATGACCAGAAACTGTAACATAATATTAATTATTATTTTTAAATTTTGATAATAGAGTTTTGAATTTTGAATAGTTTTCAGTTTCAGTTTCTGTTTCTGTTTCTGTTTCTGTTTCTGTTTCTGTTTCTGTTTCTGTTTCTGTTTCTGTTTCTGTTTCTGTTTCTGTTTCTGTTTCTGTTTCTGTTTCTGTTTCAGTTTCTGTTTCTGTTTCTGTTTCTGTTTCTGTTTCTGTTTCTGTTTCTGTTTCTGTTTCTGTTTCTGTTTCTGTTTCTGTTTCTGTTTCTGTTTCTGTTTCTGTTTCTGTTTCTGTTTCTGTTTCTGTTTCTGTTTCTGTTTCTGTTTCTGTTTCTGTTTCTGTTTCTGTTTCTGTTTCTGTTTCTGTTTCTGTTTCTGTTTCTGTTTCTGTTTCTGTTTCTGTTTCTGTTTCTGTTTCTGTTTCTGTTTCTGTTTCTGTTTCTGTTTCTGTTTCTGTTTCTGTTTCTGTTTCTGTTTCTGTTTCTGTTTCTGTTTCTGTTTCTGTTTCTGTTTCTGTTTCTGTTTCTGTTTCTGTTTCTGTTTCTGTTTCTGTTTCTGTTTCTGTTTCTGTTTCTGTTTCTGTTTCTGTTTCTGTTTCTGTTTCTGTTTCTGTTTCTGTTTCTGTTTCTGTTTCTGTTTCTGTTTCTGTTTCTGTTTCTGTTTCTGTTTCTGTTTCTGTTTCTGTTTCTGTTTCTGTTTCTGTTTCGGTTTCTGTTTCTGTTTCTGTTTTTGTTTGTTTCTGTTTCTGTTTCTGTTTCTGTTTCTGTTTCTGTTTCTGTTTCTGTTTCTGTTTCTGTTTCTGTTTCTGTTTCTGTTTCTGTTTCTGTTTCTGTTTCTGTTTCTGTTTCTGTTTCTGTTTCTGTTTCTGTTTCTGTTTCTGTTTCTGTTTCTGTTTCTGTTTTTGTTTCTATTTCTGTTTCTGTTTCTGTTTCTGTTTCTGTTTCTGTTTCTGTTTCTGTTGTATGTGAATGCCCGGCTTTACTGGGATATTAAAAATTATCACTCTAATTTTGAAATAATTAACTGATATCATAGTAGGCCAACATATATAAAGAAATGAAAAATGGCTAAACATTTTTTAAACGAATTCTCCTCGTTCGTGGATAAATTCTCATAATTTTTTTGAAAAATTCCTCAAGCAAGTGGTATTGATAGAAGCCCTCGGCCATATACAGGTTTTGCAGTCCAAATCCAAGATTTTGCAAATCAAATTCAACATTTTGCAATTCAAATTCAATTTTTACATTTCAAATTCAACTTTTTGTAAATCAAATTTAGTTTTTTCCAAATCAAATTGAAGAGCAAAAAATTGAAGTTGATTTGCAAAAAGTTGAATTTGATTTGCAAATATTGAATTTGAATTCTAGATGTTATCTGAATGTATTTTTACTTTATACAAAGACAATGTTTCTGTACTTTAACTGGTTAATAATTTTTAATTCACTAGATTTGAATATTGAAAATTTAGAATTATATATTAGAGATTTTTGAGCAATTAAACTCAAGCAATTAAGTTATTTTGAATTTGTTCCATTCGAAAGGATATTTTTGGATTTTTCTTAGAGAAAAACTCCGTAATTGCTAGAGTTTAAGTGCTCAAAAATCTCTAAAATATAATTCTAAATTTTCAATATTCAAATCTAGTGAATTAAAAATTATTAACCAGTTTAATGTACAGAAACATTGTCTTTCGTATAAAGTAAAAATACATTCAAATAACATCTAGAATTTAATTAGTGTTAGTCACAATAAAGTTGTGGGAAATTGTCTTCCAAACTCTGTAATGAAGCGCTTTCTCATTGGCGAACCAATGAGAAGGACATAGCAGGAAGCGTACCTAGCGAGATTGATTTTCAAGCCCCAAACTAGCTTCAGCCCATGGGAACGATAAAGTAACCCTGCTACTTCAGCACAAATACAGACATGTACGCTATTCACGAAAGTTTGCAGAAATGGAAAGAAATACAAGTGGAAAAACGAAGACTCTGGCGACCCCTGTTGCGAAAGACCCACGATCAACACGTCCAACCCCCACGTTCACTCACATACGCCCACACACACACACACATTCACACCCCTTTATCATTATGACCGAAGTAATAAAATAACTTTACTCACCCCATGATTAAACCCCGTCCTCCTATTCTGCCTCCATCAGCCCTCCATCAGCACGTTGTTCAGGTTTGAAATCTCGCAAAAATACTTTGTATGTCGCGAACGTTATGGAGAAACGATGAATCAATTGGTGATCAGCAGCGTTGCATAAACTTGTATTTAAAATCGTGAGTCAGTTTGTCCTTCAAAAGCGTTGACTCAATTTATAAACAATGACGTTGAACCAATTTGTAATCAAGTGCGTTGATAAAATTGGTAATCCAAATAGTTGAATAAATTTGTAGTCAAAAGCGTTGACTAAATTTATAACCAATAACGTTGAAACAATTTGCAATCAATTGCGTTGATAGAATTAGTAAAAATAGTTGAATAAATTTGTAGTCAAAAGCGTTGACTAAATTTATAAACAATGACGTTGAACCAATTTGTAATCAAATGCGTTGATAAAATTAGTAATCCAAATAGTTGAATAAATTTGTAGTCAAAAGCGTTGACCAAATTTATAAACAATGACGTTGAAACAATCTGTAATCAAATGCGTTGATAAAATCAGTAATCCAAATAGTTGAATAAATTTGTAGCCAAAAGCGTTGACTCAATTTATAAACAATAACGTTGAAACAATTTGTAATCAATGGCGTTGATAAAATTAGTAATCCAAATAGTTGAATAAATTTGTAGTCCAAAGCGTTGACTAAATTTATAAACAATAACGTTGAACCAATTTGTAATCAATTGCGTTGATAAAATTAGTAATCCAAATAGTTGAATAAATTTGTAGCCAAAAGCGTTGACTCAATTTATAAACAATAACGTTGAAACAATTTGTAATCACTTGCGTTGATAAAATTAGTAATCCAAATAGTTGAATAAATTTGCAGTCAAAAGCGTTGACTAAATTTATAAACAATAACGTTGAAACAATTTGTAATCAATTGCGTTGATAAAATTAGTAATCCAAATAGTTGAATAAATTTGTAGTCAAAAGCGTTGACTAAATTTATAAACAATAACGTTGAAACCAATTTGTAATCAATTGCGTTGATAGAATTAGTAGAAATAGTTAAATAAATTTGTAGTCAAAAGCGTCGACTCAATTCATAAACAATAACGTTGAAACAATTTGTAATCAATTGCGTTGATAAAATTAGTAATCCAAATAGGTGAATAAATTTGTAGTCAAAAGCGTTGACCAAATTTATAAACAATAACGTTGAACCAATTTGTAATCAAATGCGTTGATAAAAATTAGTAATCCAAATAGTTGAATAAATTTGTAGTCAAAAGCGTTGACTAAATTTGTATTCAAAATCGGGAATCAGTTTGTCATCCAAAAGCGTTGAATGATTTTAAAGTCCACACCGTTGAATAAATTTGTAGTCAAATGCGTTGACTAAATTTGTATTCAAATTCATGGAACCCAATTGCAATCAAAATCGGTGAATAATTTTATAATCCAATTCGTTGAATAAACTTTTTTTATTTAAGATATATTTGAACTATTCTTTAAATTACAGTTTAATCATTTAATAACAAGAACGACAAAAGTTATATAAACACGGTAATAATGATTTACAACTCATCACGCCAGTCTCGTACATTCTTATATTTTATATTTACAGATAATGATTTTTTTGTTTTTTTTTTGTATTTATATTTAATAAATTAGAAATATTCACTAGCCTAAAGTTCAATAATTTAATAACAAGGACGACACAATTTAACTAAACACGGTAATAAATATCTTGAATGGATCATGTCCAGTCCCGTACATTTATAGTTACAAATAATGATTTTTTTTTTTTATTTATATTTAATATATTAGAAATATTCGCTAGACTAAAGTTCAATAATTTAAGAACAATGACGACACAATTTAACTAACACGGTAATAATTATTTTAAATTGATCATGCCAGTCCCGTGCATTTGTATAATTTATAGTTACAGATAATGATTTTTTTTGATATTTATATTTAATAAATTAGAAATATTCACTCGATTAAAGATCAATAATTTAATAACAATGATGACACAATTTATCGGAACACGGAATAGGTATTTAGAACAGAAAGCTAATTCGTTAAGCGAATTATGCAGGTCCCTAATAAATTCTCACAGTTTTATAAAATTTTTGGTACCTTTACTAATCCTTTTTCGCGCTTATCCAAAATGTCAGCCAAGCCCAAAAGTTTGACGTGATATTTTTATCCAAATTGGCACAATTTCGCGAAATGCAGGACCAGACGTCCATCAAAAGTAATATGTATCACAATCACTCGCGATCGTCATCTTCATGGTGAATTTTATTCCATTGTTGAGAACTGCCGACGTAGTAAAAGAAAAACACTCCTCCAACAAAATCTCATGCACGACTGACAGCCGTCCAAACACCAAAAAACAAATGTAATAGAACTAAGAGCAATACACGTCACAAACATGTATAGATTTTTTTGTTTATTTTTATTTTGTTTCACAATTTTTGATTGATTTTTTTATTTATAATTTAAACAAAATGAAACGGCACAAAACATAAATGATTTATCTTTTTTTTTGATATTTTTGCACAACACAAACAAATAAAATTTTTCTAAATTTGACTATCTGGACGGAGACATTTAAAAGAAATTCAAACTAATTGCACTAATTGATATTAAATTTAATTTAAATAAAAATTTCACTACTTAATATTTAACTTAAATTTAAGAAAAAATGCATGAATGCAAAATTTTTCATCAATTTTGTCATTCATGAGAGAAATATCAGTTGCACAAGAGGATGAATAATTTTACAGTGCTCATTATATAGTCAAATTTTTAGTCTCGCAATAACTCGAATATAGTGTTTAGATGGGAGATAATTAATTTACATCAGATTTTCAAATTATTGGGAACTTATTATAGTTCACAAAACCGTTTGCTATTTGATAATATTGTACGAAAGTAAGGTTTGGACACAAGATATTTCCGACACATCCATAACACGTATAATTGAATTCAAAATGAATCAAATACAGATTCGATCAATGATATGATGTTTAGACATTTATTAACTACATTCTGCAATATCAGTACAGTGAAGTTCAGTTCAATAACGGAAGGATTGTTTAAAGCAAAACACTCATACAAAGACAAATCAAATGTTTAGCAAAGCAAGAATAGTGATTCGTTGTATGTTGACGATTGGAAACAGAATACACGTAGCTGTTATGAGGTTTTGAGAATTTCGTTGTTTCATTACGGTTTGTGTTTTGAAAAAAAAAAAGAAGAGTTTAAACTCAAGTAGTAAGGCGAGAACAATCGAATGGAAGTATAACGCGCGTCAATTTTAGTGCGTTGCAAGATTAAATTCTGATTAAATTTTAGTGGTTATACGGATGATGATTAAAGAAAATTATTAATTAATTCAAATTAACCAATATTATGTTATATGAATGAATAAATAAATCAGGGTAATTAGTGCAATTTTCTTTCTCCTATACGTTTGTCCGGCTATTGCAGATTTAGTTAGATTTTAAGAAATATATAAGGAAACTATGGGTTAAGGAAACTACACGAAATATGACTATTGATGATGAAGGGATGAGAATCTATTACAAGTGGTACAGATTAATATAAGGAACAACAACTAAGGAAACTGCGACTGTAATACACTACGTTCTGACATTAGTCCAGACTATCCATTACAGAACAAGTGCTTTTTGGAGGAACACTCACGACCAAAAAGAAGTTGAAAAAGGCATAGGCTGGTCGCAAATAGACCTTGTACATCCATATTAGTATGGTGAAGCACCTCGATGTACCACAGATTAGCAATCAATTCGATCGGTATCACAAACTCAGTCTTAGCAGAAACAAAGTAACAAAGTATCTATGATTATACAAAAAAAACTTTTGGGAGGGGTATCGATAAAAACAGTATTCTACTCTATTGAAAACGATGGACAACTGAAATCTTCCAGACCCAATTTCGTTGTTCCGTTATGCAGGCTCGCAACCCACACCTGAACTACCACGAGTCTCATGCGTCTCCGACTACTCTAGCCGGGCCACACTGTTGTACGCTTCCGTCCCAGTGACTCTGAAGGCTGAAAAAAAACTGTTCACATAGTTTCAAAGTGACTAATTGAACCAAATTCAATACGTGCAATCTCGGAATTTTCGCGTGCAAATAGTCAAAAAGAAATTTTTGAAACAAGACCCGAACACCAAAGTTGATACACACTCGCTGAACTGTTAATTTAAAACGAAACCAATAATCTTGACCTGCAATGGCTGGGAAACACCAGCGAAATTCATTATCATACTGACAAAAAAAAAAATATAACTCATTACCGATGTTAGGCGCGAATGTCCTTGGAATGGTAAACATCTCTACGTTTAGAAGCCAGGTCTTCCAGTTCGTAAGCAGCGCTACCTACCAACCTTCAAACGTTGGCTTCGCAAACTTTTGTGAGAGCGATACCGAGGATTTTCTGCAGTTCCCCGCATCGCTCAAAATAATAATACGACAGAATTCAATGTTTTGTTTTTGCTAAACCCCCAAGAGATGAAGCTGGTGGATTGTGGGCCATCGCAATACACTCGTCAGCGTATTCCTCGGGTAACCACAATCTCCATACCTCGCCCCTTGGAAGAATCTCAATATCTAAAACCCAAGCCAGCATTTCACCTGGCCTGAAATTAGGTTATCTGCGAATACAGGAATAGACAATGTCGGAGCCTATCGTCGGCAATAGAACTATCAATTATTTTCTTAAATTCCTTCATAGGTGATTCAATATACTTGCCACTGACAAAACTACTGGTTATCAATTATTTGAGAATTTGGTGAATCGATTGATTCATTTCTACTATCATCAGCATCATAAATTTCATCATATTTTAACTTTTCCACATCGTAACAAAATCAACAACTTGATCTTTTGAACTTGGAAATTTTAAAACTGACATTTTTTTGAAATTTGAACCTATCCAAGACGGTTTAAAACAAATGTTATTAAATTTATATTTTCTGCGTCAATTCTGCGTGACTGTGATTAGAATATGAAAGTTGAATTCTCTTATATTTTTCTAATAATTTAAGACGTTGTGTGTGCTCATGTGCGCCCTTTATCGTTGATCAATAATTTAAAATAGAGTTTAGCACGGGATTGAGAATTGGTGAACATTGAACATTGCTTACACGAAATCAACCGGATTATATTTTTCTATTTCTACAATCTACCACTTCATGTCATTGAAATTATTTTCTGGCTGTGGAATTGCGTAACCAAAATTTAAATTTTAATTTAATTATTTAATTATTACCAAAAAAATTATTCCATTACAACACTTGATTACTTCGAACATATTAGAACAGAATTTCAAACAAAAATTGTATGGAAATTTAGTTATTCAAACCTCAAACAGCCGCGCGATGTCTGACCAATTCGTCCATTAGATTAAATACGATTTATTATTGGCTTGATATTATTTTACTACTATTTACAAATGTTTTCCAAGGTGCTGATATATGAACAGAACAAAAATAAACGGTGAGATTTGAGAGAAAATAAGTATGCTACAAATATGGCAGAAGATGGCAATTATGAAAATGTTCTGACCAATTCGACACAAGTATAAATTTTTTTTTTTTTTTTTACTTTTAAAAAAAAATGTTAATCTGACAACAGCCGAGTGTGTAACACACAAAAAAAACTATCTTGGCTGATGCTTGTATTTGATTTGAACAAACAAGGTAAAAATTGTACTGTGAGAGAAAATAGGTATACTACAACTATGGCAGAAGATGAGCACAAAAGAAAATTTACAGACCCAATTCCGGGCAGGTCTGACGGTTCCCGATACTCAAAACTGAGTAACAAACAAAAAAAAATATATAGAAGTGCGGCAAGCCTACCGGTTCGGCAAGAAAATACTTAAAATTAACAAAATTGAATCTTGCCTGTACAAGAAAAAAATTATATATAAAAATTTAACCTAACATGCAGGAATATAATTTAAGGAAATCTCTAAGCTACTTAAATTAATATTTACAAATTAATACTTCTGCCGTGGACTTCTATCTGGATTATGGTATATGTAAGATTTGTCCTTTGATTTGACTTTATGTATATTTTATCCTTTTGTTACTTTATTAAGTATAATTTATCGTGTTGGTATCTAAAATTGTGATAGAGAAAAAAACCAATAAGTACATGATTTTATCAGCAGTTTTATTCATTTACTAATAAATATTTATTCATTTATTTATTAATAAATATTTATTTATTTATTTAATATATTTATTTATTTATTTATTCAATATATTTATTTATTTACTTATTTACTGACGACGGACGGACGGACCAATCAAGGGGGGAGTCCACCACTCTGGGGTTGGAAGTGGTGATCGCCGTTCTTTCTTAATTTATGTTGATTTTATTTTGTTTTTTTTTAGTTTGTTTGGGGACCAAAAAAAAGTTTAAAATTACACTACGTTAAAGGATGGGAACAAGGTAAGGGAAAGGGAGCAAGAAGGGATGAATAAGGAAAGGAGGAGGTGGGGTGAGACAGGAATAAGGTGGGATATGTGTCGTCGGCCCGTCACCCGGATGACAAGTGCCGCTGGAATGGTCAGAGGATAAATCCTCTGCACCATTATTCAATCAACCGACACTTCTCATCCGTGATCGAGAACGACGAAACATACGGGGAGGTGCTATGATCTGAGTTAATCCAATTAACTCGCGACATGAAGGCTGGGCGAACATCTTCCCTCAGCAGTTGATATCAAACTGCTTTAGAAGATGTTCCCCAGTATCATTCGCGAGAACTGGACAACTCAGATCATAGGATGCTAACGCTCCTGGGAGGGGACTCTAACGTTATGGAGTCGTTAGCCCAGCTGAGAATCTCGCTGCCACAGCGAACCCAGAGCATAACCAGATGACCAGGCTGGATGTGATAGGCGTATACACCATTTCACAAATATCTAAGCCTGGCATCTGGAAACCTCTGGCATTCCCTGTGCCAGTAAGAAACCCAGCCGTTACTAGGGTCCGTGGGTTTGTAAAGCCCATTGAGAATGATCCCGAAGAATCATTCTCACCCTTGCGTTTCAAAAATACAAAAAAGGGATCATTGCTGGAGGCGTAGGGACGCAACTCCCCATCAAAGAAAAGTCTGAGGAATCTCAGACTTCCTTTGCTCCTGCGCGTATGAAGCAGGGAATTGCTTCCACGCCGCCAGAGTCTTTACTATTGTTTTAGTGGAAAATGAAATTAATTTGAAGAAAAAAATTTAAAAAAAAAAATTTTCTAAGTTTTTTGAATTTATGGAGGGACTCCTCCAGAGTCCTACATTGCTGTAGGGACCCTTAGAGAAGCCCCACGTTGGGCGCCAATTTGTAATGAAGCGCTTTCTCATTGGCGAACCAATGAGAAGGACGTAGCAGGAAGCGTACCTAGCGAGATTGATTTTCAAGCCCCAAACTAGCTTCAGCCCATGGGAACGATAAAGTAACCCTGCTACTTCAGCACAAATACAGACATGTACGCTATTCACGAAAGTTTGCAGAAATGGAAAGAAATACAAGTGGAAAAACGAAGACTCTGGCGACCCCTGTTGCGAAAGACCCACGATCAACACGTCCAACCCCCACGTTCACTCACATACGCCCACACACACACACACATTCACACCCCTTTATCATTATGACCGAAGTAATAAAATAACTTTACTCACCCCATGATTAAACCCCGTCCTCCTATTCTGCCTCCATCAGCCCTCCATCAGCACGTTGTTCAGGTTTGAAATCTCGCAAAAATACTTTGTATGTCGCGAACGTTATGGAGAAACGATGAATCAATTGGTGATCAGCAGCGTTGCATAAACTTGTATTTAAAATCGTGAGTCAGTTTGTCCTTCAAAAGCGTTGACTCAATTTATAAACAATGACGTTGAACCAATTTGTAATCAAGTGCGTTGATAAAATTGGTAATCCAAATAGTTGAATAAATTTGTAGTCAAAAGCGTTGACTAAATTTATAACCAATAACGTTGAAACAATTTGCAATCAATTGCGTTGATAGAATTAGTAAAAATAGTTGAATAAATTTGTAGTCAAAAGCGTTGACTAAATTTATAAACAATGACGTTGAACCAATTTGTAATCAAATGCGTTGATAAAATTAGTAATCCAAATAGTTGAATAAATTTGTAGTCAAAAGCGTTGACCAAATTTATAAACAATGACGTTGAAACAATCTGTAATCAAATGCGTTGATAAAATCAGTAATCCAAATAGTTGAATAAATTTGTAGCCAAAAGCGTTGACTCAATTTATAAACAATAACGTTGAAACAATTTGTAATCAATGGCGTTGATAAAATTAGTAATCCAAATAGTTGAATAAATTTGTAGTCCAAAGCGTTGACTAAATTTATAAACAATAACGTTGAACCAATTTGTAATCAATTGCGTTGATAAAATTAGTAATCCAAATAGTTGAATAAATTTGTAGCCAAAAGCGTTGACTCAATTTATAAACAATAACGTTGAAACAATTTGTAATCACTTGCGTTGATAAAATTAGTAATCCAAATAGTTGAATAAATTTGCAGTCAAAAGCGTTGACTAAATTTATAAACAATAACGTTGAAACAATTTGTAATCAATTGCGTTGATAAAATTAGTAATCCAAATAGTTGAATAAATTTGTAGTCAAAAGCGTTGACTAAATTTATAAACAATAACGTTGAAACCAATTTGTAATCAATTGCGTTGATAGAATTAGTAGAAATAGTTGAATAAATTTGTAGTCAAAAGCGTTGACTCAATTCATAAACAATAACGTTGAAACAATTTGTAATCAATTGCGTTGATAAAATTAGTAATCCAAATAGGTGAATAAATTTGTAGTCAAAAGCGTTGACCAAATTTATAAACAATAACGTTGAACCAATTTGTAATCAAATGCGCTGATAAAAATTAGTAATCCAAATAGTTGAATAAATTTGTAGTCAAAAGCGTTGACTAAATTTGTATTCAAAATCGGGAATCAGTTTGTCATCCAAAAGCGTTGAATGATTTTAAAGTCCACACCGTTGAATAAATTTGTAGTCAAATGCGTTGACTAAATTTGTATTCAAATTCATGGAACCCAATTGCAATCAAAATCGGTGAATAATTTTATAATCCAATTCGTTGAATAAACTTTTTTTATTTAAGATATATTTGAACTATTCTTTAAATTACAGTTTAATCATTTAATAACAAGAACGACAAAAGTTATATAAACACGGTAATAATGATTTACAACTCATCACGCCAGTCTCGTACATTCTTATATTTTATATTTACAGATAATGATTTTTTTGTTTTTTTTTTGTATTTATATTTAATAAATTAGAAATATTCACTAGCCTAAAGTTCAATAATTTAATAACAAGGACGACACAATTTAACTAAACACGGTAATAAATATCTTGAATGGATCATGTCCAGTCCCGTACATTTATAGTTACAAATAATGATTTTTTTTTTTTATTTATATTTAATATATTAGAAATATTCGCTAGACTAAAGTTCAATAATTTAAGAACAATGACGACACAATTTAACTAACACGGTAATAATTATTTTAAATTGATCATGCCAGTCCCGTGCATTTGTATAATTTATAGTTACAGATAATGATTTTTTTTGATATTTATATTTAATAAATTAGAAATATTCACTCGATTAAAGATCAATAATTTAATAACAATGATGACACAATTTATCGGAACACGGAATAGGTATTTAGAACAGAAAGCTAATTCGTTAAGCGAATTATGCAGGTCCCTAATAAATTCTCACAGTTTTATAAAATTTTTGGTACCTTTACTAATCCTTTTTCGCGCTTATCCAAAATGTCAGCCAAGCCCAAAAGTTTGACGTGATATTTTTATCCAAATTGGCACAATTTCGCGAAATGCAGGACCAGACGTCCATCAAAAGTAATATGTATCACAATCACTCGCGATCGTCATCTTCATGGTGAATTTTATTCCATTGTTGAGAACTGCCGACGTAGTAAAAGAAAAACACTCCTCCAACAAAATCTCATGCACGACTGACAGCCGTCCAAACACCAAAAAACAAATGTAATAGAACTAAGAGCAATACACGTCACAAACATGTATAGATTTTTTTGTTTATTTTTATTTTGTTTCACAATTTTTGATTGATTTTTTTATTTATAATTTAAACAAAATGAAACGGCACAAAACATAAATGATTTATCTTTTTTTTTGATATTTTTGCACAACACAAACAAATAAAATTTTTCTAAATTTGACTATCTGGACGGAGACATTTAAAAGAAATTCAAACTAATTGCACTAATTGATATTAAATTTAATTTAAATAAAAATTTCACTACTTAATATTTAACTTAAATTTAAGAAAAAATGCATGAATGCAAAATTTTTCATCAATTTTGTCATTCATGAGAGAAATATCAGTTGCACAAGAGGATGAATAATTTTACAGTGCTCATTATATAGTCAAATTTTTAGTCTCGCAATAACTCGAATATAGTGTTTAGATGGGAGATAATTAATTTACATCAGATTTTCAAATTATTGGGAACTTATTATAGTTCACAAAACCGTTTGCTATTTGATAATATTGTACGAAAGTAAGGTTTGGACACAAGATATTTCCGACACATCCATAACACGTATAATTGAATTCAAAATGAATCAAATACAGATTCGATCAATGATATGATGTTTAGACATTTATTAACTACATTCTGCAATATCAGTACAGTGAAGTTCAGTTCAATAACGGAAGGATTGTTTAAAGCAAAACACTCATACAAAGACAAATCAAATGTTTAGCAAAGCAAGAATAGTGATTCGTTGTATGTTGACGATTGGAAACAGAATACACGTAGCTGTTATGAGGTTTTGAGAATTTCGTTGTTTCATTACGGTTTGTGTTTTGAAAAAAAAAAAGAAGAGTTTAAACTCAAGTAGTAAGGCGAGAACAATCGAATGGAAGTATAACGCGCGTCAATTTTAGTGCGTTGCAAGATTAAATTCTGATTAAATTTTAGTGGTTATACGGATGATGATTAAAGAAAATTATTAATTAATTCAAATTAACCAATATTATGTTATATGAATGAATAAATAAATCAGGGTAATTAGTGCAATTTTCTTTCTCCTATACGTTTGTCCGGCTATTGCAGATTTAGTTAGATTTTAAGAAATATATAAGGAAACTATGGGTTAAGGAAACTACACGAAATATGACTATTGATGATGAAGGGATGAGAATCTATTACAAGTGGTACAGATTAATATAAGGAACAACAACTAAGGAAACTGCGACTGTAATACACTACGTTCTGACATTAGTCCAGACTATCCATTACAACTCGTAGATCACAAGTTATTCATTCAATACTAACTTAGTTAGAGTATGACAAAAGATATGATCGAAGAGTTAATTAGACTAAATACACTAGAATTAGCTAATTGAAATTACAAGAAACAGAAATATCTAATAAGAAAAATTCAACTTAAAGTAGTTACAATAATGATGAAATTTCAACTTTGAAATACCATCGCCTCGGTAGGTTAGTTGGATAGCGTGTCTGCCAAAACGTATTCGAATCATTGGCACTGATGAGGATAGTTCGAATCCCAATCCGAAACACGTATAAGAGAAAAATGGAGTTATATAATAATTTAGTTATTTTAATAATTTTCCTGTAGTACTGGTAATTCAGTAAAAATTCATAGTTAACTTTCTGTATAGTTTCCTTCGTCTGTATTACGTCAAGAGTTTATGATTCTCATACAAACTTACGATTTCGTAATTTAGATTGACGATTTTAGCAGTCAACCTAGACTTAGTTTCAGGTTGTCCAGTTGTTGAAATAGTCAATTTAGATCTTATTAGTTTTTGTATTGTTGTTCTGTTTCAACAAACTTTTGCTTTTAATTAAAATGGCTAAATTACTTATTAGCTATGCGAATATAAGGGGATTGAACGTCAGTCTTAATTCAGTCCATCTTTATCTTGAGAATATCCAACCTGATATTTTGTTTTTAACGGAAACGATTATCAGTGCGCGTGGTGTTGTAACGGTATTCCTTCGACTATCGTCATTTTGATGTTTTTGTTTTATGTTTATTTTCAAACTTACCCGTTAACAGACCTCTTAATGACGTGCATGGTGGCGCAGCACATTTCCGACTAGGTGTCAGTCGCATTGGGGGGGGATCTTTCCACCCATCATTAAGAGCTGGTAGTGCTGCTGATATCATAAACACAACTACCAATTACACTTACGCGATTGAGCACACATACGACCACAATTTATAACTGTAGATGTTATTAGTTATGCACATCTTTACCCTACCTCCATACATTTGCACTTACTTAACGCAAGTGCCCCCAAATTGGTGGTTACCCCCGCATCAACTATAGCAAAGCTTGGTTATTTATCTAAAATTCATTTTCAAATATCACAACACCTTTTATTATTTAAAATATTTGTTACTCACTGTACCCATAAGACTAACAACCCAAAAAGAAATTTTCCACGCAAAAACAATTATTTAGTTATTATCCCAAAATAAAAATTAGGTAGTTTTATTTAATTTTAAAAAAATAATTTAATTTTTATAGAAAATTATGAATTTGAAAAATTATCTCAATTATCAATATATAGACAATATATTGCATAAAGAACAATTTAATATTTAAAGTAAATCTTGAATTTGAAAAATTATCTAAATCATCAATATATAGACAATATACATATGTATAATTATAAATTAAAACCCTAAATATTTATATAAATCAATAACATTAGTTGAATCACACAATTTCAACTATCTACATATAATAACATTTATTTATATATTTAGAGGTCAACCATGGCAGACAAATTACCCTAATATCGTAAACGAATACTTAATAATTTAACACATAATTAAATAAAATAATAAACATGCTTTTTGGTATAAATTTAAACTAATTATAAATATAAATTTGATTTCTTGGTTTATTGATTTTTATGGATCGCCTGATTTTCATTACTCACTGAATCTTAGAAGCTATTTAAAAACGTTGGGTACCATACTACCATAATTGATAAGTGAGATTTATTTTATTTTTGTTATATTCAATTCCGATTTTTAACATTATGGATTTTATTAATTTTTAAAATCAAATAGTTAATAATTTTTAATTATTGCTTACCAAACAACGGATCTTCCTTATATTCATCAACGTGGTAAGGTTTATTCAAAGATCCGTTTCTAAATTAAGGTTAAACAAAAAAAACACAATCACTTAGTTATTTTGGCCGGGGTTTTAAATTAATGTAATAATAAATAACACAAATAATAAGAAAATCTACGAAACTATATTTCTATATATAATAAACGAAATAACCGTTTACCTGGTAAGCTATTTGATGATACCGATAAAATAGTTTTCTTTCTGGTTGTATTTGACCACGTTGATCACAAAATCACAAAATAAAAATTCACTTTTATTTAACTTAAAGAAAAGTTGATGCTTCAATCGTGGTAATTGAAATAAAGACCGACTAAATAATTTAATTTAACTATCAACCAAATTATGATTTGAGGAGAAATTATTAAACCAGTTGTGATCAAGTTTTCCGTTGCTTGTATTTTATTATCTCATAAATTGCACAGTGAGTAACAAATAATCGCTTTCAAAGACAAAGTTTGTGTAGTTGTAAAATTTTGCGAATTGAGTTTATGTTATTTAATATATGAGACTATAATAATGAGATCAATTACAAAAAAATCAAAATGCTGTTTACAGTGGAACAGTCTACTGTTACAGTGTGACCTTAGATAAAAGTAGATACATCCGTCCCAATTATGAACTTGAATCCTCTTTTTACATTAAGCATGGAGTTTGTGCTTGATTAAATAAATGATTAAATAAATTTGAATTAAATGCAAAATTTCACAATATGGTGTCACTAAAAATTAGTTGTCCAAATCAAACACTGTTTGTATTTGGACTCTATCGTTCACCTAATTCGCCTGAGAACTCTTATTTATTTTATGAGCTATCTGAAAAGATAGATAGGTTAGTTGAGTATCCTAATGCGAAATTTATAGTTCTTGGGGATTTTAATGTCCATAATCAAGAATGGCTTACACACAGTTCTAAAACTGACGAGGTTGGTAAACAGGCTGAGTTATTTGCTCTTTATCACAATTTTACTCAGATAATAGACCAGCCAACCAGAGTTCCTGACATTCTTGGACAAAAGAGCAATTTACTAGATTTGTTTTTGACAAACGATCCATACTTGGTCCAATTTGAAATTTTAGAGCCTTTGGGTGGTTCAGATCATAATTTAATCTCCACACAACTAAATATACAAATTCCGAAACAATTTAAAGCGAACCCTCGTCATGTTTGGGATTACAAAGCTGCGGATTGGCAAGGGCTTAAAATTTATTTTCAATGGTTTCCTTGGAAACGTTATTGTCTTACCGGCGAAGACCCAAACATAGCTGCGTCAAATTTTTCTGAAACTATAATTGATGGTATGCGAAGATTTATTCCTAATAAACAGATCATTCCAAAGGCTGATCTATGGTTTTCGAATAAATGCAAAAAAGCTATAAAAATTAAAAAAAAGGCTTTTCGAAAGTTTAATCAAAACAAAACTGATGAAAACCTTAGTCAGTACCGAAAAGAGAGAAATTTATGTCGTAAGCTAATAGATGAAGAGAAACATCTATTTAATAATATTAGAAGAAATATTAGTAAATTCAAAATAGACCTGGACAAAGAAGCGTTTATGCAGAAGAAAGCAAAGAAATTCGCCGAGCACCCATCTGGTTCACGTGGTTTCTTTCAGGCAGTTAAATCAGTCCAGAGCAATTTTACTCGATCCTCTATTCCAACCTTAGTTCTGAATGACATTCCCGTGAGCGACTCGAAAGAGAAAGCGGATCTTTTGGGTCGTATTTTCGCAGAAAACTCAAACATAGTTGAACCTCCCATTCTCCTTCACTCATTCCCCCAGTTGTAACGAAAATGAAACCAATTATTTTTCGTTGCAATATTGTACGGAAAATGCTTCTTTCTATCAATATCAACAAATCTGCTGGCCCCGACGGTATTCCACCCCTCATTCTTAAAACCTTTGCTAGGCAACTAGCTCCAATTTTGACAAAAATTTTCTATTTATCTTATAAACCGGAATATTTCCCGATTCTTGGAAGCTGGCCAGCGTTCAACCCATATCAAAGAAAGGCAGTAAGATAAATCCTAACAATTATAGACCAATTGCAATTCTGTCGGTTTTAGCTAAAATATTTGAAAAATATGTTAACTACAATTTAATAGATTATTTGGAGGTGTCGCGAATTATTGATGATAAACAGTATGGTTTTCGTAGAAGTCATGCAACAGGTGATCTGTTAGCCTACGTATCATTTCACTTGACATTTCTAAAGCATTTGATAAAGTGTGGTATAAAAATCTCATAGCTAAATTAAAATCTTATGGCATAGACCATCTTACTGTCTCATGGATTCACAGTTTTCTTACAGGTCACCAATTTCATGTTAATTTAGATGGTATCACATCCAATATTTTCACAACCGATGCTGGGGTTCCCCAAGGTTCTGCACTCTCACCAACCTTGTTTCTTCTATACATTACTGACTTACTTATTTCCACAGTGCACCCAATCCATAGTTTTGCTGATGACAGCACATTGCATGCATCACATGCATCTCCTAAATTTCGATCTCATACTGCAGTTACCACCGATAGAGAGCTGCTAATTGATTCTATCAACAAAGATCTGGAGCGTATAATGGAATGGGGTGATCGTAATCTTGTTTCATTTAATCCAACCAAAACAAAACTATGCCGTCTTTCACGAATAGAGCGACATAAAAATTTCCCTATTAAAATAAACCACGAGGAATTGCGTGAGGTTGAATCTGTTAGACTTCTTGGAGTGGATATTCAAAATAACCTGAAATGGAATAAACATGTGTTCAACCTCGCTAAATCTGCAATGCAAAAATTAGGATTCTTGAGTCGATGTAAAAAATATTTCAATTCCGAGCAAATTTTGCTAATCTTCAAGTCCTTTATTCGTCCATGTATGGAGTACTGCTGTCATGTTTGGGGAGGTGCTTGTCAGTCAACAATAAAATGTCTAGACTCTGTACAGAGAAAAGCAATACGGTTGATTGGTAATACCGAACTAACGGATCAGCTTGATTCACTCCAGCACAGAAGAAATGTGGCTGAATTGTCAATCTACTATAAATATAACTTTAGTGAATTCTCCTCTAAGGAAATTCGAAATATCCTTCCATCATGTGCGCAGTATAATCGACAAACAAGAGCTGCCGAGTCATCCCATCCATTTGTTGTACAAATACCTCGTTGCAGAACCGTGTCCTTTCAGAACGACTATTTTAATAGAGTGGCTAAATTGTGGAACTCAATGCCTTCCTCTGTATTTCCCGATGAATTTTCCCCTCAAGCATTTAAAGAAAATGTTCATCATCATTTAAAAAAATTAGTATAGTTATCCCTATATCCCCATTCCTTCCATTTTCCTCATCTCCTTCCTTTATAGTTGACATGGTATCTTCGGATATTCAAAGAGTCTAAATAATGAATATTTCATATTTAGTGTGCTAAACATGTCTAACTAATTAATAAAAAAAAAAAAATAAGAAAAAAGTATCTAAATTTGCTGAACATCCAACGGGCTCGCGCAATTTCTATAAAGTCGCAAAGGCTGTCCAAAGCAATTTTTGTAAATCTTCCCTACCACCTCTTGTTGATAGAGATGTACCAGTCATTGATCCAAAAGAGAAAGCTAATTTGCTTGGGCATTATTTCTCTATAAATTCTACTTTAAAAGAACCTAATTTCCAACCTAAACCTATTTCTAAAGTTTCTTATAAAATGAGGCGGATAATTTTTCGGAAAAACATTGTTCGAAAAATGCTTTTGAAAATCAATACTAACAAGGCAACAGGCCCTGATTTTATTCCTCCAATTATACTTAAAACATTTGCTAGAGAGCTAGCCCCAATCCTGACTAAAATCTTCTATTTGTCATATAAAAAAGGGATTTTCCTGAAATATGGAAAATGGCTAGTGTACAGCCAGTTTCAAAAAAGGGCAGTAAGACTGATCCTACAAAATACAGACCCATTTCAATTTTATCAGTTGTTGCTAAAGTATTTGAAAAATATGTAAATTTTAATTTAATGAGCTTCTTAGAGTCTTCGAAATTACTTAATGAAAGACAATACGGATTTCGAAAGGGAAGAGCGACGGGAGATTTACTGTCTTTTGTCACTCATGTCTGGAATAAGTCGCTTGAGAACTTTGGAGAAATTTTCGGTGTTGCTCTTGATATTTCCAAGGCATTTGACAAAGTATGGCATAACAACCTTATATGCAAATTGAGATCCTATGGTTTAGATGAACAACTTATATCCTGGACACAGAGCTTTATATCTGATCGGAAATTTAGGGTCAATGTGGATGGTGTGTCATCGAATACTTTTTCAACTAATGCAGGAGTTCCTCAGGGTTCCGCTTTGTCACCTACTCTTTTTCTTATCTATATTAATGATTTGTTAGATTCTACGGTTCATCCTATACATAGTTTTGCTGATGATAGCACGGCTTCATGCGTCTTATGAAGCACCAAAATTATATACACCCTTAGCGCTTAGTGACTGTAGATCAAAATTGATAGATTCGCTTAACACTTATCTTAAAACAATTATGGATTGGGGTATTGCTAACAGTGTTGAATTCAATACAAGCAAAACACAGGTTTGTCATTTTTCTAGAATAACGACACCCAATCCTTTTCCATTAACGTTTGGCTCCAAAAATCTTTTGGAGAATGAGTCTCTCAGACTTCTAGGAGTTGAGATTGAAAATAATATGAAGTGGAATTCTCATGTTTTTAATCTGGCTAAGAATGCTGTTCAAAAGTTAGGATTTTTGGGGCGATGTCGTAGGTTTTTCAATAGCGAACAGCTTCTTTTGGTTTATAAATCTTTTATACGTCCCTGCATGGAATACTGTTCTCACATATGGGGTGGAGCATACTTGAGTAGTCTAAACTGCCTTGGTTCTGTACTGCGAAGAGCTATTAAGCTTATCGGTAACTCAAATCTTACTAACCATCTTGATTCTTTGCAGCACAGAAGAAATGTTGCTGATTTGACTATTTTTTACAAATATATTATGGATGAACGAACTTCTGAAGAGATTAAATCGATTTTACCTAACTCTGCAAACCTATCGCGTCACACCAGAGCAACTTTAGCGGCCCATCCTTATACGGTTCAAATAAGTAGGTGTAGAACTGTAGCCTACCAACGTGACTTTTTCAACAGAGTTTCTCATCTTTGGAATACCTTACCTTCGTGGGTTTTCCCAGATGACTTTAATCCTCAGAGGTTTAAAGTTGGTGTTGGGACAACTCAAATGACCCGGTTGAATCACAATCTTTAAATGATACAGTCATCAGCGTATCATCATCAGAATCCCCATAGTTTAATTATGAACAACATTTATTGTACTTATTATGTTTATTTTTTAAATATCTAAGTGTACACAACTCTATGTGACACACTGTAACTCTTAAACCGTAAATTATAAAATAATTTAATTGTACACATAATTTTCTCTCTTATTAATTTGGACATCAAGTCATCAACATCTAAATAATTTCAAAAGTCAAAATATTAAATATTATAAATTTAAATCAAAAATAAATTAAACATTCAACGAAATATCTGAGGTTTTACTTTTGCTGATTGGCGATAATTCCTGAAATCAACATTTGGTCCCTCAAGTCGGATAATTTGGATTAAGCTGCCGATTGATTGAGGAATTTTCAAGTTTGTACCAAAAACTTGCCACATGGAAAATTCTTCCGGAACTTAATTAGTTATCCAGTACCGCTACATAGGATTATCGTAAAAACCTTGAGTATCACATTTATTTTATATTTTATTATTGCATTTATTTTATTTTATTTGCTTGCATAATATAAAAAGATTTCTTGATAAACATTTAAATACATTGCGACATTAATCAAATAAAAGTTTGGAAATAAAAGTGACTTTTATAAATTTAATTAATGCTGTTACTAAATATTTTTGATTGATATATTAGTGTAATATTGTGTTGTGAATTAGTTATTTGGTGGTTCTCTTGATAATTTTGTATTTAAACATTAGTTTATTTGCTATATTTGAATATCACGTGTGAATTTTCTCTTTACGAACTTTAGAATGGAAGGTTTGATCAAACGTAGAGGCATAGTAAAAGGACAAATTACTAGATTATTTAATTTCGCTAATACTGTTAATGAAAACGTAGCTTACGATGATTTAAAGACTCGCGTTGATAAATTAAACGAACATTATAAAGAATTCATAGATTTAGAACACCAAATTTTCACAATTGATGCTAACATTAAATCTGACATGGAAACAGTCGATGAAGACTATTATAAAATATTGTCGATTCTGCAAAGGTGCATGCGCTCAAAAGCAAATTCTCCAACATTTTCCCTAAATGAAACTCTTCCAAATAATTCAACTTCAATCAACCTAGCTGCAGATTATAAGCTTCCTCGGTTAAGTTTGCCAACTTTCAACGGTAAGCCCAGAGAGTGGAACTCGTTTTTTGATCTTTTTCGTTCTACAGTCCACGATAACACGAGTCTCTCTCCTGCTCAAAAGTTTCAATACTTGAAAGGACAGCTAAGAGGACCAGCAGAACAGCTATTACGTCATTTTAGAATTGAAGACGCCTCATACAACGAAGCGTTTCAGCGACTTGTCAAGCGCTACGATAGAAAACGACATATAGTCAATGATTTCATCGAACTGTACTTGTCTCAGCCGACAATCACTTCTGTTTCTTCGGAAGCAGTCGGCCGCATGCACGATGCATGTGATGAAGTCATACGTGGATTAAAGGCATTAGGACAAAATGCTGAAACAAGGGACTGTTGGCTGCTATATATAGCTGAAAATAAACTCGATGAAGTAACACGTCAACTTTGGCGACAAGAGACAGCTGAAATAGATTTTCCAACGTTTGATCAATTTCTGAAGTTTCTCAGTAGACGTATGGATTCCTTAGAAGGTCTTAAACCACAGGCTTCTCGAGGTCAACCGAGGAGTTCACCATCGAAATCATTATCAACAAAGGCTTTTCATGTTCAAACTCTCCCTAATTGTTCTCTATGCAGTGGCCTGGAGCATAAGCTCTGTGACTGTCCTAAATTCATTGAAATGGACCTAAGCAAACGTAGAGACTATATTAGGGATTCCAATAGATGCTACAATTGTCTTAATGACTCTCACTCTGTGTTTAAATGTAGAACCAAAAAGAAATGTCACCACTGTGGAAAAAAACATCATAGTCTAGTTCACCAAACTCCTAATTCCAATCCATCACCAACACCAATGGCCACACCCAGAGTCACACCAAGTTCTTCAGCCACCATCCAGAGTGCGGAGACAACATGTTGCTATTTCTTACCCACCAAACCAAAGGCATTTGTTAATGAGCCGATACCTACGGACATCATAAATGACAATGCTATAATACCAACAGCTCTGGTTGAGGCCCAAGATAAATTTGGCATATGGCAAACCTGCCGCGTGCTTCTTGATTCAGCGTCAACCCGCTCTTTCGCCACTGATTCTTGCATCCATCGCCTTGGATTACAAAGAACTAATGCGCGACTCAATATCGATACGCTTAACGGTGCAAAGGCTGGTTGCTCCAAAGGCGTTACCACTATTCGAATTCGCTCTAGAATTGACCATAGTAATAGCATGGATTTGACAACTTATATTCTACCAAAAATTACGTCAAATCTACCACCAAAGGCTATACCATTAAACAAACTCGGCTACCTACGCGATCTCCAGTTAGCGGATCCCTATTTTAATCTTCCAGATAAAATTGACATCCTAGTCGGTTGTGATCGGTTTTTGCTGCTTCTTACAGAAGGTCAGATTATTCAAAGTGAGCAATTACCTACAGCTCAACATACCAAATTAGGATGGATCGTAGGAGGAATTTATAGGGATTCAGCCAATTTACTAAATGATGAAAGTTCAACTACACTTGTTTCTCACCATATAGAGGTAATAGACATTGATAGAACTCTCAGAAGGTTTTGGGAAATTGAAGAGGTTCCATGTTCTTCGAGACTGTCAAAGGATGAGGAACTATGTTTAGAAAGTTTTAAGTCGCGATGCATTAGAGATGACGATGGCAGGTTTAGAGTAGCGCTTCCATTCAAGGTTCACACACACCTAAGCGAATCTCTTTGCCAAGCAATGAAAAGATTCAGCTCTCTTGAACAGAAACTCTTAAGGAATGAAAATCTTCGCAAACAATATGTAGAGTTCATGAGAGAGTATGAAAGGCTTGGTCATATGGAGCTGATTCCAACAGATGAACTGCAGAAACCGCACTCTGAGATTTTCTATTTACCACACCATGGAGTAATCAAAGAATCCAGTTCTACTACCAAACTTCGCGTAGTGTTCGATGCCTCTGCGATATCAAAGTCGGGAGCATCACTTAATTCTTCTCTTCTTGTCGGTCCTACCATCCAACAAAATCTTATCAACATTCTGATTAGATTCCGAAAGCACCGTTTTATTTTCTCAGGTGATGTCGAAAAAATGTTTCGGCAAATCTGGGTGCACAAGTCTGATGCTGATTTTCAGCGAATTATATGGAGAGAATCACCTGATTTTCCTTTACGCCACTACCGTCTCCTCACTGTAACTTATGGTACAGCACCTGCGTCTTTTCTTTCACAAAAGGCCCTTCAAGTCACAGCCGAAAAATTTGTTGAGAAATATCCAGAAACGGTTAAAATCGTGAAAAACGATTTCTACATGGATGACGTTATGTCTGGAGCAGACACAATCGAACAGGCGAAAAAACGACAGGTAGAATTAATAGAAATTCTTAAGTCTGGTGGATTTCATTTGAGAAAGTGGTCAGCAAATCATGTTGATCTCCTGTCTCACTTTCCACCTGAAGATCAGGAGCTCACTCCACTAGAAATCACAGAAGGTTCTAAAACCATTGCTGTTTTGGGTATACAATTTTTACCAATAAAAGATGTGTTTTCCTTTAAGGTTAATTTACCACCCAAAACAAAAATAACAAAACGTATTCTACTGTCGGAGGCTGCGAAAATATTTGACCCGTTAGGGTGGCTTTCCCCGGTTGTAATTGGTGTTAAGATTCTATACCAAGCACTTTGGCAGTTAAAAGTAGATTGGGACGATGAACTTCCCATTGAAACAAGAAATGAATGGCTTAAGATTAGGGATAGTTTGCACATGTTGGAGTCATTGGAAATTCCGAGATGGTTGGGCTCTTCTATTGATATCGAGCTAATTGGGTTTGCAGACGCTTCACAGGGAGCATATGCAGCAGTAATATATTCCAGAACCTTGCAGGAAGACGGAACTGTCTTTACCAATTTAATTGCAGCTAAGACTAAGGTTGCACCATTAGCCATCACTAAACGTCATACCATTCCCAGATTGGAATTATGTGCAGCTGTTTTGCTTACCAACTTATTGAAGACTGTGCTTGACTCTTTGGATTTAAAAAAAAAACCGTCTATTTATCTTTTTACAGACTCTTCTATCGTCATAAATTGGTTAAGTTCACCACCTGTAAACCAAGATGTTTTTGTTAGTAACAAGATAGGGCAAATTCTTCGATCTACTAATACAATCCAGTGGCAACATGTACCAGGCAAACAGAATCCAGCTGACTGTGCAACCAGAGGTATTCTACCTGCAGAACTCATAGCACACCAATTATGGTGGAAGGGACCAGCTTGGATTCAACAACAACCAATGCACGTACCAAAAGAAAAACAAAAGCGTGTGAAAAGAATGCCAGAAGAAAATTTAGTGGTAATGGCAGTTCCGGCAACATCAACATCCGTCGAACATAAAACTCTACCAATTAATGAAGTTCATCGTATCATTAACAACCATTCCAGCTTCCACCAATCAAAGCGAATTCTTGCGTGGGTGCTACGTGCTGTTTATAATTTCCGCAATTTCGAAAACACCAATTTGAGTTCTTTAAGTTATAAGGAACTCTCGAATGCAGAAATGTTAATAACTAAGGTTGCTCAATATGAGGGTTATAAAGATGAAATACACTTACTTACACAAACAAAACCACTATCGCATAAAAGTAAATTAGTTTCTTTTAGTCCATTTCTAGATAATAACGGCATCCTGCGTGTTGGCGGTCGACTCCAAAAGGCTGAAATACCATACGATGCAAAACACCCAGTCATTTTGCCACATAACCACAAAGTATCTGAAATGATCATTCAAGAAGCTCATACCAACCATTTGCATTCTGGACCATCTCTCCTCACAGCCATTATACGTCAAAAATTTGCCATTCCCAGATGTAAAAATCTTGTAAAACAAGTTATACATAAATGTATCACTTGTTGGCGACTGAAGAAAGAAACTCTAACGCAGCTAATGGGACAACTACCACCTTCAAGAGTAAATTTAATCCGACCGTTTCTCCAGTCAAGTATCGATTACGCAGGTCCCTATATTCTACGAACTGAGCAAAAACGAAAAAGCACTACGTTCAAGGCGTATCTAGCGGTATTCACATGTATGGCATCAAAGGCGGTCCATTTAGAGCTCGTCACTGATCTATCCACCGAAAAATTCCTGGCAGCATTGAAGAGGTTTCAAAACCGTCGTGGCGTATGTAGTGATCTTCACAGTGACAACGGAACGAATTTTGTTGGAGCTGCAAAAGAGCTCAAACTTCTCCATGACACCATAAAAAACCAAAGGTTTGCAGAGACCATCGAAAATTGGGCAGTATCACAGGGAACAAATTGGCACTTTGTCCCACCATCAGCACCTCATTTCAATGGGTTGTGTGAAGCCACAGTTAAATCAACCAAATTCCACTTGCAACGTGTGCTACGTGATGTAAAACCTACCTATGAAGAACTGTACACGCTTTTGACGCAGATTGAAGCAACCTTAAACTCCAGACCTCTTTGTAAACTAGCAGATGATGATATGAATCCCCTTACTATTGGACATCTTTTGATTGGGCAACCGCTCAATTTACAACCTGAACCTGATCTTCGACATCTCAAGATATCCCGACTATCACGATGGCAATTAATGCAGCAGCTGTATCAACATTTTTGGCATCGTTGGTACAATGAGTACCTAACTTCACTTAACCGTCTCACCAAATGGCAACGCAAAGGCATTGAAGTCAAGATTGGCGATATTGTTTTGCTACGCAGTGAAAATCTACCAGCAGGACAGTGGCCACTAGGACGAATCGAACAAGTTCACTCAGGCGAAGATAATCTTATTCGAGTTGTTACCATAAAAACTTCGAAAGGAACATATAAGCGGCCGATCACAAAAATATCGATCATTCCTTGCTTTGACTCAAGTATGTCACCCGAGGCGGTATGTTGGGACAACTCAAATGACCCGGTTGAATCACAATCTTTAAATGATACAGTCATCAGCGTATCATCATCAGAATCCCCATAGTTTAATTATGAACAACATTTATTGTACTTATTATGTTTATTTTTTAAATATCTAAGTGTACACAACTCTATGTGACACACTGTAACTCTTAAACCGTAAATTATAAAATAATTTAATTGTACACATAATTTTCTCTCTTATTAATTTGGACATCAAGTCATCAACATCTAAATAATTTCAAAAGTCAAAATATTAAATATTATAAATTTAAATCAAAAATAAATTAAACATTCAACGAAATATCTGAGGTTTTACTTTTGCTGATTGGCGATAATTCCTGAAATCAACAGTTGGCGTTCATAAATTTCTCAGAGAAACTTAATTTGCATTCGATTCTTATCCCTAGTTGGCATGGTATCTTCGGATATTCAGAGACGTTAACTTATAATTTATTATAATTAACTAAACATGCCTAACTTTGAATAAAAAAAAAAAAAAGAAAAATCCAAAAATATCATTTCGAATTGAAAAAATTCAAAATAACTTAATTGCTTGAGTTTAAGTGCTCAAAAATCTCTAATATATAATTCTAAATTTTCAATATTCAAATCTAGTGAATTAAAAATTGTTGAATTTGATTTGCAAAAAGTTGAATTTGATTTGAAGAAAGTTGAATTTGATTTGGAAAAGTTGAATTTGTACTGCAAAACCTGTACTTGCTTTCGAAATTTTTGGCAAAAAATTATTTCGAATTATCACCGCCCTTGGGAAGTTACAACTGATAAAAGCACGAGGCCGTAGGCCGAGGGCTATTATCAATACCACTTGCTTGGGGAATTTTCCAAAAAATTATGAGAATTATCAACGAACGAGTGGAATTCGTTTAGAAAATTTTTTGCCATTTTTCATTTCTTTATATATTTTTTATGTATTATACGTTGGCCTACTGCGATATCAGTTAATTATTTCAAAAAATATTTGATAATTTTTAATATCCCAGTAGACCAGACGTATAACTATTTGTTATTAGTATAATTCCAATGTTATTGGTGAAATTGAATGATGTCATTATATTTTAAAAAATTTTATTGGGTTAAATTAAAATAAAACTAAGGCAAAAAATTGTCTATATAATTACGTTCATGAAAATCGATATTATTACCATGGTTGTGTTAGTCTTTATGGTTTTCTAGGAACTGAAATAGGACTGTTTAACTGTTTAACATCCTTCATCAAAAGAGGGTGTGGAATTAAAGTTTTTATTAAGTCGTTAATTTTGTTAATTAGTTTGACAACTCTTTCTACTACAGTTTAATCAAAAAATTTAAACGATTTAAACCAAATATGTACTTGTGAATAAAATTGAAATGGAATAAAAAACATAAAATGCTAAAAGAAACGAATATTGATGATGCTATAAAAATAACGGTATGCTTTGATTCTTTAGTTAAGAAAAATTGTGAGGTAGTTACAGATAAAATGTATCTTTTGTAATGGTCAAACAACATCTTGTTTTGTAGATATTAATCATGCAAAAATACGACGTGAAGATTTTTAGGTCGTTTTGAGCTTGAATTGCTAGAATCATATGATACATCATGAGGCCAACATATATACGAACCAACATATATAAGTTTTTATGCTGACTTAGCCAACAAAAGCTAACTTGATAAACCCGACCTATTAACTATATCACTCTGTTAAGATATTAAAGAAAGACAATTCGCAATCAAAATTATTCCAGACATCAAAGCACTATTTTTCACCGTAAGACGATAAATTAAATTTACAATAAATGCACAACTCATTTTCACAAATCCAATACCACAATTCAATTAAAATCAGATTTTATCTTTCCAAAAAAATCGTAATGAAATCAAATGAAATTAGTAAACACAAAAAAATATTGAAAGTAAATTAGATTTTCTGGAAAGTTAAAAACAAATCGCTACGATAATTTTAAAATTTTATTAAAAATTCTGACATAGATCGAAGGGTAACAGATACGAAAGGTTAATTGAAGATGAAAGTTGAAGAGCATAGAAAAAATGTTTAAAGGTTTAACGATGAATGATTTTAATAACAAGGATAGGTAAACAACGTTGTATTTGATTAAAGAATATGTTTTTAGAAAAAATATTGTGAAAAATTTTAATCAAATGTAGAGTTTTTGTTAGGGAAGGTAAAATTTAAAATTTTTCACAGAGTTTATCATGACAACATGCATAGTAATTTTGAACTTAATAGCTTTTATTAGTTTTAGAGCTTTCCACATGACACGGAAATATCAAAAAACTTGACTTGATTTGTTAGTAATAAACCAACAAAATTAGGCGTTTGTGAGAAATTCTTAGTCTTCTGATTTTAATGTTTGCGTGCTAAAATCAACTTTATTCCAAAATAAAATATTTTCAATTTTACGGTTCACACATATAGGTTGTTATTTTTATTGTTAAAGATGTAGAAAATAAAATAATCAAACTTGATATAGATTTTATAAGAACAAAAATAGTGTTGCATAAAATATCATACATAAAAATTTCGTACTTTTGAAAATATATTGAAAGGAAAATTTAGGAAATGCAAGGGACATTTTATAAGGATTTCGGACTTTTAATAAACCAAATATAATATTAAACCGGAAAACTGAATCTATGACAAAACGGATTACACTTGCAAATCTCTTATCACAATAATGTAATGAAACTATTAATTAGCTAACAGAGAAAATAATTAACAGCACAAAAATAAATTATTATTATTAAATAAATTATTAAATAAATTATAAATTACATTATAAATTATATGTTGAATGTTGATCCACTATATCATTCTTTCATAGAAACAAGTAAATACATAATAATTTTCGCATCATTTTAATAACTTTTGTATCATACTGTTGTTGTTCATATCCACAATGCAAACCAAAATCACCAACGACAAGAATTAAACTATCCTCTTCGCATCGATCGTAAACATTACGTGTTTCAGATAACACTTCATAAACTGCACCCAAATCTTGAAGTTTAATCGATGCATCTGGATCATTTGTATTTTTATCCGGTTGTAATTCTTCAGCCAAACGTCGAAATGGTTTGTTTATATCATTTCAATTTATATCATTTCAACTTGCTGATAATCAGAAAAACTTTATTATAATTTAGTTTAAAGTTAATACAATTTTCTTTGAATATTATTGAGTTGAAAAATGAAACTGAAACTGAAATTATTTGATTCAATTTTACATTTAATTGACATTTTTTTTTCTTTTTGTGTCACAACACTCTGATAACAATGTTCACCATGGATTTCCAGTTTACATAATATTTTGATTTAAATTTATATACTAATCTTTGATCCGTAGTACAAACAAATGTCTCAACGCTTATTGAAGTCTCTACGCCAATTGCAATTGAAGAGAATAAATTATCAAATTATTGGCCAATTTCTTTGAATATGAATACTATTATTTTAAAGTAAAAATTGAAAATAGTCCTAGAAGTTCTAAAGTAAAAATTGTTTTTTAGACTTGAACATTTATAAGAATGAACTTAAAACTTTTAATAGGAAATTTAATGTCAAGTTTATGTTCATTGAATATTGAAATTAAATTTCATATGAAAATAGCGTTTAAAAACTTTGATACGAAACCTTAAAGTTTATTTATTATAACTTTGTGATTTAAAACTTATATATATATATAGTTTGCGATTAAAATATTGCAGCTTTAAATTAAACTGTTTTTGGTTTGAGATTTGGATATTTCAGATATTTGGTT
Organism: Diogma glabrata; assembly: GCA_963693315.1. NCBI lineage: Eukaryota > Metazoa > Arthropoda > Insecta > Diptera > Cylindrotomidae > Diogma > Diogma glabrata. The sequence continues at coordinate 26,092,212 of OY856187.1, read as the reverse complement.
TAAGTTTGACGTTTGATGTTTGATGTTTGATGTTTGATGTTTGATGTTTGATGTTTGATGTTTGATGTTTGATGTTTGATGTTTGATGTATGATGTACGATGTTTGATGGTTGATATTTGATGTTTAATGTTTGATGTTTGATGTTTGATGATTGATGTTTGATGTTTGATGTTTCATGTTTGATGTTTGATGTTTGATGTTTGATGTTTGATGTTTGATGTTTGATGTTTGATGTTTGATGATTAATGTTTGATGTTTGATGTTTGATGTTTGATGTTTGATGTTTGATGTTTGATGTTTGATGTTTGATGTTTGATGTTTGATGTTTGATGTTTGATGTTTGATGTTTGATGTTTGATGTTTGATGTTTGATGTTTGATGTTTGATGTTTGATGTTTGATGTTTGATGTTTGATGTTTGATGTTTGATGTTTGATGTTTGATGTTTGATGTTTGATGTTTGATGTTTGATGTTTGATGTTTGATGTTTGATGTTTGATGTTTGATGTTTGATGTTTGATGTTTGATGTTTGATGTTTGATGTTTGATGTTTGATGTTTGATGTTTGATGTTTGATGATTGATGTTTGATGTTTGATGTTTCATGTTTGATGTTTGATGTTTGATGTTTGATGTTTGATGTTTGATGTTTGATGTTTGATGTTTGATGTTTGATGATTAATGTTTGATGTTTGATGTTTGATGTTTGATGTTTGATGTTTGATGTTTGATGTTTGATGTTTGATGTTTGATGTTTGATGTTTGATGTTTGATGTTTGATGTTTGATGTTTGATGTTTGATGTTTGATGTTTGATGTTTGATGTTTGATGTTTGATGTTTGATGTTTGATGTTTGATGTTTGATGTTTGATGTTTGATGTTTGATGTTTGATGTTTGATGTTTGATGTTTGATGTTTGATGTTTGATGTTTGATGTTTGATGTTTGATGTTTGATGTTTGATGTTTGATGTTTGATGTTTGATGTTTGATGTTTGATGTTTGATGTTTGGTGTTTGGTGTTTGGTGTTTGGTGTTTGATGTTTTATTTTTGATGTTGAAGTTTGATGTTTGGTCTTTAATATTTGATGTTTGATATATGACGTTTAATGTTCATGTATGATGTTAGATGTTTGGTGTATGATTTGTAATATAAGGTGCGAGCGTTATAAAATCTGAATTTTCACCTCAAAGATGGGAACTCTGCGTATGTATATTATTTTATTCTACTTTTATTATACTCTATAGTCTTTATAGTCTATAGTTGAGTTGTAGGTCTGTGATTTTAATATTAAAATTATGATTATGTAGCTAGATATTAAGTTTGCATTAAAAAAATACTACCAAAACTTTTCTTAAACAAGAATGGAAAATTGTCAAATGATAGAAGTAACAAATGAAAATAAAAAGAAAACACTATTTAAAGCAAACAAATTACAAATATTAAAATAAATTTAATTTGTTTAGAGCATTTATTATGTCTTACTTAGTTTAACTTTAATGTTTTTAAAGCTATCTTCATTCTTGTTTCTATTGTAACTAGAATAATCGATTTTTTTTCAATAATATCTTTTTAAAATACATTTTATGAAAATACAAACGAAATACATAAGAAAAATTGACTATAAAAAATTAAGTAAAATTGAAGTTAATTGGTGGAAAATTAAAATGTTCAATAGCAAAAGAATAAAACAGAAAATTGAGAAGGCAAATAAACAATAAAATTTAATGCTAAAAAAGAGGAAGTAGATTTCTTGTTATCGAAATATAATGGAAATTAATATAATTGTATTCATGTTTTATTTAAAAAAATAAAAAATAAACAAATAAAGATACGACAAGGTTTAAACCTTGTTAAAACTTATTGTACCTTTATTTCTTTATTTTTTTTTTGCTATTTTTAAGTAAAAAAATAATGTTGATTGCTTTTTATTTCAATATGTATTAAACTGTATTACTGAACAGGTATAATTGCAACCAACGAAGGGCTTACTTAAAATATGGGGTGACAACTTCGCGTACTTCACATCCTATTTATGCGACAACATCACGTACTATAGTTCGTGCTATTGACATACGAGTTAACGTGAGATATTGTATAGCACTGGCATAAGTAGTGAGATATAGCTAGACAATACGGCATCTCAGGGGTGATTGAGAATAAACTCAATCTGAGTTGTGGAGTATTTCGTGATGATGCCTAATGCCGTTGATTAATGACTCAAAAATTGTTTAGTATAAATAACTATATGCGACTTTGAAACATTGAGAAAATCAGTGGGTCACATGATCAACGAATACGCCATTAGCTGCATTACTTTCAATAACATTTTTATTTTGCTCTTGCAAACTTTTTAAAAAAGTTCGATTTGTTCTTCCTATTATAATTTTGTTTTCTTCATTTTATCTTGAAATATTAGTCTATGTTATATTTTATTATGGGTTTGGATTTATGACTAAGCTATTCATTCCTTAAAAAAACTAATAAACCAATCTACGCCCATCAACACATTAGCACGCTTGCTGTTATGAGACGTAGGTCTTAAAATGTATTTATTTGTGTTGTTGTTACACCTATTGTTATTTCTATTATACAAGACATTTTATTTAAAAGCAAAAGCTAGATTATCATTCGATGAATGTAAAAAGAACGTGACATAACAAAAAATTTATGCAAATAACAAAAAATTTAAGGAAATGTTAGCAGATTTTAATTTTGAGTATCATTCTTTAATCTACATCATTTCAACGCAAACCAAGTTTTGGCCGAGTTACACACTATGCTGTGGTCGTTTTAAAATTAAACACTTAAAGCACGTTTAACCGTAAAAGTAAAGAAATTCTTTATTACTTCGGTCTGTAAGACCGAAGTATTACTTTCATGAGCCAAAAGTGAAATTCTTACCTCCACTTTTTTTGGCATTTCTCGACGTTTTAGGACCTACCGATTCTAAAAAAGCAAAAAAATGTATGTCTGTCTGCCGACCAGCCGTCACAAGCGACCAAATCTAGAAAACGGCTAAAGGGATTTTAAAAATTTTGGTTTGGTACACTCAATGGTAAGAGTTGAAACGACGATGGGTTATCGGACTGTACCGAAAGTGTGTCAAAAAAATCGTCAAGCGTGTCAAAACAAGGAAATATGAATATTTTGGCTTAAAAAACGTTCATATTAAGTAATGAGTAGGAACACAGAATGTGGAAAAATCTTGATGGTCGGGACTGGTATGTGAGATTAAAAACTAGATTATTGCATTAGAATTTTGTCCAAAAAATGTTGTTAAGTGTGTCAAAAGAAAGATTTTTATGTATTTTTTTACCCAATATTTTGGAAAAAAATATAATTAATTATTTGTATAACATGAAATTTTACTTTTTATTATTGAGAATTATGGCATTATAAATTTGTCAAAAAAAATGATGTCAAGTGTGTTAAACATATGATTTCATTTATACTTTTAGCCAAATTTTTGGAAAAAAAAATTTAGCTGTTTTTATGACGTAAATATAATTGAAAATGAAATTGGACATGGACACTTTTATATTTGTTATAGTTTTTGAAATAATTTTGGAATTTTGAAAAAAGTTTCTTTGTTTTGATTTTGTTATAATTTTTGCAATATTTTTAGAATTTTGGAAAATGTTTTAATTTTTGATTTTGTTATAATTTTTGCAATATTTTTAGAGTTCTGAAAAAAATAGAATTTTTGAATTTTATATATATATATTTAGAATTTTGAAAAAAGTTTCAATTTTTGATTCTGTAAGAATTTTTGGAATATTTTTATAATTTTGAAAAATTTTAAATTTTTGATTTTGTTATAATTTTTTTAATTTTGGAAAAAGTTTCAATATTTAATATTGTTATAATTTTTGCAATATTTTTAGAATTGTGGAAAAAGTTTGAATTTTTGAATTTTTAAGAACTTTTGGAATATTATTAGAATTTAGAAAAAGTTTAAATATTTGATTTTATTTTAATTTTTGGAATATTTTTGGAATTTTGAAAAAGTTACAATTTTTGATTTTGTTATAATTTTTGCAATATTTTTAGAACTTTTGAAAAAAGTTTTAATCTTTGGTCTTGTAATATTTTTTGAAATCTTTTTAGAATTTTGTTTGAAAAGTTTGAATTTTTGATTTTATTTAATTTTTACAATATTTCTGGAATTTCGAACGAAATGTGAATTTGTGATTTTGTAATATTTTCTTGAAACGGTAAATGAAGAGGTTTTTGAGTAGTTTGCTGATTGTTTCATCTTCTCACTAAATTATGTTAATTTATGATCTGTTATAATTTTCCGGCAACGTATTGATGTTTCGTGTTAGTTTTGTAATAAATTTTTAAACAGAGATAAAAAATACATGTACTTTAAGTTTTAACAAAGAGTTTTATGTTTGATATACATCGCAGACCAAAACTAAGAACAATGTCCTAATAAAAGTGTTTTGCCGAAAACTATATAAAAATCCTCAACCCAGACCGAAGTCTTGATAACTCACAGCCTTGAGATTTCAGCCCCTTTATATTTTATTATTTAAATTTTTACTTAAATATTTTTCACATTTTTTCATACCAAATAAAACCACAAAAAAATCAAACAAACCCTGAAGTGAGAAAATATTCGTTTGGCATTATTCTCCCTTATTTGTTTTTGTTGATAATAACTTTTAATAATCGAAAGCAAAAGATTCTTAAATTACCTACAAACAAGTTATAACAAATTTAAGGTTTGATTTTGGGTTATATTTGGTTAACACTTTTAATGACAAGGCAGTCTGAAAATTAAATCAAAATAATGAATAAATTTTAGGAGAGAAAATTTTTTAAGACATTATTATTTGTTCGAATTTTAAAGAATAAGAGAATGAAAGAGAAATAAATCTCTTACATTTTGTAGAACTGGAAGATTCAATTTTCTAAAAAATATAAGTATATAACCTTAAAAATATGGACTTAAGACTTCGGTTTTGGTTAAGGATTTTGATATTGTTTTCGGCAAAAAACTTTTATTTATCGGCAGCGTTATCGGCAAAACTTTTATTTATCGTTTTTAGTTAGCGGCAGCGATGTATATCAAACATAACTCTTTGTTAAAGTACATGTATTTTTTATCTCTGTTTAGAAATTTATTACAAAACTAACACAAAACACCAATTCGTCGCCGGAAAATTATAACAGATCATATATTAACATAATTTAGTGAAAAGATGATACACTCAGCAAACTACTCAAAAATCTCATCTCATCAATCTCCATTTCGCGTTTCGAGAAAATATTACAAAATCACAAATTCATATTTCCCTCGAAATTCCAAAAATATTGTAAAAATTAAATAAAATCAAACTTTTTTCAAAACTCTAAAAATATTCCAAAAATTCTTACATTGTCAAAAATTGAAACATTTTTCAAAATTCTAAAAATGGATATACAAAGTTCAAAATTTCTATTTTTTCCGAAATTCTAAAAATATTGCAAAAATTATAACAAAATCAAAAATTAAAATTATTCCACAATTCTAAAAATATTCTAAAAATTATTACAAAATCAAAAATACAAGATTTTTTCACGATTCCAAAAATTATTCATAAATATAACAAATTCAAAAATTTCCATGTCCAATTTCATGTTCAATTATATTTACGTCATACAAATATATAAATTTTTTTTTCCAAAAAATTGGCTTAAAAAAATAAATGAAATCATTTTTCTGACACACTTGACAATATTTTTTTTGACAAACTTATAATGCAATAAAATTCTCAATAATAATAATTTCATGCTCATTACATTTCGTTTCATACAAATAACTATTTTTTTTCCTAAGAAAGTAAATGAAAATCTTTCTTTTGACACACTTGACAACATTTTTTTGACAAACTTATAATGCCATAATTCTCTATAATAATAATAAAATTCCATGTCATACAAATAATTCATTTTATTTTTTCCAAAAAAATAAATGAAAATCATTCTTTTGACACACTTGACAACATTTGTTTGAGAAACTTATAATGCCATAATTCTCTAAAATAATAATAAAATATCATATCATAAAAATAATTAATTTAATTTTTTTCAAAAAATTGGGTAAAAAAATACATAAAAATCTTTTTTTGACACACTTAACAAAAATTTTTTGACAAATATATAATGCAATAATCTGACATCAAGATTACTCCACATTCCATGTTACTCCTCATTTTCTTTTAAAATGAACAATTTTTAAACAAAACCAATGTAAATTTTCTTGTTTTGACACACTTAACGATTTTTTACACACTTCATGTGTCATATGTAATGTTAAATTACATTTGATGTCATCCAAATAATTATATTTATGTTTTATATATTTATAGTCGAAAACCGAAGAAATGTTTCCCATAGTATGTTTCCTAACGATTTCTTAACGATATGTTTTTGACATTTTTCTAAAACATTTACTACTCATTATTACTGAAAACAATCGGTTTTTAAGCCAATATGAAAATTTGCTATTTCTGACACACTTAATGATTTTTTGACACACTTCCGTTACAGCAAAAATTTTTGAAATCCCTCCAGCGGTTTTCTAAATTTCGTAGGTAATGACGGACGGCCGACAGACAGACATATATTTTTTTGCTTTTTTAGAATTAGTCGAGAAATACTAAAACGTCGAGAAATACCAAAAAAAGTGGGGGTGAGCATTTCACTTTTGGCTCATTAATTCATTACTTTGGTTTTTTCATTCATTACTTTTGGTTTAACCGAAGTAGCTGGTGTAGCTAATGTGAATAGATTGTTTTGTCCATGTTTTGGACTTTGAATGTTCCTAAGGGTATTCATTTAATAAAACACTAGCACTACTGTTACAACATTTATTATATATTTAATATTGGTTCACTATAACGAATACATTTATGTAGTTCTTTATTGAACGCCTATGCACTACTGTGTTATTTTTATCTCTGTTTTAATTTAGTTTTATTATTTTATATTGAAATGCGCTGACGAAGCAGCTTGATATTTGATATATAAAATAACGATGAAATGCTTATACAGCATTTCATGTATTAGATACAGTGATACCCTTATGATCACTACACCTCCCTTTTTAAAAGAATGACGTACGCGTCATTTAGTATGAGGTTAAACTGTTACTAATTAGGTTTAAGAATTTTGATTCGTTACCAATTCAGAAATATTCTGGGCCCTAGACATTTCTAAATTCGTAAGTACTCTACTTGACATTAATTTAATTCAATCACACTTATACAATTTTAGTTGATATTTGAGAGAAGTTCCTTTTTTTTTTCTATAATTTTTAAATTTATTTTTGTTTAAATTATTTAAATTTTGTTTAATTATTATTTTTTTTTTCATTTGGTTTAACATTGAAATGATCTCAGGATACCACCCCTTTTAAAAGATTGCGGTGCATTCCTCATTTTTAACAAAATACATATACAAAAAAAAATTTAATATCAATTCGATCATTCTTTTCATTTTTTTTTTGAATTACTAGAGTTTTAAAGTTAACATTCTATAATAGAAAAATTTATTGTAAATTAATATTATTATTAGCAATTATTAAAAATATGAAGCAAACAGTAAGCGTTCTAGCGTAAAAATTCTAATTTTTTCTTTTTCTTTAAATATCTTGTAATAAATTCATAAAGTTTAATTTTAATATATTATATTTGTATCTATTCATATATAAAAAAATTTAATTATATGTTTTTGAAATTATCTTTATGTATTTTATAAACTTATATAAAATTAATAATATATTTTTTTTTCAAATTATTATGTTTGTATAAAATTAATTATATGGAAGCTTTGAGATTCCCTATTTATATAAAATTAATTAATATTAATTATAATTATTTTTCATAATCATTTATATTCATTTATTCTCTTTTTCTTTTTCTTTTCCAGTTTTAGCAAAATAATAAGTGTTTGTAATCGATATTCCGGTTCATACTTTAAATAAATTATCTTTATGCAAAATTTTTATGCTGTTATTACTTGTATCTCTTACTTTGACATTGTTGTTTTCCAATAATTCTATAATTTTCCATGGTCCTAAATATCTTTTCTCGAATTTCGTTTTAGCTGTATTATTCAATGTAACTACCTCGTCACCTATTTTAATATTTTGTGGTCTTGATTTCTTATCATAAGCTGTTTTCTGCTGCAGTTTAGCAAGGTCTAAAAATTTTCTAGCTTGTTGACCAGCATATTGTAGTTTGTTCTTTAGATTTTTACTGTAATCCTCAAAATTATACACTGGTTCTATATTGGCTGATGTACGAATTAATTTTGCTTCTCTGCCGAAAACTAGTTCATACGGTGTATAGCTATGTACTATACTAGGTTGAGTGTTGTAAAAAAATGAATAAATGTTTGACCATTTGTCCCAATCTGCGTAATAGTCGTTTTTCAAGTAGTTTCTCAGATAGGTGTTAAATTCTCTATGGTTTCGTTCTATTACTCCAAGTGTTTGATGATGATATGCTGTAGACGTAAAGTGTTGAAAACCCAGCAGGTCTTTTAATCCTGCTAATATCTCATTTACATATTCTGTACCAAGATCTGTTTTTACTATTGTGAAGTTTCCATAGGTTAATATAAAGTTATTAAATATTGTATCTGCTACTGCTTTTGCCGTTTTATCCGGTATTGGTAGAATTACTACGTACTTGGTTAATTCACACTGCAATGTTACTGCATACTTGTTACCTTGACTGCTTGTTTCTATAGGTCCGATTGTGTCTATCTGTATAGTATGGAAGGGTTCTTCAGGAGTTTTTGTTAATGTTAACTCCTCTTTGTGATATTGCTTTGCTGTGTTGATTTTGCACTTGTTACAATTTTTAACATAGTCTGCCACTTGCGTTTTTAAGTAAGGCCAGTTGAATTTTTCTGCTATTTTCATGTACGTTCTTCTTATGCCTGTTTGACCTCCTGTGATTGGATCATCGAGATATAACTTGATTATTTTTGCTTTTTCTTCTTCTACACTTATTTTTACTGGTTTTTTAAAAATGATTATTTTGACGTCATTATGTACTTTATTACCTAGGTTTATAAATGTTTCTAAATTAATTTTTATAAAAATTCTACCGTTACGCGCGATTTTTAAACAATATATATTTTTCGTGACGCTGAACTCATTCAGGTCTTTAAACAAACGTTTTAAAAATTCTATTTTTTCATTAATATTTTCAATATTTTCCTTATCTTCACTTTCGCGGACATTTAACTTATTAAATTCCTCGTGAAAACTTACGTTATCAATCTCGGTATTTTCGCGACTATCCACCTTAGTAGATGTCTTTATCCTTGATTATAACAATTATTACTTTCATACAAATTTCTTTCATTTCTTATTAATTTCATTTTATCAATCTCGGCACTTTCGCGACTATCCACCTTAGTAGATGTCTTATGTCCTCGATTATAATTATATTTATTTTCATATAGAATTCTTTTACTTTTTATTACTTTTACTTTGATATCATTTTCATTTAATTCTGTTATTACTACAGGTATACCTTTTAAATTTCTATTATTAAAATTCTCAATTACTTTACAATTATCATTACTATTTTTTATATTATCATTAATTATGTTATTATTTATTGTTTCTACTTTATTTTGAATTCTACTCTTGTTACTTTTATTACTTTTATCATTAATATTATTAATGTCAGAATTGCTTTTATTATTATTTTCATTACTACTTAACTTTTTTGTAGTTGATCTCGTTTGGACCATTCGAATTTCTTTTAGATTATCTATGCTAATTCTTGACAAAACGTCTGCTACGACGTTTGCTTCTCCTTTTAAATATTCTATATCAAAATCATATTCCTCTAAATCCAATCTCATTCGAGTTAATTTTGATGATGGATTTTTTAATGAGTACATGTAAACTAACGGCTTATGATCTGATTTGATTAGAAATTTTGTACCATATATGTATGGTCGAAAATATCTAACTGCCCAATGTATGGCTGTTAACTCTTTTTCTATAGTAGATTTATTTGATTCTCCTTTTGTAAATGCTTTGCACTACTGTGTTATTTTTATCTCTGTTTTAATTTAGTTTTATTATTTTATATTGAAATGCGCTGACGGAGCAGCTTGATATTTGATATATAAAATAACGATGAAATGCTTATACAGCATTTCATGTATTGGATACAGTGATACCCTTATGATCACTACAAGATTCAAACAGGACTTTGTGAGATCCCACACCACTTTGTTAAATATCGCTCATAAAGTTATCGGTTGCATGCTATAAAAATCTAAATCTTTTATCAAAGTTCCATTAATATAATTCATTAACAAAGGCTGTTGTGTTCAATCAAACAGATATAATTTTTTTTGAGAATAAAAACAAGTGAACAAATATGATTACGGGAAGTTAAAGTTGTTGTATGAGAAGGTTCACCAGTTGGTCATGTATGTAATACCTAAATTCACCCGCCGCCGCTAGCTCAAGCTGTCGTGAATCTTTATGACCAACCTCACTCATAAAGTCTGGCAAAAAAACAAGGCGCACCTCAAACAACACTCCGGTTCTCCAGAGAGATTAGCCACGTGCCACAACTCTCTATGCTTACTAAAATTAGCACATCATTCTACTTTAATTTTCTTAAACGAATATTCAATCAAACCAAAACTATAACCTTAAAGTAATTTAACTTGATAAAATCTACCTTTTCATCTTGTTCAACACCGGTAGGTTTTTGGGGTGGTTAGCTTCTGACCTGACTACATTCCGCTTATCAACATCATCATTAGTATATATGTAGCTTATCGTTCGGGTAATATTTTTCACTGTATAATTATAATCTGATCCACGATCTACTCAATCCTAACTTATACAATTACTCAACACCAATTAATTGGTAAACTTACTCAAACCTCACTTTCTTAAAGAAAAAAGAAATCCCAATGGCTCAAACCATTTTGTATTATTATAATTCTTTAGTACTTTCACAAAATCATGCGAATATGAATGGAAAATAAAAGAATATCATCGGGCTTCCTGGAAGCGTCAGATGTACTTCGAAATATTTATAAAAAATGTTGTGAAAAATAGAGTTTTTCGATTGAATTCTTAAGACACTACTATTTTTATTAAGTGGTAAGTTTTTAATAATATCCATTATTTTACATACACATCTTCAATTGCTGTAGAATCATCACAATTAGTTATTATTTCAACTAATCTGAAAACCAATCTATTATAATCTAGGCGATCGGGTGATTTTTTATATGAAAACTTTCCGAGCAGAAATTAGTTAGGGAAAGCCTGAATACAGTCAGGGCGTGATCAGGGTCAGATAGGCCACGCCCTATTAGGGCAATCTGATGTGGGCCTGTTCCGGACCTGAATTAGAATACCCTTTTAGAGCTAACCTTATTTGGATATATCCGGCCCTGATGCGATTTTTCGTATCGGACCCCTATTTGCGCAATCTGATCAGGGCCTGATACAAAATGCTTTACTAGGCTTTGCCCTATTTACTATTATATGGAAAACTTGATCAGTGCCTGATCCGTTTCAACTGGCCCAATCAAACTAGGGCTAACCTGATCAGGGCCGTATTTGAGCCCTAAAAAATTTCTGCTCGGGAATTGTGAGTAGTTAAACTCAAATAACTGGATGAATAATAGGAATATTTCAAGGAATTTCCTTTTGAAATAGTTGATTTCAACGTAATTGTTGATGACGTTTCAATTCACCTCTAAAAATTTCCATAAACATGTCAATTGAATGGCTTAGTTGATAAAACGTGTATAACACAAGGTATCGAATTTGTGTTACTGGTGACTGTGGTTCGATACCGCCATGCAACACGTAGAATTTTTTTTGATTAAAACACTTAACATTTAATTAGAGGAACTCAAAATTGGTTTCAGAATTGAAATATTCCTATTATTCATCCACTTATTTGAGTTTAACTACTCACAAGTTTTTATATAGTGAAAAATATTTGTGAAAAATTTTAAAATAACTGTAGTTTTGCAAACAAGTGGGATGAGAAGTTTTTGAAAATGTATATATACAATTTCCAACTACGCTATAGTATATTGCTATATGAAGTACGGAAAAGGGGTGAAAAGGGTGAGAACCAAGTAAGAAATTAAGAAAATTAAGGGTGAGAACCAAATAAGATGGTAGATCCTGGGGATCCAGTACACAGAATATTTTGCATATTACAAAGTGATACCGGAAGTTTTGATGATGAGATCTTGGAAACTGTACTAAATGTTTATGTACCATGTTTCATCAAAACCGATTATAAGTGCTTTTAGTTATTGCACTTTCAAACAAACGAGTGTTTGGAAGACCACATACCATTTTTTCTAATATGGCTTAAAAACCAATCACTTCCTTGTAATTTAAATATACTTGTTTAATCAAAGTTTTATCAAAATTTGTTTATTAACGAAGACCGTTGTATGCCCACAGACAAATATTCTGTTGAGTTAATATTTAATTAAAAATTGGTCATAAATGTAGAGCTATAGTGGGGATAGAAACCTAAAATAAAATGTTTTGTCGGAAGGGACAAACTGGATGTTGGTACGCAGAATTATTTGAAACATTACAAATCTTCATATACGACGTTTCAACCAACTTAAATATCAGGATTAGAAGAAGTTGCTGAAGTTTGAAATAAACAGTTGTTTGAGGGAACCATTCAGATCACAAATTCCATAGTACCATCCGTTCCCATATAGGAACGTAAGCTGTCAACAAGTGCTCTCTCATTAATTTCATTCACAATTAAACTTTGTGGTCGAGTTTCACTTGAAGACTTAATTTAATCGATTAGTTTTATATAAGTCATTAGCCATAGTGTTTCCGATTTATCAAATTATTTTTCCAATTTAATTTTCGCTTAAAAACCCTTTGACCGAGATGGGAGTCGAATACCGGTTCTCCGAGTTCGAAGCTCATCGTGCTACCACTAGGCCACTCAACACACGAATGTTAAATTGTTCTACTTTATTGGGAAATATCATTGGGAAATATAATCATAGAACATGATTGGCCAAAGCTAATAACAAATGTTTTTAACGTTAAAGTTTAAACTCTTTTATTTTAATGTAACTTAAATATCCCTAGCCATAAGAAATAATCATACGATTTCAATTTTTTATTCATTAAAAAATTTCACATTAACTCTATATAATTACGCTCGAATCATAAAAGGTCAACGATTATTTAATCCTCCATTCAATTTTCATTTTAAATATAAAATTACATTTTCTCTGTCTCCAAACTAAAGAAAAGCTTTCTGATTTCAATCTAAAAAATAAAATTAAACGAAATCCAACTTTCACTAAATTCCAAACAATTTAACATTTTATCATGAAGTAATAATAACAACAGCTCATAACATTAACAAGAAAATCTCAAAACTATATCTGTGTATATAAAAAAAAGCAAAAATAATAACAACAAAGTTAAATTGTATAACAATCGACTTTAATTTTCCACAAACAATATAACCATTTTCCAAAATTATTCAAAACAACAAAAAACTTTTATATGATAATATTAAAAATAAAAAAACTGTAATGCCAAAAGCGGCAAAAAGGAACAAACCGTGATTATGTTAAATAATTTTTTTGATTGAATGCAGATTTGTATTCAAATTTTTTTAACCTTATCAAAAAATCTCTATTTATAGGTTTCAGTGTTTTGTTTTAAGAAAAATTTAATGTATCTTGATTTGCAAAAAAAAGCTTAAAATATTAACAGTTAAATAGAAATTATTTTATTTTGTTTTGAAAGAAAATTTTTAAGTAATTCAAAAAGTTGCGGCAAATGTTTTTTTTAAGTATTATTAAAAATTGATGAACTGTCCATTAAGGATTTTAACGGCAATGTGGTTTGATAACGAAACCGATTTACCGGAGGATTTTGAATTGGATTCTTTATTATTATAAAAAGCTTGTTCAAATTTTCTCAGAATGTTGAAAAACATCACTTAACCATTTTAATTTTGAGACAAGCAGATAGAAAAATTTCATACGATTCCCATTACTATTACATTCTAATGAGGCAGATGTTTATTTTGCTTGATCTTTTAAATACGACATAAATCTTCTCATCGCAGATGCTTCTTAAGTTTTTATACCCCTCAAAAACTATTTATCATTGATTAATTATTGCAACATCAAATCGCCATTTGAGAGATAAAATTTGGGGCATTATATGCTTGTCATCTACAAAATATTGGATTGGATGTCGTGTAGATATGAGCAAAATATTTGAGCGTACAGAAAACAAGGTATACATTAGACAATTAATATACAGTACTGGGTAGCAGTAACTAGGAGACACAAAGAGAAATTAGATTAACAATGATCAACTATGAGATTTTAATGTTGCAATCAAATGTTTAGGTTAGAAGTTCTTAAAGACTTTAGAAATATCAAGAAATTTATTGAATATTATTTTATTGATCTTCAAGAATAAATTCTGTAGATTCGTCGTGTAAGCGTGAAGATCAAATGGATGTTTGTCGATTTTTTTCCGCTCTAATTTTGGTAAACTATTCTTGTTTAGAAAGCTTTTTTTAAAACGAAAATTGAAAAGATCTATATGCTGATGTATTAATAACCTACTCAACTCAATAAAATGGACATAAAATACAGTAACTAGGAGAGACGTTATTGCGTCCGTTGTCAAATGAAATATTTTATAATTCTATCTGGATACCTAAATTTAGTAAAACGTAACCATAACATCCAAAAATAAATACAATCACGTAATTTAAACAACAGTAATTTATCTTATAAATATAAATACTTTGGACATATTTAGAATTAATATTTTCATATAACTATTTGTTTAGTTTTTCATGTGAATAACCATTTCGATGAGATTGCATAATATATTTTCATCGATTGAAAATTCTATTTAAGAATTAAAATTTTTGTACGTGAAAATTTTTGATTTATAAAAGAAATCAATGATTATGATTATTCCATCAGTTGGTATAAAAATTTTTATTCGAAGTTGTTTATGGTTTAATGAATAAATTATAACTCAAGAATAATTGAAAATCATCACAACTGAATTAAGAGCTACAAAAAATGAAGCAAATGCAAATTACAACGAGAAATTGATATTGATTAGAAACTTGAGATTTTCACAAAAACAACACTTCTAATATACTTTATTATTTTACAAAACAATTTTTCATGAATTATTCAAATGAATTTAAACTGACCACAAGAACTAATCATCTGGTTAACATAAAACTGTTTCCTCCTTAAAGTATGCACCCTTTGATAATTTTAAAAAGTTTAACAAGGCACGATTTATTAGAAAAAGTGAGAGAAAAAAATTGTTTGTTAGTTCTAATATGCATTAATAGGCTAGGAAAAATAGTATTTTAACAACAAAAAAATTCGTTACAGCAAACTGACAGTGGGATATTGTAGAACACGATATTGTAAAAGAGGGAAACATAAATCGAACCAGCAGCTGCTATCCGGGGGAGAATGGGGAGGGTTTTTAGGGGTTGAAAAGGGTTTTTCGTGATTTCTGGCTAAACCGTGCATCCTATCAAAAAGAGTTATATGTAAAAGTTGTAGGGAATAAAAAGATCTACACTTTTTGTACGGACTATTTTATCCTCACCTCAACATTTTTCGAAAAAAATGTGAAAAACCGATTTTTTTCTTTTTTCTTGTTTTCTTTTACAAAAAAAATTTTATGAAGTTCAAATTTTGGAAAAAGATACCTCCATTTATTGGAAAAAGGCAGCAATTTTTTCGGAGGGAAATATTTAGACGTTGTTGTTAAAATTAATTTTTTTGAAAAAAAAAAACCAAATTTTTAACTGCGATTCCTCTTAAAACTACGCCTCCTAAAGAGTTCAGTTTCGACTCATTTACTCGTTCTTACGTCTATTTTTGATAAATGGTACATATAACTCTTTTTGATAGGATGCACGGTTTAGCCAGAAATCACGAAAAACCCTTTTCAACCCCTAAAAACCCTCCCCATTCTCCCCCGGATAGCAGCTGCTGGTTCGATTTATGTTTCCCTCTTTTACAATATCGTGTTCTACAATATCCCACTGTCAGTTTGCTGTAACGAATTATTTTTTTTTGTTCTAATTTTTTCTCCTATTATTACTGGCCTATAACGGAAAACACACAGACTTTTCACTCATTATCCACATTTTTATTGATTTTTTACTTATATTTGAATCAACGATGTATGGATATATCTTGACAAAAATCCTAGGCCCTAGTAAGGACGAGTAAATAAGTATTTTTGCTATAGTAAGGTGTCAGTTCAAGAAGGATTTCGCTTAGCAGTACTATAATTATATATAACATAATGAAAAACACTTGCATAAACTTTGCGCAAAAACAAGTGTTTTTCATTATGTTATTCATAAAACTACGCCAAGTGTTCATAGCAGAAAGTTTTATACAATTATATAGTTCTACATTGCAGAGCTAAACTATTATCAAAATGAGATGTGTTTTCTCAATATCCCAGTTAGGAAAAATCTAAGGGGCCTAACCTTGGCCAAGCTTGCGCAACAGCTTTTAGGGATTGGGCCAGGCTTAACATTTTCAAATGACCCAAACTTGGACCAAGCTTGGACTGATGTCCTGGGGCCAAGTCTGACAAACCAAGCTTGGGCCAACAAACCAATTTTTCCCCAGACCTCCTTTAAATGTGGGGAAAGAGGTTGTTGAAAGAGTAATATACACAAAAATAAAGATAAACATAATATGGCTTGCACATGTTTGCATTATACTGGGTAATAACGCATTAGACTCGTAAATATTAACCACTGCATTAGACTGGTTGATAACATTTGTATTTGCACAACATTAGACTGCTTAATAACGCGTAATATAATAATCTGTGTTATGTAGACTGGAAAACGATGTCGTGGTTCTGTGGAGTTCCCCGATTCGTAGATTCTCTGCTTCATCATATATCACAGATATATAAACGTGAACTCAATTTTGCTGCGAAAATTGCCTTATTAAAACTAATTGCACTAATAAAACTAACTAATACTGAATGAAGGCTAATTAAAGTTGTCCTGCGTAGCTCACACTTGAATTTAAGATGGAGAACATGAATGCAAACTTCAGCTTTTCACTTGGTCATTCATGAGATTTATAATCAATTGAGAGACAATCCTTTTATCCTGCCTAATTTATAATCATCGACTCATATAGTTTCCGTTGCACATATTTATTCTTATCATTAAAAAAAATAATAACTTTTATGTGCAATACACTAATATTGGTTCACACGGCGTTTTCACCAGCTTAGCTTCGTCATACTACATGAATTTAAATTCTCCGGGACTCTAACCATAACTGCTCTAAATGTATTCAAACCTCAAATAGCTGTGCATATTTGTCAGTTCGTTGTGTTATCCTAAAATTGTATCCGTCAATCAGCGTAGAAATTGGCCTAGGATTGTTATATTTATTGCTATCAATATTTCTCTCCGCTATACATATATATATATATATATATATATATATATATATATATATATATATATATATATATATATATATATATATATATATATATATATATATATATATATATATATATATATATATATATATATATATATATATATATATATATATATATATATATATATATATATATATATATATATATATATATATATATATATATATATATATATATATATATATATATTTATTTGTGAATCTCGCAAACTACAATTTACTATTTTAATATTGGTTGTAAAACGTCATAAACCGATATTTTAAATGTACATCCGAGACTTCCATTGGAATTCATTAGTTTTCACTATTACCCTGTAGATGTCCACCAACCGGTTGATATTTCAGATTGCTATCCATAAGCATACTCCATTTTAGGACCCGGGTATTGTACGATTGTTTTGTTGTTTTTCAAATACATTGGTCAATATATTTCCCAAAATAAAGAAAAAATCCATTTCATGATAGATGTCTCGATTCATGGTTGTTTTCGATCGTCACAACATAAATTCGAGATATCAAACCAAAAAAAAGTTTTGAACTCGCATGCTATATAAGCGCTGATTTTTCATATGGCGGGGGCTAGGTAGTCGATTTCTTTATTTTGTCTAGAACTTCGATTCTGACGTTTGGTGAAGATGTGTGTTGTTAAAATTGATATCAAATGAATAAAACAAATATATTTAATTTTATGGTGCATCAAATTGTGAAATTAAATGGAAAAACACCAAAGAAAAATCATATTGATATTATTATTCGATTTACTTTATTAATTGGCTGGTGATCGATAAAAAACGTATTTCAGATTCATGTCAGCTCATTGGGTTAGTCATTTTTTTAGTGTTAGTCATTTCGAAATGCTGTGATATTATTCAGTGTTGTACATAACTGTAACTGTTAATTATTGTACATTTACTTAAAATCATTATGAAGCAATATAAGTTTACATTAAATTACTGTGATATAAATTAATATTAAAATAACTAAGAATTAATATTAGTTTACATTAAATTGCTGTGATACCAAGTAATATTAGAATAACTATTTACCATTATAATTTTATCCTTACATCAATTTCCTGGGATTCCAATAAATGTTATAATAACTGTTCATCCTTATGAGTTTGCATTTTCATTAAATTACGGTGATACCAACAAAAGATAAAACTAACTGTTAAGGAGCAAATCACGATTGTATTCCTGTCTGTGATATCAACTATCGCCTTAGTTTTTGCGGCGCAACATTTTAGTGTGATTATTCAACTTGCCAGTACTCACCTTAGTTTTAGTGGCGCAACATTTTATCATTATTATTCAACTTATCAGTAATCGCCTTAGTTTTTGTGGCGCAACATTTTATTATTATTATTCAACTTATCAGTAATCGCCTTAGTTTTGTGGCGCAACATTTTATTGTTAATATTCAACTTATCAGCACTCGCTTTAGTTTTTGTGGCGCAACGTTTTATTGCTATTATACAACTACTCAATAATCGCCTTAGTTTCTTGTGGCGCAACAGTTGTCTAGTGCTTTCGAGTAACGCCAATTGCACTGATCATCTCAACTATATATAAACGTGTCATCAATATTCTCTGGCCTGCAGCCTGTGTTTGATATAATATTTGTACTGGGGGATGGACCGATGATGGAGAGCTGAACCATAAGACAGTGAGGACGGTCTGGATATAACCATGTGGTGAGTGTTTTTTTTTAGTTATTCTTGTAAATTAAAGGTATGAATGAGCGTGAGTGGGGGTATGTATGAATGTATGTATGTAGGGTGGGTTCATGAGATGCATGCTGGGTGCATAACATTTTCTTATTTTATTGCATTTACCGAACAATATGGATGAGGGTCAAGTAACGGAGCCTGAAGTCTTGAAACGTGAATGTTGATCGTCAAATATTCTAGAGGGTAGGCCTTCTTGTCAAACCTCTGCGTTATAATGATTACCTAAAACGGAGAAGAAGGCGAATAATCTATCCGTCTTAATTAATTAGAGATGTAATCAGTGTGACAAGGACCTTAACTCAGCAGTTTATGTTAGGTTATTTTCAATAATTTTGTCAGGCGATCTAGACCAAATAATTAAACGTGTAATATTCTTCTGCATTTCTCCAATTTGTGCCTTATTAAAGATAAGTAAGAAATGAATCACTAACAACAAAAATACATTCGTTTGGGGTTTAACTTAATTATATTATGTTTATTCAATACAATGGCGTAGCTAGCATGGGTGACACCCGGGGCGGATATTGTGGTGTCATCCCAAAAATAAAAACTGTCAATAATAATAAAAAGCTGATAAACGTAATTTATAATTTTTTTTAAGTAATACAAATGAAGATTATTATTAATAAGCTACATTGGGTCATTGTTGCCCGAAAGTAATTTTTAACTAATTTTAATTTGATGAAACTCCTCTCACACGAAGCCACTAATACGCAAATAGTAATAAATAACTTTAGTGCGACCGCAAGATTCGGAAGAAATTCTGAAAAATCCCATTCTACGATGAATTTCAAAAAGTCAAGGTACACCCAGCTAGAAACTCAACCTTGGTATCTCTATGAGGAGTTCTGTTGCCGATACTTCATCATAAAAACTGGCCAATTTTGATACAGATAATTTCAACTCTTCAGTTTTTGCCAAAAGCTTAGTGTTTGTCTGCACAACCTCGAACAATGATTCATGATTGTTTTCGATCGTCACAACATAAATTCGAGATATCAAACCAAAAAAAAAGTTTTGAACTCGCATGCTATATAAGCGCTGATTTTTCATATGGCGGGGGCTAGGTAGTCGATTTCTTTATTTTGTCTAGAACTTCGATTCTGACATTTGGTGAAGATGTGTGTTGTTAAAATTGATATCAAATGAATAAAACAAATATATTTAATTTTATGGTGCATCAAATTGTGAAATTAAATGGAAAAACACCAAAGAAAAATCATATTGATATTATTATTCGATTTACTTTATTAATTGGCTGGTGATCGATAAAAAACGTATTTCAGATTCATGTCAGCTCATTGGGTTAGTCATTTTTTTAGTGTTAGTCATTTCGAAATGCTGTGATATTATTCAGTGTTGTACATAACTGTAACTGTTAATTATTGTACATTTACTTAAAATCATTATGAAGCAATATAAGTTTACATTAAATTACTGTGATATAAATTAATATTAAAATAACTAAGAATTAATATTAGTTTACATTAAATTGCTGTGATACCAAGTAATATTAGAATAACTATTTACCATTATAATTTTATCCTTACATCAATTTCCTGGGATTCCAATAAATGTTATAAAAACTGTTCATCCTTATGAGTTTGCATTTTCATTAAATTACGGTGATACCAACAAAAGATAAAACTAACTGTTAAGGAGCAAATCACGATTGTATTCCTGTCTGTGATATCAACTATCGCCTTAGTTTTTGCAGCGCAACATTTTAGTGTGATTATTCAACTTGCCAGTACTCACCTTAGTTTTAGTGGCGCAACATTTTATCATTATTATTCAACTTATCAGTAATCGCCTTAGTTTTAGTGGCGCAACATTTTATCATTATTATTCAACTTATCAGTACTCGCCTTAGTTTGTGTGGCGCAACATTTTATTGTTAATATTCAACTTATCAGCACACGCTTTAGTTTTTGTGGCGCAACGTTTTATTGCTATTATACAACTACTCAATAATCGCCTTAGTTTCTTGTGGCGCAACAGTTGTCTAGTGCTTTCGAGTAACGCCAATTGCACTGATCATCTCAACTATATATAAACGTGTCATCAATGGTATGAATGAATGGTATGAATGAGCGTGAGTGGGGGTATGTATGAATGTATGTATGTAGGGTGGGTTCATGAGATGCATGCTGGGTGCATAACATTTCCTTATTTTATTGCATTTACCGAACAATATGGATGAGGGTCAAGTAACGGAACCTGAAGTCTTGAAACGTGAATGTTGATCGTCAAATATTCTAGAGGGTAGGCCTTCTTGTCAAACCTCTGCGTTATAATGATTACCTAAAACGGAGAAGAAGGCGAATAATCTATCCGTCTTAATTAATTAGAGATGTAATCAGTGTGACAAGGACCTTAACTCAGCAGTTTATGTTAGGTTATTTTCAATAATTTTGTCAGGCGATCTAGACCAAATAATTAAACGTGTAATATTCTTCTGCATTTCTCCAATTTGCGCCTTACTAAAGATAAGTAAGAAATGAATCACTAACAACAAAAATACATTCGTTTGGGGTTTAACTTAATTATATTATGTTTATTCAATACAATGCCGTAGCTAGCATGGGTGACACCCGGGGCGGATATTGTGGTGTCATCCCAAAAATAAAAACTGTCAATAATAATAAAAAGCTGATAAACGTAATTTATAATTTTTTTTAAGTAATACAAATGAAGATTATTATTAATAAGCTACATTGGGTCATTGTTGCCCGAAAGTAATTTTTAACTAATTTTAATTTGATGAAACTCCTCTCACACGAAGCCACTAATACGCAAATAGTAATAAATAACTTTAGTGCGACCGCAAGATTCGGAAGAAATTCTGAAAAATCCCATTCTACGATGAATTTCAAAAAGTCAAGGTACACCCAGCTAGAAACTCAACCTTGGTATCTCTATGAGGAGTTCTGTTGCCGATACTTCATCATAAAAACTGGCCAATTTTGATACAGATAATTTCAACTCTTCACTTTTTGCCAAAAGCTAAGTGTTTGTCTGCACAACCTCGAACAATGAAGCTAAATCTTGAACTGACTTAAGTCTAGTTCGAAGTTCAACGCTGAATCGGTCAGGACATTCCAACATGTCCTTTTTAAGTTGAGCTCTCAGTGTCAGACCAACATCAGGGGCAAACTCACCAGCCATTGGTTTTTTACGACAAATTCAGCTTTCCATTGGAATGTCATAGTCCTCCGATTTTTTCGCAGCCAGAATTATTGCCTCTTCTACAATGTGATTTTGTTACGAATTGACTCTATTTTTTTAACTAATTGATCAATGTTCAAGCACTTGCTTTGCAATCCACTCTGAGCACGGATATTATTTCCCTTAGAATATCATTCCAAAACAAAAGAACTACGAGTTTGATTCAACAACTGTACAATTATAAGCCGACCCTCACATGAAATATTTATGTGAAAATAAGATATAGTTCAATTAATCTCAAATACTTAAATTTTAAAATGAAAAATTCAGGATATAAGGCAAAAGAAAATGTTTTTCATGGAAATAGTTATTAACTTTATTCAACTACTGTTATATTGGATATAACACTTTATATTTTAAATAAACCTCATTCTGTTGTTAGGACCATGTTACTGAGTACTAAGTAGTTGTCCCAATCACGGTGAAATTGTTTGTAAATATCTTTTCTTTGCATGAATAATAAACTGCCAACTTCGAGATGAGGTTGTCATTACTTCATTTTTTTTCAGTGTAAGAATTTCATCGCTTATATCAGCGGCTGTTTTCCATGTAAAGGAAAAACTCCAAGGAATACTTCCTTGATTTCCACTTTTCTACCATCAATTTTCACATAACGCGTCGCTTCTGACATTTGATCAATATGTGAAATGTCAGGTGTGCTATCAAACATAATTCCAAAATATTTAACCGATTTAATTTCGTTGACAAGCTAAACTTTATGTGGTTCGCTGAAACATTAATGAACTCATTTTGTATAACTGGTGACAAATATGATACTTTTGATGATTTACCATGCTCCAAATTCAATTCCACTTCTGTTTTTCATTATATATTAATTGCAAGGCTGCGTCTCCTATCGTTTTATGAAATTTTAACCTCATTTCCAAAGTTTTCCACTTTTAAAAGTTCTCCAGATGTTCATTTGAAGTTTCATGGTCGGTAACTTTGGGATTTAGTTTCGACCACTTCTGAAATCCAGTCGTAGATTTTATATTATTAGTATTGGTGACAGCCAATATACGACAGCAGAAGCAGTATAGGTTATTATTCATAGGAGAATAAACCATCCATGACTGCAGAATTTTTTCACCATAAGGCATCACTTTATAATACCATTCTTTAGAAAGATGGCGAATATCACCTTTTATGTCCAACCCGTGTCTAGATACAGTAGCAAACGACCCTTCTCTATTTTGAAAATGTTCACTTCCTTTTTTATGATTTCAATGCGAACATTATCAGAGACGAGTATATTCCAATGTGATACATCTCTTAAGTCCTGAAGTGATTCACCCATGCAAATACTGTCTTCGATAGTAGAAACATTAATAGCATTATCACTGTCATTTTCAGTATTTTTTTCTGATTCGTCTTCATCATAGGTTATCATTATTAGTTCTGTATTGTCGCTGTTGCTTTCCGAAGATGGGCCAATATTCTCTGAAACATTCGTTGCATCAACGTGAGAATCAGTTTCTTTTGATGAACCTTGGATATCATCGGGTTTTGTAACATATTTTGTAACGCGGGAATAACAATTTCATCACAAACCATTTATAAAGCTTGTTAGCTAATTTAATTTGCAATGTCCTCACATTTTATGTTGTATTTGTTTAACGTAAATCGCCTAAATGTCTACTCAATTTATAAAATAATATAAGAACTGAATCTAAAAAATTATGGTGCAAATTATGAAACTTTTTGCAATCCATACAATTTTAGAGCGATCTAGTTTCGAACCAATGAGAAAATTTTTAAACTTTAAAAAAGTTTATCATTCTCATCAGGGCTAGCCGACTAGATAAACTCTACCAAAAAATGTCAACGCTAATGTATATAAACCAAAAATTAGGTTAAAACTCTAGTGAAGTGTAAAAACAAAAAATTTACATAAACATACATTTAATAAATTCAGGTTTAGTCAATTAATTTCTCGGGTGATCACTGTTTTGTTATACTCTAGATTTTCTAGTATTGAATAACAAAATTGTATCTGTGAGAAGAAGATGACTAGTCTTCACTTGTGTCTATTGACACATGATCAACAATTAATTCAGTAAATTATTTGTGATATAACATCACCCCGATGGAAAATCTCCCATCAAGAATAATATAAGAACTGAATACCCATTTTCCATCGGGGTGATGTTATATCACAAATAATTTACTGAATTAATTGTCTACTCAAATTAATTTCACTTTTTGTAATTTCATTGATAAAGTCGAGTCAATTATCTTTTTATTTGATTAACATTTGTTATTTTTTGTTTTTTGTAAAACATAAATTATTGATTTGTATAAAACAGTTGATTTCTTTTGTTAAATATTTGAATTTTTATGTTTGGTAAGATTTAATATGTATTCAAAAATAAACAAAAAAACATTGTTAAACTAAGATTTAGTTGAGAAAAATTATAATTAAACAACAAACCATTTAACAAAAAAAAAACATGGAACTATAATCTACGGATTCATCAGCTTCATCACAATAATATTAGAAATTGCGCTTTGTTGAATATTTTCGTATTTATTGGGAAGTAAATATTTTAAGAAAAGAAGTCAAAATAACCAACAGATGGTGCAAGTAGCGTTTGTTTAGCTGTTACAAGACATAAAAGTTATCACATTATGAAAGTATAGACGAAGAAATAAATAAATGGCTTTATTGATGATATGAAATGCTCGATAAACTTTTGATGTAATTTAACTCATAGAACGATAATACGATTACGATACGGTTAAAGTCAAGAACAACATATGCCTGTACAATAAATTAGCAAGTCGTCAAAGTGTAGAGACAGGCCAACCAACAGAAAAATTAAATGTTCGAGGGGAAACAAAAATCGAGGGGAAATAATAAAAATAAAATGATGATGGATGAAGATTTTTTTGTATATATAGCTGATGAAAATTACATATCAGTCTATTCGTATTTCGACTTTGGAAAGCAGCTAGTCGATTTTGGCGTTCAGGAGACCAAGGAGATTGAGCCCAAAACATATTGAAGACTATTGTGAGGGAATTAATTGCTGGAAAGGAAAGAAGATGAAAGCCGCATGGTATAAAAAAATCATTTAAATATTTATTTCGAATTTTTATATGTTTTGTTTTTGTTAATTTATTAAAAATAACTAATTTAATTTCTTGTGTTAAATTTGAAAATTTGAATAGTGTTACATACATGTTTGGTAAATTCTCAAATATTTGTTAAATTTTCGAAGATTAAATGGTAAAATCGTTGTTGAACATAATATTTGTGTTTTCATTGTTTATATATTGTTTGAGTTTTTTTCTTTTCTGTTTCTATATTTTAGTGTTTCAGTATTGTGTTGTGTAAAAAAAAAACAATTAAGATTAAATTGAAAGAACTTTTCGGCATTAATTAATTCTGAATATATTTGTAGGATACATATATGTCTATTTCATAATAAGTGCACTATGTTAACGACTAAATACACCGCCAAGAGAATTAATTTATTTAAAATTCCTTGTAACAACTTATATTAAATAATATTTGATAAAATGGAATATACAAATCATATGCCTAATATTATAAGGAACTATTTAAAAAAATATAAGTATAAAATTCTAAAAGATATTTTATATAAAGAAAAAATGTAATTTTAAATGATAAACTTTCATTTAATTTAAATATACAAATATATAAAACTGAAAACTAACAGTATGAGTATGTATCTACCTATAAAAATTTGCAAAACTGCAGTAATTGCATAACTGCCATTTTATTCCACAGAATTATTTTTGTGTCCATTGAAAAACGATCTATTCCAATTTATTCCTTGAGTTTCAAGATAAAGGAAAAAAAATTATTTTGAGATCATTTACAAACACGGTGATTTGATTGTTTTTTAGTTTCCCTAGGTGTTTGCAATTAATTTGTTTGAAATGTAAAACATATATTAGATAGCAAAGTTAAGCTGATATTGTAGAAATAATTTTGGAATAGAGACATTGTAGCTCAGGGGTGCCACCCTATCGACAAAGGGTGCCACATTATCGACGGAAACCACTTTTCCTATACATTATTCAGCATATGTGTTTTCAGACCTGGTCGTTAAAGAATTATTCTTGCATACTAAATAATATACCGTAAAAAAAGTCAATATGGTATCTATAGGAATATTCAAAGCTATTGAGTAATTGTGGTGATGGTATTCAATGCTCAACATGTTGATTCCAATAATATTGTTAAAATTTTATTTCACGTAATAACTCAAAAATTTTAAAAAGTAGAATAGATTCTTTTTAAACCAATAACACATTTATAGGACACATTTATAAGTTATCACAATTTAAAAATTAGAATTATATGGATAACCTGGTTAAAATGGTTTCTAAGTGATTTATCGTTGAAAACATTGTGATGGTTTGTTCAAGTTTTTTACGGTCGGGTATCACCCCAAAACGGGCGACACCCGGGGTGGACCGCCCCCCCCCCCTAGCTACGCCGCTGATTCAATATTTGAGATATCTAAATAATATTTTCTTCCTAGATTATCTCCATCACAATGATACCAAAATACACAAATTTGCATAATGTTTATAAATTTAATTTAATTATGACGATAACAAAATTCAACGTTAACTACATTAATAAAAATAGAAAGGAAAAAAAAAGGTCACTAGTGATTTGTTTTGAGTGTGTTTGAATGTGGGCATGGATGTGGATATGGTTGATATTGTGCATGCGTGGGAGTGTGAGCGTATGGGAGGGAATGTGGGGGGGGAGGGGGGGTTGAACGTGCTGATCGCGGGTCTTTCGCCAAAGGGGTCGCCAGAGTCTCATTTTTTCACTTGTCTTCTTTCCATTTCTGTCTGATCACGTAATCTGCGTACATTTCTGTATTTGTGTTGGAGGAGCAGGAATATTTTTATCAAATCCACGAAGGCTGAAAGCTAGTCGATTCGACGTTATAAATCTCACTAGGTACGCAGCCTGCTATGCGCTTCATTGGTTCGCCAATGAGGAAGCACCTCATTACATCTGAGTCTTGGTTCAGTCTAGGCGTTTACAACTGGCCCAGACTGAAACTAAAGCTAACTAACCAAGGCTTGCCTCGCTAATACCGGCCCGAGATGGTTTGTTGTTTTATATTGGCAGTTCCTACCCACGATGTAGCTCTAATTCAAAACTATCTAACCTCCAGAGTTGAGAATTATGAAAAAAAATACTCAAAATTTAAAAACATTGTCACGTTAGGGCCATGATTCATGTAAAAGAATTGTCGTTTAGATAAAATAATATACGCTCTGATTGGTTTAAGGGCGGTAACAATTTTTTATCTGTAAGACAATATTTTTGGTTGGACGATAAATAGTAGATTATACACCAACCACACTAAAACAACTTTGCACAACCACAATAAAATTATGATATTAAAAACTAAATCTAATAATTTAAAGAACACGAAAATTATAATTGTAAATGTTCATCTTAGTAGGCGGTTAACAAATTTGTTTGAATCTATCGTAAAAAACTTCTGTTTCCATGAAAACTATCATTGTTGTCATGGTTTGTTGTTTTTTACTCCCCAGGGAGTAAAAGATGCAATCCGCTCCCGCAAATAAGGGAGCGGCGTTGAACATATATATAGCTCGCTTGTCACTTACATATTACAAAAATAAATCCTCAAAGTAAGAATTATGGATAATTAATTACAATTAAATTGATTTGATTATTTAATTACATTTAATTTATTTTTTTTATTAATAATACGTATACATTTAGGCGATAACCTTAATAAAAATAAAAAAAAATTGTCAAATGTCAAGCTAATCTAACCTCTGTCATATAGTGCCAGAATGCAGAAGGATGTTTTTGTTTGCAAAACGAAATCAACTAGCTGATAGATACGCCAATTTAAAAACAATTCCTGGAACACGAGGATATCACTCATACATTCCTACAAATGATGGATCAATCTTAGCTAGACGTTATTCTAACTCTTCGGAATTTAGTATTGTAAAATTAAATAAATGATAAAAAATGTGTAAAATATTTATTTTGAGTTAAAATTAAAAATTTATTATAAAAACATATATGTAAATCCAAAAAAAACTGTTCATTTTTTAACTCCACTTTTTTTATGATGAAAAATTTTAAGGCGTGTTGCAATAAAATTAATAAAAAAAACAAAAAATTTTCCCCTCCTGAATTTTTTATAAAATGTTAGTAACATATGTACCTTTCACATATTAAAAAATCAAAAATTTAAAAAATACTCATTTCTAGAAAATCGAAATTGAATTTTTTACCGTTATTTTTCTAAAAGAAAATGTTCAAGGTCATATACTGTGAATTGTTATTGATTAGCACTGTTCAATACCTACAATTTGAGCCATATAACATTAAAATCAGTTCAGTAGTTTTGACTGTAAATCCATTTCAATACACCCGAGCAATTTCTTGATTTTTCAACACCCTGTATCTTAAGACAGGGTTAAAAAAAAACTAAAAACGCAGAAAACTTTTTTTATTGATGTCAACCAATTTCAAATTTTATTGATGTCAACCAATCCCTAAATATACAAAATTAAAACCTCATTTCCAAATTGCATGTTTTTTGCTGATTTCACGTGTTTTTCACCTATTGCTTATTACAGTAGTCATAATTTGAAACGTCTTACTGTGAGAAAAAGATTTTTGTTTGTTTGTAGGGAACTGGGAAACGTTTGTATTAAAGTTTCAGAAACATAGCTGAATATTTTTTATTCTAATTATTATATTAAAACCTAATAATTTTCTTTGAACATTTGACAAAATAGTATTAAGTCGACACGAACAATCTAAAAACAAAGTTTCATATTTATATTGTGTTTGGGGAGACACTGTCTAGTGTGTCTATACCGACGCTTCGCCACTGCGAAATAGATTCAGAAGTGAAAAAACTGCTACAAAATGATATATTAGAATCTTCTATAAGTTCATACAACAGCCCATTATTATTAGTTCCAAAAAAATCTACCGACATAAAACAGAGATGACGTTTGGTAATAGACTATAGACAATTAAACAAAAAAAATAATTGATAACAAGTTTCCATTAACTCGACTAGAAGACGTATTAGACAGAATGGGAAGAGCATAGTATATTCTTGTATGAGCTAGAATGAAGGCAATTCTTCACGAGGATGAAGTTTCCCGGAACGAGCGTAGTGAGTGGAGGGAATCATCCGAGTGAAGAATTGCCTTCATCCTAAGCGAATACAAGATACTATTTTATCCACGACTACAAATATTTCAAATACTTTCATTCAAGTTTTCCTGTAAACGTTTAAATCTGCATATTGCAATATTTCTATGAAAATAAAAACAAAATAAAACTTGTTTGTTTATTTTATATGTATTGTTCGTGTTTTACCTCGTTTATATTACTATACCAACAAATCAAGTTTTTAATTTGTTAGGGGAATTTTGAATAAATAAAGCGTAATAAAATAAATAAAAAAGAATTTGATATATAAAAAAGGAATGAATACAATTACAATGAAAGATATACGCATGGAAAGTAAATATTCTTTAGTAGTCGTGAATAAAAATACTTCTCCACACTTCACCTTACGAGTTCATTTCACCAAATCGAACTGGAAAAAAAATCAAGTCCCATGACTGCATTTTCCACAGACCACGGACACTTCCAATTCAAAAGACTAACCCTTCGGCCTAAAAATGTTTACGCTTATGTTACAGCTTCCAAAGAATGCTATCTATAGCATTAGCTGGTCTTAACCAACTTGCTTTTCTATATGTCGATGACATAATTGTCTATGGATGTACCATGATACATCATAACGCAAATCTGATACAAATACTAGAGAGACTTCGTGCATACAACTTAAAAACTAATCCAACAAAATATAACTTTCTAAAAAAAAAGTAACGTATCTGGGTCATCTTATTACAGGAGAAGGCATAAAACCAGATCCTCGTAAATACGAAGTAATAAAAAACTATCTTCGTCTAACTGATTTAGACAGCACACGCATATTCGTAGCATTTTGTAATTATTACAGAATTCATTAAGGACTTTACTCTAGCAGCCAAACCTCTAAATTCATTACTAAAGAAAAATGCACAATTTAATTGGACAAATGAATGTGAAGAAGCATTAATCTTTTTAAAAAACAATCTGATAAATCCTCCAATACTTCAATATCCAGATTTCGATAGAGAATTTATCTTGACAACTGATGCATCAAATTTCACATTAGGCGCAGTTCTATGTGAAGTAGAAGTAGTGTTCTATGTGTTCTAGTAGAACAATGGACAAACACGAGTTAAACAAACCCATCATTGAAAAAGAACTTTTAGCTATTCATTGGGCAATAAATCATTTCAGACAATACCTCTACGGTACGGATTTTACAATTTAAAAATAATTATAAAACTCATGAGAATAATAATGATAAAAATAAAAATTAAAAAACTGTAACACTTATAGTCAGCGAAAATCCGATCTTGGAAATGTATCCGAAATTGGAGAAACTAATTAAATACATGCATGCACTAAAAATAAACAGATTAGCGATCAAAAGTATTGACGTAATCTTTAGTTGCATAGATACAGACAATTTAAAGAAATATTTAATAATCTGCAGAAAAAGTTATGGAAGGCCAATAAAGATATTAATTTACGAAACCCCAAAAATAATAATGAATTAATCAGACATGATAGAAATAATCAAAGAGAATCACTTAACCCCAATAGGTGGGCACTAGGCATACAAGTGTAAAAAGAAAAATATGTAAAATAAAACAAAAATATATATGGAAAAACCTGAGTAAGATAGTAAAAAACTTCATCAATGATTGTCAATTGTACAAGAAAACAAAAATAATCAAACATACCAAGGAAAAAATGATAGTAACAGAAACACCAGGAACAAGTATCGAAACAATATCGATAGACACAGAAGGTCCACTCATAATATCAAATGATTTTAGATACATTCTTACCTTACAATGTGAATTAACAAAGTACATTGAGGCAATACCTTTAAAAAAAAAGAAGCATACTCCATTGCTAAAGCACTTGTTGAAAAATTTATACTAAAATAGGGTATATTCAAAACTTTAAAATCGGATATGGGTTCTGAATTTTAAAACGACGTAATGAAAAATATATGTGAACTTCTACAAATTAAACAAATAAATTCAACTCTTTATCATCATGAAACACTAGGTTCAATCGAAAGAAACCATAGAGTCCTAAATGAATATTTAAATAACTTTACAACAACTTCCCATTGGGAAAAATGGATCCCTTACTTCGTATTCTTATGCAATATAACGCCACATACTGACACTCAATACACTCCATTCGAATTAGTATTTTGCAAGCTAGCCAACATATCTTCTTACCTTACAGAAAAAAAAACCACTGTATAACCTTGATAATTATGCTGAAGAAGTCAGATTTAGACTGCAAGAAGCTCACAAAAGAGCAAAAAATTTATTAAATCAAACAAAAATTAAAAAAAAACAATCATATGATAAAGAATCTAACCCTTCTAATTTTAATGTAGGAGATATTGTCTATTTACGAAGAGGTAATAGAAGAAAATTTCAAGTAAAAGTAATTACACGGGTCCTCACAAAATTGTATAAAGAAACGGTGTGAACTCAAAAATCATAATAAATAATAAAAGAGATTCACAACAACCGTTTAAAAAAATAAAACAAAAAAACATAAATCTAATTAGCATTAGTTTCGTTTTTTTCATTTGGGTCAGGGTCAAGGTTTGAAAAAAACGATGTGGGTCACGCAAAGAAAAAAATATTATATTTGAAATTGCAGGTAACACTATAAATGAATTAAAATTTTATGACAATCAATAGCTGCGTTTTTTTCATTTGGGTCAGGGTCAAGGTCTAGATCAATTCAATTTTTTACATGTAAAAACAACAACAACATAACCCAGATATTTATCTGGGTCTAGATAAGAAAAAAATCGTGAGCTTGTAGCGCCATTTTGAAATTAAAACTCAATACATTATCTCCTCATTATCTCCTCAACCATCAAAGAGAACGATTGTCTTATTGAATTGTATCAAAAAAGTTAATATAAAAACTAAAATAGTCTCAAAAACAAAACTCAAAAGAAAAATATTATTACTGTGTATAGTTAAGTGTAAGTGTATTAAAAACAATTAACAAGTGAAGTGTAATAAAACAATTAAATTTTCTTTAAAAAAAAAACATAATATTTCATATAAAAAAAATTTTTTTTTTCTGAAGTGATTAGTGATAGTGGGTGGTGAATTTTTATTAGAAGACTCCTAAACTTTAAATGAAAAAAAAAAACAAAACATAATCGATTATCGAAAATAGAAAAAGAAGTGTGTTATAGTGTTTGTGTTTATGAAAAGTATTGAAGAACGGACGCGTATAATTGGTGAGATTGTTCTTTATTAAAAAATTATTTGGTATTTTGTGTTTACTATTGCCAAGCGGTAGGCAGGTAAAATTTTACCTTTTATTGCTTTGATGTAATAAATTTATTTATTACTTTAAACTTTAAAGCATAAATTTGCTTTATATTGCTTGGCAACAAAAAATTTTGTTTTAGTTGTTAATGATTTTTTTGGATTGATTGAGATTTTTTTTGTGAAGTTTTTTGACATGATCTAGCTCCTCCTACCTCGGACTTATCTTAGGAGTTGGAAAATATAAGTTAGTTGATTATGAAATGTCTTTTTTTGACAAAAGTTAGGAATTTCGAATTTAACCCTTTATTTGTACTCTTCAATTTTGTTAGTGTCTTTTGTGTCCTCATTTTTTTTTTTTTTTGCTTTTCTTTTATCGTGCTACTGTTGCATGAAATCTGCTATCGTGTTTTTGTGACAGAGATACCCAGTTTCGTTTGTACTGTTTAGTGTTGAAATTTAGGCCTGGCCGAATTTCAGTAGCTATACCTGCAATGTCAAAGGGTGAGTCTTTGTCTCAACAAAATAGACGCAGAGTGAACCAACAGCTTAGCATTGACTTCACGAACATAAGAGGTCTCAATTCGAATCTAAACGTGGTTCATCATTACATCGAAAAAAATAAACCTGACATATTGTTTCTTACCGAAACAATTGTTAGTGGCAAAGCATCGAAATTGGATCCCGATAAATACCGGTTACCTAGTTACGAATTGGAACATTCCTTTTATAACAAGCATGGTGTCTGTGTATTTGTTCGAGATTCACTTTCATGTATGAGAATTAAGGCCTACGAGTTGAACTCTAAGCACCATAATTCTATAGCACTTAAGATCTCAGGTGTTGATGAAACTATGTTTATAATAGGATTATACAGATCCCCAAATTCTCCCCCAGGATGTCCCTTTTTTGATCAAATATCGGCTAATCTAGACAAGATTACCACGGACTACCCCAAAGCAAGACTGGCCATTCTCGGAGACTTTAATATTCATAATAAAGAATGGCTTAAGTATTCATCGCGCACTGACGACGTAGGAAGACAAGCTGAACTGATACTCGCCGATTATCACGGTTTGACGCAAATGATAGCATGTCCCACTAGAATCGCAGACAATTCACATCATAACAATAATTTGCTGGATTTGTTTTTGACAAACGAACCAGATACTACGAAGACAAAAGTTGAACAACCCCTCGGAACATCGGACCATTTACTAATATCAGCAATAGTGCAATTTACGTCGCCGACACAAATTAAAGCAAATCCTCGTCGCGTTTGGAACTACAAACGCGCCAACTGGGAGGGACTGAGAAGCTTTTATGATGAAACACCTTGGAAAACTATTTGTTGTGTTGATCAAGATCCTAGCACGTCAGCAATAAGAATGTCTGAAATCATAAAAGACGGAATGCGGCGGTTTATTCCAAATCGATTAATCACTCCTAAAACTGAGCCTTGGTTCACGCGGGATGTTGATGAAGCAGTGAGGAATAAACGCAAAGCATTTAAGACGTATAACGCTAATAAAACACCTGAAACCCATAGCGCCTATAAGAAAGCCAGAAATATTAGTAAATTCAAAATAGACTTGGACAAAGAAGCGTTTATCCAGAAGAAAGCAAAGAAATTCGCCGAGCACCCATCTGGCTCACGTAGTTTCTTTCAGGCAGTTAAATCAGTACAGAGCAATTTTACTCGATCCTCTATTCCAACCTTAGTTCTGAATGACATTCCCGTGAGCGACTCGAAAGAGAAAGCGGATCTTTTGGGTCGTATTTTCGCAGAAAACTCAAACATAGTTGAACCTCCCCATTCTCCTACACTCATTCAACCAGTTGTAACGAAAATGAAACCAATTATTTTTCGTTGCAATATTGTACGGAAAATGCTTCTTTCTATCAATATCAACAAATCTGCTGGCCCCGACGGTATTCCACCCCTCATTCTTAAAAACTTTGCTAGGCAACTAGCTCCAATTTTAACAAAACTTTTCTATTTATCTTATAAAACCGGAATATTTCCCGATTCTTGGAAGCTGGCCAGCGTTCAACCCATATCAAAGAAAGGCAGTAAGATAGATCCTAACAATTATAGACCAATTGCAATTCTGTCGGTTTTAGCTAAAATATTTGAAAAATATGTTAACTACAATTTGATAGAGTATTTGGAAATGTCGCGAATTATTGATGATAAGCAGTATGGTTTTCGTAGAAGTCATGCAACAGGTGATCTGTTAGCCTACGTATCCCATCTCTGGAACAATTCGCTGGAAAACCACGGTGAAACATTCAGTATTTCACTTGACATTTCTAAAGCATTTGATAAAGTGTGGCATAAAAATCTTATAGCTAAATTAAAATCTTATGGCATAGACCATCTTACTGTCTCATGGATTCACAGTTTTCTTACAGGTCGCCAATTTCATGTTAATTTAGATGGTATCACATCCAATATTTTCACAACCAATGCTGGGGTTCCCCAAGGTTCTGCACTCTCACCAACCTTGTTTCTTCTATACATTAATGACTTACTTATTTCCACAGTTCACCCAATCCATAGTTTTGCTGATGACAGCACATTGCATGCATCACATGCATCTCCTAAATTTCGATCTCATACTGCAGTTACCACCGATAGAGAGCTGCTAATTGATTCTATCAACAAAGATCTGGAGCGTATAATGGAATGTGGTGATCGTAATCTTGTTTCATTTAATCCAACCAAAACAAAACTATGCCGTCTTTCACGAATAGAGCGAGATAAAAATTTCCCTATTAAGATAAACCACGAGGAATTGCGTGAGGTTGAATCAGTTAGACTTCTTGGAGTGGATATTCAAAATAACCTGAAATGGAATAAACATGTGTTCAACCTCGCTAAATCTGCAATGCAAAAATTAGGATTCTTGAGTCGATGTAAAAAGTATTTCAATCCCGAGCAAATTTTGCTAATCTTCAAGTCCTTTATTCGACCATGTATGGAGTACTGCTGTCATGTTTGGGGAGGTGCTTGTCAGTCAACAATAAAATGTCTAGACTCTGTACAGAGAAAAGCAATACGGTTGATTGGTAATACCGAACTAACGGATCAACTTGATTCACTCCAGCACAGAAGAAATGTGGCTGAATTGTCAATCTACTATAAATATAACTTTAGCAAATTCTCTTCTAAGGAAATTCAAAATATCCTTCCATCATGTGCGCAGTATAGTCGACAAACAAGAGCTGCCGAGTCATCCCATCCATTTGTTGTACAAATACCTCGTTGCAGAACCGTGTCCTTTCAGAATGACTATTTTAATAGAGTGGCCAAATTGTGGAACTCAATGCCTTCCTCTGTATTTCCCGATGAATTTTCCCCTCAGGCATTTAAAGAAAATGTCCATCATCATTTTAAAAAATTAGTATAGTTATCCCTATATCCCCATTCCTTCCATTTTCCTCATCTCCTTCCTTTATAGTTGACATGGTATCTTCGGATATTCAAAGAGTCTAAATAATGAATATTTCATATTTAGTGTGCTAAACATGTCTAACTAATTAATAAAAAAAAAAAAAAAAAAAAAAAAAAATATAAAAAATTCAAAAAATATTTAACGTCTCTTGAAAAATAAAACTTCATGTAAAAAAAATTCAAAAAAATTTAATCAGGAACACTAATCTATTTTTAGGGTTCCGTTTTTTATAAGGAACACTATTGGTGAGAGTACAACGTGTTTTTCACATTATTTCGATTATCTCGTGAACCATTAATCCGATGAACTTAAAATTTGAGGTGCTTATAAAACTAACCTATCCACACAAGATGGCGGGCTAAAAAATAAATAAAGTTGTGTTCGTTTGTTTTAAGGAGGTACGATGTAAAGCCTTTGAAAACATACATTTTTTTAGCGAGACGAGTAGGGTACCATATGAAAGGGCTTCATTTCAGCATTATTTAAAAATATATTTTGGAATTTTGCACCTCACCATTTTTTGTATAATTTTGAAAAATGACGTTTTCGGGATGTTTTATTGCCCCGATTAACTCTGACCCTACTTCATCGAAAATCTTGAAATATATTTGGAATGATAGAAAATTGAGTAGGTTTTTAATGAAAATTATAGAAAAGTGGCAGACACTCATAGCTATATTTATTAAAGGGGTGAGAATGTTAAGGGGTAAAAACATCATTTAAAACCAGGTCATGTGGGGTGTCATTTGAAAGAGCACTTGATTTTAGAAATATTGCCATTTTTTTTAGAATTTTGCAATGCATAGTTTTTGAATTATTATCAATAAAGTGACACAAAAAGTTGGTCCCCCCTTGCATTTCGAGCCTAATTAACAGAAAAATTTGAAAAAATTCACAGAGACAGGAAGTTTGATAAACTCTGAACGAAAAATATAGCGAACTCTCAAATAATTATATTTTTGTGTTTTTAAGGGATTGAGGTGGGGAAGGGTGAAAAAAACTTTTTTGACCCAATCGAGTGGGGTGTCATTTGAAAGAGCTCCGAATTTCAGAAACTTGGCAATTTTTTTTAGAATTTTGTGGTACACAGTTTCGGAGTTATTCTAAAAAATGTGCACATTCCAGACCGTTCTTCCCCCCTACGTTTCGACACTGATTGACAGAAAAAATTGAAAAAATTCATAGAGACAGGAAGTTTGCTATATTTTGAACGAAAATTATAGCGAACTCTCAAATAATTATATTTCTGTGTGTTTAGGGGATGGGTGTAAGCTGGGTAAAAATAAAAATTTTTTTTGACCCAAGCGAGTGGGGTATCATTTGAAAGAACATCAAATTTCTTAAACATTGCAATTTTTTTTAGAAATTTCCGGTACACCGTTTTGGAGTTATTCTAAAAAATGTGCACATTCCAGACCGTCCACCCCCCTACGTTACGACACTGATAGACAGAAAAAATTGAAAAAATTCATAGAGACAGGAAGTTTGCTATATTTTGAACGAAAATTATAGCGGACTCTCAAATAACTATATTTCTGTGTGTTTAGGGGATGGGTGTTAAGGGGGTAAAAAAAACGTTTTTTTGACCCAAGCGAGTGGGGTATCATTTGAAAGAAGACCTAATTTCCAAAACATTGCAATTTTTTTTAGAATTTTGTGGTACACAGTTTCGGAGTTATTCTAAAAAATGTGCACATTCCAAACCGTTCCCCCCCCCCTACGTTTCGACACTGATTGACAGAAAAAATTGAAAAAATTCATAGAGACAGGAAGTTCGCTATATTTTGAACGAAAATTATAGCGGACTCTCAAATAATTATATTTCTGTGTGTTTAGGGGATGGGTGTAAGGGGGGTAAAAAAAAACTTTTTTTGACCTAAGCGAGTGGGGTATCATTTGAAAGAAGACCAAATTTCCAAAACATTGCAATTTTTTTTAAAATTTTGTGGTAAACAGTTTCGGAGTTATTCTAAAAAATGTGCACATTCCAAACCGTTCCCCTCCCCCCTACGTTTCGACACTGATTGACAGAAAAAATTCATAGAGATGGGAAGTTTTCTATATTTTGAACGAAAATTATAGCGAACTCTCAAATAATTATATTTCTGTGTGTTTAGGGGATGGGTGTAAGGGGGGTAAAAAGCGACCCAAGCGAGTGGGGTATCATTTGAAAGAGCATCAAATTTCCAAAACATTGCAATTTTTTTTAGAAATTTCCAGTACACCGTTTTGGAGTTATTCTAAAAAATGTGCACATTCCAGACCGTCCCCCCCCCCCTACGTTTCGACACTGATAGACAGAAAAAATTGAAAAAATTCATAGAGACAGGAAGTTTGCTATATTTTGAACGAAAATTATAGCGGACTCTCAAATAATTATATTTCTGTGAGTTTAGGGGATGGGTGTTAAGGGGGTAAAAAAAACGTTTTTTTGACCCAAGCGAGTGGGGTATCATTTGAAAGAAGACCTAATTTCCAAAACATTGCAATTTTTTTTAGAATTTTGTGGTACACAGTTTCGGAGTTATTCTAAAAAATGTGCACATTCCAAACCGTTCCCCCCCCCCTACGTTTCGACACTGATTGACAGAAAAAATTGAAAAAATTCATAGAGACAGGAAGTTTGCTATATTTTGAACGAAAATTATAGCGAACTCTCAAATAATTATATTTCTGTGTGTTTAGGGGATGGGTGTAAGCGGGATAAAAAAAAATTTTTTTTGACCCAAGCGAGTGGGACATCATTTGAAAGAGCACCAAATTTCCAAAACATTGCAATTTTTTTATAAATTTCCGGTACACCGTTTTGGAGTTATTCTAAAAAATGTGCACATTCCAGACCGTCCCCCCCCCCTACGTTTCGACACTGATTGACAGAAAAAATTGAAAAAATTCATAGAGACAGGAAGTTCGCTATATTTTGAACGAAAATTATAGCGGACTCTCAAATAATTATATTTCTGTGTGTTTAGGGGATGGGTGTAAGGGGGGTAAAAAAAAACTTTTTTTGACCTAAGCGAGTGGGGTATCATTTGAAAGAAGACCAAATTTCCAAAACATTGCAATTTTTTTTAAAATTTTGTGGTACACAGTTTCGGAGTTATTCTAAAAAATGTGCAC
Source organism: Diogma glabrata (assembly GCA_963693315.1). Classification (NCBI taxonomy): domain Eukaryota; kingdom Metazoa; phylum Arthropoda; class Insecta; order Diptera; family Cylindrotomidae; genus Diogma; species Diogma glabrata. The sequence goes on along the minus strand of OY856187.1, from coordinate 26,052,683 downwards.
ATTCCAAACCGTTCCCCTCCCCCCTACGTTTCGACACTGATTGACAGAAAAAATTCATAGAGATGGGAAGTTTTCTATATTTTGAACGAAAATTATAGCGAACTCTCAAATAATTATATTTCTGTGTGTTTAGGGGATGGGTGTAAGGGGGGTAAAAAGCGACCCAAGCGAGTGGGGTATCATTTGAAAGAGCATCAAATTTCCAAAACATTGCAATTTTTTTTAGAAATTTCCAGTACACCGTTTTGGAGTTATTCTAAAAAATGTGCACATTCCAGACCGTCCCCCCCCCCCTACGTTTCGACACTGATAGACAGAAAAAATTGAAAAAATTCATAGAGACAGGAAGTTTGCTATATTTTGAACGAAAATTATAGCGGACTCTCAAATAATTATATTTCTGTGAGTTTAGGGGATGGGTGTAAAGGGGGTAAAAAAAACGTTTTTTTGACCCAAGCGAGTGGGATATCATTTGAAAGAAGACCTAATTTCCAAAACATTGCAATTTTTTTTAGAATTTTGTGGTACACAGTTTCGGAGTTATTCTAAAAAATGTGCACATTCCAAACCGTTCCCCCCCCCCCTACGTTTCGACACTGATTGACAGAAAAAATTCATAGAGACAGGAAGTTTGCTATATTTTGAACGAAAATTATAGCGAACACTCAAATAATTATATTTCTGTGTGCTTAGGGGATGGGTGTAAGCGGGGTAAAAAAAAATTTTTTTTGACCCAAGCGAGTGGGACATCATTGGAAAGAGCACCAAATTTCCAAAACATTGCAATTTTTTTATAAATTTCCGGTACACCGTTTTGGAGTTATTCTAAAAATTTGCACATTCCAGACCGCTCCCCCCCCTACGTTTCGACACTGATTGACAGAAAAAATTGAAAAAATTCATAGAGACAGGAAGTTTGCTATATTTTGAACGAAAACTATAGCGAACTCTCAAATAATTATATTTCTGTGTGTTTAGGGGATGGGTGTAAGCGGGGTAAAAAAAAATTTTTTTTGACCCAAGCGGAAGACCTTATTTCTAAAACATTGCAATTTTTTTTAGAAATTTCCGGTACACCGTTTTGGAGTTATTCTAAAAAATGTGCACATTCCAAACCGTTCCCCCCCCCTACGTTTCGACACTGATAGACAGAAAAAATTGAAAAAATTCATAGAGACAGGAAGTTTGCTATCTTTTGAACGAAAATTATAGCGGACTCTCAAATAATTATATTTCTGTGTGTTTAGGGGATGGGTGTAAAGGGGGTAAAAAAAACGTTTTTTTGACCCAAGCGGGTGGGGTATCATTTGAAAGAAGACCTTATTTCTAAAACATTGCAATTTTTTTTAGAATTTTGTGGTACACAGTTTCGGAGTTATTCTACAAAATGTGCACATTCCAAACCGTTCCCCCCCCTACGTTTCGACACTGATTGACAGAAAAAATTCATAGAGACAGGAAGTTTGCTATATTTTGAACGAAAATTATAGCGAACTCTCAAATAATTATATTTCTGTGTGTTTAGGGGATGGGTGTAAGCGGGGTAAAAAAAAATTTTTTTTGACCCAAGCGAGTGGGACATCATTTGAAAGAGCACCAAATTTCCAAAACATTGCAATTTTTTTATAAATTTCCGGTACACCGTTTTGGAGTTATTCTAAAAATTTGCACATTCCAGACCGTCCCCCCCCCCCCCTACGTTTCGACACTGATTGACAGAAAAAATTGAAAAAATTCATAGAGACAGGAAGTTTGCTATATTTTGAACGAAAACTATAGCGAACTCTCAAATAATTATATTTCTGTGTGTTTAGGGGATGGGTGTAAGGAGGGTAAAAAAAAACTTTTTTGACCCAAGCGAGTAGGGTGTCATTTGAAAGAGCACCAAATTTCAAAAACATTGCAATTGTTTTTAGAATTTTGCGGTACGCAGTTTTTGAGTTATTCTAAAAAATGTGCAAATTCCAGACCGTTCCCCCACCCCCCTACGTTTCGACACTGATAGACAGAAAAAATTGAAAAAATTCATAGAGACAGGAAGTTTGCTATATTTTGAACGAAAATTATAGCGAACTCTCAAATAATTATATTTCTGTGTGTTTAGGGGATGGGTGTGGAGAGAGCAAAAAAAAAACTTTTTTGAACCAAACGAGTGGGGTGTCATTTGAAAGAACACTTAATTTAAGAAGCATTGCAATATTTTTTAGAATTCTGCGATGCATAGTTTTTTAGTTATTGATGAAAAAAAAGTGCTATTTTAAGTGTATGTATACCACCCTATATTTCGACGCTGATTTATAGAACAAATATTCCCAATTTAGACTATTAAAATACTTTAGCTAACATAAACAGCTATGGATAAGATTTAACCTCAAGTAACATTTTTGATCAATGTAGATGTGATTGACATTTACTATTGACGTTTACGATTAAACATTTATTCTGTTATGCGTCCATAGTCTGGCGATATAAAGACTTTACAACATAACTTTATGTCATTTATTTTTGATAATATGTTCTTTTACATTCACGGAACCCTTGGCGAGCGAATTTTATTCGCACTTATCCGACTTTTTTTACATATGGCAATGTTCATTGATAATTCAAAAATTGAAAACATCTAATCTTTAAAAATATGGGTTTTATATCGTAGGTATTGCTTTAAAATTTATTTTAAGCAAATTTAATGAAATCATGTTGAAAACAAATCATATTAAAATTGATTTTAAACAAATTTGACAAAGCATCTTTGACAGTTTTTTTATTTTGAATAAATTTTCTTTGACATTTATAAGTTTTAAAATGACTATACCAACCTTATAAAATCAAAACCTACGTTTCGCCATCTCATGCAATTTTATGTAACCAAAATATTTTAGATCATTGATCTAGACCCAGATAAATATCTGGGTTATGTTGTTGTTGTTTTTACATGTAAAAAATTGACTTGATCTAGACCTTGACCCTGACCCAAATGAAAAAAACGCAGCTATTATTTTTTTTATCATTTAATATGCAAGTATCGATTAACTTACAAAATAATATTTTTGGGAAACAAAATAATATAATTGAATAATATCAAAATAATAATACCAAGTTCTACTGGTGTTATTATTCCCAATTGTTGAAGACATTATATTTCATCATCAATTTTAGATAATGCGGCAAAAGCAACTGGTCGTTTGGCGCTAAATACAGACTTAACATCTGGTTTTTTGTGAATTACAACTTGTGTTTTTTTGCAACAATGTGTCTGCAACCTAATGTGTCTTGAAATACATATGGAAAATATGGAGGGGCTGAAATCTCACAGCTCTGAGATATCAAGACTTCGGTCTGGAAAAAGGATTTTGATATAGTTTTCGGCAAATAACTTTCACGAGGACATGGTTTATAGTTTTGGGCAGCGACGTATATCAAACATAACTCTTTGTTAAAGTACAAGCATTTTTTATATCTGTTTAAAAATTTATTACAAAACTAACACGAAACATCAATACGTTGCCGGAAAATTATAATCAAAATTCCAAAAATATTGTTAAATTAAATAAAATCAAACTTTTTCACAATACCAAAAATATTCTAAAAATTAGAATGAAATCAAATATTTAAACTTTTTCTAAATTCCGATAATATTCCAAAAATTCTTAAAAATTTAAACTTTTCCAAAATTCTAAAAATATTGCAAAAATTATTACAAAATCAAAAATTGAAACTTTTTTTAAAATTCCAAAAATTATAATAAAATCAAAAATTAAAAATTTGTCAAAATTCTAAAATATTCCAAAAATTCTTACAAAATCAAAAATTAAAACTTTTTCCGAAATTCTAAAAATATTGCAAAAATTATTACAAAATCAAAAATACAAACTTTTTCAAAATTCAAAAAATATTTCAAAAACTATAACAAATTCAAAAATTTCCATGTTCATTTTAAATTACATTTACGTCATAAAAACAGCTACATTTTTTTTTCCAAAAAATTGGCTAAAAAATAAATGAAAATCATTTTTTGACACACTTGACATAATTTTTTTTGACAAACTTATAATGCCATAATTCTCAATAATAATAATAAAATTTCACTTCGAGCAAACAATTTTATTTTATCCACAAAAATTGGGTAAAAAATAAATAAAAATCTCTCTTTTGACACACTTGACAACATTTTTTTGACAAACTTATAATGCCATAATTCTCAATAATAATAATAAAATTTCAATTCAAACAAACAATTTTATTTTTTTCCAAAAAGTTGGGTACAAAAATAAATAAAAATCTTTCTTTTGACACACTTGACAACATTTTTTTGACAAACTTATAATGCCATAATTCTCAATAATAATAATAAAACCGAAGTAGTTTCATTTCAAACAAACACTTTTTTTTCCAAAAAATTGGGTAAAAAAATAAATAAAAATCTTTCTTTTGACACACTTGACAACATTTTTTTGACAAACTTATAATGCCATAATTCTCAATAATAATAATAAAATTTCATTTCCAACAAACAATTAATTTTATTTCTTTTCCAAAAAATTGGGTAAAAAAATCAAAAAAATCTTTCTTTTGACACACTTGACAACATTTTTTTGACAAACTTATATTGCAATAATCTAGTTTATGATCTCACATACCAATCCCGACCATCAAGATTCCTCCAAATTTAATGTTCCTACTCGTAATCACTTAAAATGAACGTTTTTTAAGCCAAAAATATGAAAATTTGCTATTTTTGACACACATAATGATTTTTTTGACACACTTCCGGTACAGTTTTCGAACACAGCGTCCTTTCGGACCTGTATCTTGTGAATACCTATTTTTGAAAAAAAAAATTTTGAAATCCGTCCAGCCGTTTCCCTGCAGTGTAGGTAATGACGGCGGCCGGCAGACAGACACACATTTTTTTTTTTTTGCTTTTTGGTCCTAAAACGGTCCTTTTTGGTCCTAAAGCTGGTCCTAAAACGCCGAGAAATGCCAAAAAAGTGGGGGTAAGAATTTGACTTTGAGCTCATGAATGTAATACTTAGGTCTTTTAGACCGAAGTAATTGTGATTTCAAATCATTTACTAAATTATCTGATGGTGATGATGTAATTTCATTCAATGAAGATGTCGGACAAGGCGAATGTTTTGGATTAACCAAAACAGATCTCAATATATTAGGTATCGATTGGATTGGAAAATTTGACTTGTGGAGTTTACCGTTTAATCAAATTTTTAATAAAGTATTATTAAAAATTTGACTAAACGGTAAACTCCACAAGTCAAATTTTCCAATCCAATCGATATCTAATATATTGAGATCTTATTTGGTTGATCCAAAACATTCGCCTTGTCCGACATCTTCATTGAATGAAATTTCACTAACAATTTTACCAATAAGTTCTAATATTTGCCCTGATGCTATTTGAGCTGTGTCTGTTGCAGATACAGTAACCTTCCTTATGTCCTATTTGATTGCACTGTTGACACTTGTGATTTTTATATGAACAATATTTTCAAAAATGCATATTACCACAAACCCAACAAGGTTTCCTTGGCATTGTTGAAACTGTATTTTGTGAGTATGTTGCTTGTGCAGTTAAAAGACGATTGATTCTGATTATTTTGAAATTTTTCTTCTGATTGTGGTGATGGATTAACGATTATTGTTGGATTGGATTATTGTTTATCATAAAATTTCAGATTACTATCTGTTTTCGTATTTCTGATTGCTTTGATTGATGAATTATGATTTTCAATCAAACTATAGTGTCCTGTTTAATGTTGTTGACACACTGACATTCATCAATGAAATCAGATAACTTCAATTTACCATCTTTGTCATTTTCAATTTGTTGATAGAATCTCGTTCAAAAACCAGCGTCTGTAGATGAGCGAAGAGCCAATGAAAAATAGACATTTGAACCTATCTATCTACTGTGAGAGTTGACAATTGTGACTTTTCAGTTTTCACACTGTTTATTAATGCGTGCAGCGTACGAAACAAAATCTTCGGAAATTTGTTTCTCAATTAAAAATATTCAAAGCGTTGTCTAAAAATTGGCTTTGGGGACCAAAAATTTTCTTAAGGTTAAACAAACTTTCAGCAAATGAAAATTCTTTTGGCAATTTTGGAAAAATATAATTGGATTACTTTTCAAAATTTGTGCTGTGTTGTTTCTGTAACAGTATTCTGACCTTGACGGAGTCATCTACCGCATCTCTGTCTTCCTCAAATAGCCGTTTGAATCGACTGTACCATGATTCGAAAAAAATTTCTGATTCCCGATCGAAACACAATTCTGACATTGAATTTAAAATTTTTGTTTCGGCATCCGGTTTGGATGTTATATTGTTATTGGTGTTTAATAATTTTTTGATTGAAGTGTCCTGATTTTCCACTATCAATGTTAATTTTTTAAGAACTTCCTTCAAATCTTCCATTTTTTAGTTATGTATTTTTTTTTGTTAAATATCAAAATTATTTTATAATTGATATTATCCCATCCTCGTCGCCAAGTATGTTGTGTTCATAGATACAACATATAAATTACAATTATATCAAATTAATATATGATTTTTTGTAGTACAGTAACACCAAAAATAATTCACTTTAAAAATAAAAAATAAAACAAAATTGCTTTGATTTTTAATTTTTATCTAGTTTTTATTCTACTACGCGTTTCAATCTGATGCAGATCATCGACAGGTAATATTTTGTAACTCAGTTACAAAATATTTCCTGTCGATGATCTGCATCAGATTGAAACGCGTAGTAGAATAAAAACTAGATAAAACTTAAAAACCAAATCAATTTTGTTTTATTTTTTATTTTTAAAGTGAATTATTTTTGGTGTTAGTGTAACTACAAAAAATCATATATTAAAATGGATAATTCACGTCACTCCGAAATTGTTTTTCATATTATATCAAATTAGTTTTCTTTATTAATTATATTGTAAAATTTTTATATAATTCAATGATAGTAAAATTACACGTGTTATTTTGAGATGATACAAAAAGTGACAGTCACGTTGCTATAAAATGACGTTGTTTCAATGCTAAGAATGCTTATATTCAGGGTTGCCTACAGAAACTCTATTTGTTTTTTATTTTTTTACTGAATATTTTTTATATGTTTTGATTAAAGCTGACTCTCCATTTGTCTTTTTCATCTATCTTCTAGCCAAAATAGAACGAGAAACCATGATTAATTTTCTTAAGAGAGAGTAAGACGAATATCACACTTTTTCATGGAAAAAATATTTTATAGGATTGGAATTGTGACATTTCACCATTATTTTTAATAAACATCCATTTTTATTATATACTTTTAACAATGTCGTATCCAACATAGACTGCATGATAATTCTAAATATATTTTTCAGTGTAAAAGTCGTCTTTTTCCATAAAAAAGTCTTGCTCTGTAGACATTTTTTACAGTAGAACTCTTTTTAATAGTATATAACTTTTTTTTTTAAAAAAGTCATGGGAAGTAAAAAAAAAAGCCATGGAATAAATAAAAAGTCTTCATCTTCTTTCCTTTCAAACTTATATCATTTTCATTTCTTCTATTTCACAAAATAAAAAAGACGAGAAAAAAAGACTAACGGAGAATGACCTTTATTATAAATTCTACTATCAACCGTCCCGTGACGGCATACGTTTTTTAAAATTTTTAAATATAAAAAAATCTATTCACATTTTCATAATTTTCAAATAGATTGCGTTATTAGAAACACAACCCTTGGTTATTAGTTCTAATGTTTTATTACTGAATTTTCTTTGCACTAACATAGAAATTTTCAAAACAAAAGTTAAAATATAAAATAGGGAAATTTATTTTCTATTTATTTAAATAATTAATCCTAGAAGATTAAAATAAAAGAAACAAAATTGAAATAAATTTAATTTGTTACTGAATTTTACCATTATATTTCTATTTATTATTTTTTATTCTAGTTGGAAAATTGTTCATTAGAAAAACAATAAAAAGTTCATTAATTATTAAATTAAATACAAAACAAAATTGTTAGAAAAAAGTTCAGAAGACATTTTTGTTTGCTTGTATATGTTTTCATGAATTTAAAATGATAATTTTGCTAAGGAAACAAAAGCAAGAAAGAGGACGATATACGATTAGTATTTATTAAACTTAAATATAAGGCTATCGGTTCTCCTGCCTTTGTACAAACTTTACTAAAATGTTACTGATACAATTCTTAGTATAATTTAATTAGTTTAAGTATCTTTTTTATTACAAGAGTTTATTTTTATGCTTCTGAGTATAGTTATTATAATTTTATAGAGATTAAAGATTTTTCGATAAACAACAATGTTTGAACTACAAATATGTTTTTATTAAACCTTTTTATGGAGAATTGATACAAAAGGATAATAACAAAATTAAATTAAATTAAAGGGCTTTTTATTTATAGACAAAACCATTTCTCTTAATTGATTATTTATTGCAAAGGTACAATAATATTAGGACTAGGACTAGGACATTTAAAATTTTTGTTAAAAATCCTAGATTAGAAACATTGTATAAAGCAATCTAAATCTGTCGTCCAACTTCTAGGTTATTTCTGCTGTAAATAATTTCCTTTTTATTATTTCACCACAATACGTAAGTGTTGAATACTTTTCGAAATAATTTTAAACTTACATAAAACAGGTGCAACATATATTAACAAAATTACAATTTAAACTTTAAAAGTTACTCAAACGATCTTAGAAATGGAATCTTTATATATTTTTATATTTAAGTTGCACCAATTTTGTGAGAATATCCAGAAAACAAAAAAAAAATCGACATAACAAATAAAATCTTCAACAATAACTTTATCAAAGCTAAACTAACTCGAAAGAACGTAAATCAAATTGTTATTTTATTTCTGGAAAGCTTTTTGAAAGAGGTATTTCAATTCTTGGCACGTTTCAACAAAAAATTTCGCTCAACAACATCAATTTGTTTTTTTCATGAACAATGTAATTTCTTTATAAATGAAGACTCACAGAAACAATTTAAAGAGTTTTTGTTATGTTTATTATAGTTGTAATTGACTTAGATTGTTTTGGATTGATCTTATTCTAAAGAAAAGCCAAATAAAAAAATCTGAGATGAAATTGGTTGCAAATTAGTTTTGCTTTATTTAATATACAACTGATGAGCCTATGTGCAATAATGTTAATGTGTGTAAAACTTTGTGTTAGAGTGTGCAGTTAAGTTAATTCAGGTTAAGTACCTGTTATGGATACGAGGAGCGTATTTAATGAAAAGCTCTCTAGATGTTTTGAAATTAATATTCTTAGGCTGGCCAATACTTAAATTAAAATCAAAGTATTTGTATCGGATTCAAAATTATTTTATATCTTATATAATTATATATTGCTCAATTTTCTGGAAATGCTGAAGCTTGGTTCTCAAAGTTAAGCCTTTTGAAGCAAATAATACTTAATCTGCTGACAGCCAACATTTGTAACAAAAGTTACATAAAAAGGCTGAAATCTCACAGTTCTGCGATATCATGACTTCGATCTGTGATAAGGATTTTTATATAATTTTCAGAAAAAGGCTTTTATGTGGACATTGTTTTTAGTTTTAAGTAACGATGTATATATTAAACATAAAACTCTTTGTAAAAGTACAAGTATTTTATCTATCTAAGCTTATTAGAAAACTAACACGAAACATACGTTGCCGAAAAATTAAAACATCACAAATTAACATAATTTAGGGAAAAGATGATACACTCAGCAAACTATTCAAAAACCTCTCCATTTAGCGTTCAGCAATTTCAACTTTTCAAAAAACATACTGTTATCCTGGACTTTTCCACAACAAAAATTTTATTAATTATTCAAAGAAAATATAGCCGGGAACGATATGTTCAAGATGAAACTTGAGATGGGAATCTCTTATATATAAAAAAAGGCTCTAGCCTATCATCTTACGCCGCACAAAAAAATTTAACATTTATATATGAAATAATCTATTAAATCAATCTCTAGTATCAAAAAAAATATTTAAAAATAAACTTAGCTTATATTCTTTTAGTTGAAGTTGTCTTTTATTCCTGATATAGTTTTTCTTCCAATTCAGTGGGAGTTCATCGGGAATCAGTATATCCCAGTATCAGACATCCTTACTTCCTAAATTTCTGCCTTGTCAAATTTCCAAATTTGGTGAAGCAACCCCAGGTCTTATTGTTTTATCATGTGAAATTGAGGTATTATGAGGTACTACTATTGTGTTATATGCGAATTTTACTTCTCCTTTTTTTTTCAGCTATGCAAATTTTAATAACTACTTCCCTGTGACCATTTGCAAGTTGACGAAGAAGAAAAAACTAATGTATATATTCATTCGCCATTACATTGAACATTTGGTGAAAATGAATGGCCTCCTCTAGTTTTATTTTTGTTCTTACAATGTAGTCAGTCAAATGAAAAATATAGAACAGACACCCAACTTTCATCAACATTACACAAGGAAAATGGCCTTCAAGTTTATTTTCAGATGTATATTTTAGTATGTCACTATGACTTCTAAAAAAAATTGTTTTTTGCTTCTATATCTTTTTGTTTAATAATACACACAGTATTTAATTGGCAATGGAATTTAAAATTTTTGTTATTTGCACACATTTATTTTACAAGCCAACTTCGAATGCCATTTAGTACCAATTTTATTTACATCATCACATTTTTAATGAAAAACAAGGTTGTCAGATTTCATTTGTTTTCTCGCTTTGCTACATTGTTTAAGGGAAATTAGTAAGAAGGTTTGCATGGGTGAGACAATCTGTTTAATGTTGTTGCTTACCATTCGAAAATTTAAATTGGTTTTAAATTTGATTTTTGTGCCGCATTTTAATACAACCTATTACCTACCAATACCTAAGAGTTTCTTTTAGTACAGAAAAACTTTTTCGTTAAGGTAAATGTTTCTTTTCAATAATTACAACTAACACTAGCAGATATTTTCTAAACCAACTTCTCCTATTGGTCCAGAAACCCGTTTCTTTTAGCGTAAATGCTTCTTTTCGATAATTACAAGTGACTTACTTTGTGATATTGTCTAACCCAATTGTTCCTATTTGTCCAAAAACCGTCTTATAAAACCTCTTTAATTGCTCTAAATGCTTATTTTCAATAATTACAACTTATGTGAAAACCGACATTTAATCAAAACGACCTGATATGGTCCAACCCAACTGTTTGTATTAGTCCACAAAAGTTTTCAGAAAGCCTCTCCATTAAGTCTAAATGCTTCTTTTCAGTAACTATAACTTCTAAGAAATAACGATATTTAATATAAAATGACTTCCAGCCCAACTGTTTTTATTAGTCCACAAAACCTTTTATAAACCTCTTCTGTTACTCTAAATGTGTGTTTCCAATAATTACAATTTTTGTGAAAAACGACATTTAATATAAACCAGCCTGATATTTTTCCAACCCAACTGTTCCTAATAGTCCACAAAACTTTTCAGAAAACCTCTCCATTTAGATAAAATTTTTCTTTTCAATAATTACAACTTTTGTGGAGAACTGGCATCATCTAATATTTTCCAACCTAACTTTTCACATTGATCCAGAAAACTTAGCAGAAAACTTTTCTATTTGGTGCAAATGTTTTTTTTCAATAATTACAATAAGAAAAGACGACATTTAATATGAACCAACCTGATATATTCCATCGATATTTAGTCATCAATGAACAAGGAAGAGGATTAAAACAAAAAACTGCTCACACTACTTTTCCGTTTAGTGTAAATACTTCCGGCCATTAAATACAACATTTGTAACAACCAACATTTAATCTGCAACTACCAGATTTATCCCAACTGTTCCTGTTAGCAGTAGTGACCCCCGGATTTACTGAAAATATTCCTCAACACACATTGCCGTAGTAGGTACAATTTTTGTTAAAAAAAATTTAATCGGCCACATCCAGATACGTTCCAAATGTTCCTGTTATTCAGAATTGGTGGAACCTGGAATCACACAAAAAACATCTCCCTAGTAATTACTTGCTTTGTTAAAAAACGACATTTAATCTGCAACAACTTGATATTTTTCAACTGTTCCGATCAGTTGGGAGCACCTGCAGCTAAATAGAACAATATTTCATGTCCAATTTCATCTTTAATTACATTTCATGTCATACAAATAGTTAATTTTATTTGTCAAATGTTTGTAATCGAAAATTTTACCTAGTATATTTTCGTCAAACAAATTGTGTAGCAAAATGTATGAAAATCATTATTTTGACACAGTTAAAGTTTTTTTTAAATCGTTCCAGTAGTTTGAAAATTTTTCAAATCGTTCAAGTACTTTTCTTGTTCTCGTTGGATGTAACGACCGGCCGGCAGATAATTTTTTTTCGCTTTTTCAAAATCGTTATGACCTAAAACGTCGATAAATGCAAAAAAAAACTTCTTATTTACTTTGATGACAAAACTAAAATATATATTTTATATTTTAAACGATTGATTTTTTTTTGTTTTTAATTTATAACTATCGCAAAAGTTTTTATATTTTCATTAAAATTGATGAAACTGTTCTTTTATGTGTTTCAAACAGTTCCAAATTTTTTCAAAGCGAAATATTTAATTTTCGATGTTTTATGAAGAAAATTATAAAAAAAGACTTAATTTTCAATCGAAAAATTTGGTTGGGAAATTTTCGATTTTTGAGCTTTACCAGTGCTCATTTTTTTCGTTGAAACCCTAACTTTAATATAAAATTAAAATATAATATTGTTTATGCACAAAAATTTCGATAAAAAAGCAAAAAACCGAAAAAACTACTTTCAAATCATGAATTTCTTTTTCTTTGCTGTAAATAAACGTTTGCATTCATAAAAAGCATTAATTCACATACGATACTATGTTAAACAAGTAATTTACATATACTTAACTAATCTTGGCTTTCAAAGTTCCGAAATCATCGTTTAAACTGCAATTAGATAGGTAAAAACTCAAAAAACACAAAGACTGTGACTGAGAAAATATCTTCTTATATATTAATACGCTAACCCAAAATTTTGTGCAGCCTAAGACTTTTTTATTTGAATTTTGATTGATTTCAAATTTTCAGTGCTAACTGATATTACTGTAACCTAGGTCTGGGATTGGGATTGGGATTTTTCGGATCATAAATAAAAAAGTTATTATATACGAAAAACTTTTTATATACATATGCATTATAAGTTTACATACATACAAAAACGAAATTAAACTTAAAACTTAAAAATTTATTTTATTTTTTTATATTTTGTTTTTTATATATTCTTTGGTAGATGCAATTTCATTTTAGTCTTCTTATGTCTTCGTACATGGAATGTTAGATCGAGTCGTCGGAATAAAAGAGATTTTATGCGTAATAATGTTGATTTTATGAATGATGAAATTTATTTTTTTATATTTTCTTTTTTATATATTCTTTGGTAGTGGGTAGTAATAAACGTATCGTATGCGTAGTATATTAGTAAAATAGATATTCTAATCAAATTTCAGTGTATTTACAAGTTGTATTTTATTTTTTAGTTTTCTTATGTACACTGACGTCCTGTTATTCATTTTAATTTTTAAAAATTCCAATGTATGTGAAGTTTTTCTTATGCGTGAGATTTGTTCGTTCTTTTAAATCAATGTATGAATTTTCTGAAAGACCTGAGAATGTTACTGCTGAAGTGTTTGTTAAATTTGTCAGATGATGCAATGCTGGTTGTATTTTATTTTTTAGTTTTCTTATGTACAGTGACGTGAATGCATGTGAATAATTTTGTCCTGTTCTTCATTTTAATTTTTAGAAATGCCAATGTATGTGAAGTTTTTCTTATGCGTGAGATTTGTTCGTTCTTTTAAATCAATGCATGAATTTTGTGAAAGACCTGAGAATGTTACTGCTGATGTGTTTGTTAAATTTGTCACATGATGCAATGCTGGTTGTATTTTATTTTTTAGTTTTCTTATGTACACTGACGTGACTGTATGTGAATAATTTTGTCCTGTTCTTCATTTTAATTTTTAGAAATGCCAATGTATGTGAAGTTTTTCTTATGCGTGAGATTTGTTCGTACTTTTAAATCAATGCATGAATTTTGTGAAAGACCTGAGAATGTTACTGCTGATGTGTTTGTTAAATTTGTCAGATGATGCAATGCTGGTTTTTTTTTATTTTTTAGTTTTCTTATGTACACTGACGTGAATGCATGTGAATAATTTTGTCCTGTTCTTCATTTTAATTTTTAGAAATGCGAATGTATGTGAAGTTTTTCTTATGCGTGAGATTTGTTCGTTCTTTTAAATCAATGCATGAATTTTGTGAAAGACCTGAGAATGTTACTGCTGAAGTGTTTGTTAAATTTGTCAGATGATGCAATGCTGGTTGTATTTTATATTTTAGTTTTCTTATGTACACTGACGTGAATGCATGTGAATAATTTGGATCTGTTCTTCATTTTAATTTTTAGAAATTCCAATGTATGTGAAGTTTTTCTTATGCGTGAGATTTGTTCGTTCTTTTAAATCAATGCATGAATTTTGTGAAAGATCTGAGAATGTTACTGCTGATGTGTTTGTTAAATTTGTCAGATGATGCAATGCTGGTTGTATTTTATTTTTTAGTTTTCTTATGTACACTGACGTGAATGCATGTGAATAATTTTGTCCTGTTCTTCATTTTAATTTTTAGAAATGCCAATGTATGTGAAGTTTTTCTTATGCGTGAGATTTGTTCGTTCTTTTAAATCAATGCATGAATTTTGTGAAAGACCTGAAAATGTTACTGCTGATGTGTTTGTTAAATTTGTCACATGATACAATGCTGGTTGTATTTTATTTTTTAGTTTTCTTATGTACACTGACGTGAATGCATGTGAATAATTTTGTCCTGTTCTTCATTTTAATTTTTAGAAATGCCAATGTATGTGAAGCTTTTCTTATGCGTGAGATTTGTTCGTACTTTTAAATCAATGCATGAATTTTGTGAAAAACCTGAGAATGTTACTGCTGATGTGTTTGTTAAATTTGTCAGATGATGCAATGCTGGTTGTTTTTTATTTTTTAATTTTCTTATGTACACTGACGTGAATGCATGTGAATAATTTGGATCTGTTCTTCATTTTAATTTTTAGAAATTCCAAGGTATGTGAAGTTTTTCTTATGCGTGAGATTTGTTCGTTCTTTTAAATCAATGCATGAATTTTGTGAAAGACCTGAGAATGTTACAGCTGAAGTGTTTGTTAAATTTGTCAGATGATGCAATGCTGGTTGTATTTTATATTTTAGTTTTCTTATGTACAGTGACGTGAATGCATGTGAATAATTTGGATCTGTTCTTCATTTTAATTTTTAGAAATTCCAAGGTATGTGAAGTTTTTCTTATGCGTGAGATTTGTTCGTTCTTTTAAATCAATGCATGAATTTTGTAAAAGACCTGAGAATGTTACTGCTGATGTGTTTGTTAAATTTGTCAGATGATGCAATGCTGGTTGTATTTTATTTTTTAGTTTTCTTATGTACACTGACGTGAATGCATGTGAATAATTTTGTTCTGTTCTTCATTTTAATTTTTAGAAATGTCAATGTTCGTGAAGTTTTTCTTATGCGTGAGATTTGTTCGTTCTTTTAAATCAATGCATGAATTTGTAGGGGATCATTTATTTATTATAAATAATTCCTACATTGAAATTCTAAAGTTACAAAATACAATTGTAACGATTTGTTTGAATGTTAATTAATCATTCACAAAGTTTACTAAAGTGTCTTGGCTAAAACAATTAGTAAGGTGAATAGCCAAATCTACCACTCACTGAATACATAATAAGAGATTTCTCCTCTTCTTTATGTAAATATATTTAAAATAACATACATAATTTAGTTGTATGTTCATATAAACATTTTCCTTATTTTTGTATTATTATTACGTAAGAATGTGAGAATTAGAGCTACGTGAAAATAACACATTTACAGCTCCGCTTGTATATAAATATATAGCGTTTATTTCCGAAAATCAAAATAGGACAAGTCCGTACTATCAAATTAATTAATTATTAATTTTGCACCAACATGGAAATATATATGTATGTAGGTAGATGCATAAATATATAGGTATGTATATGCAGTGACCGGTTTTGGCGGTCCAGTTAATTAATAAAATATTTAACAAATATCGAAATATATACTTCTTATTTTTACATACTTTACTTTGCTTTTTCTGTTCGATCGAGTAGTACGTTGTGAAAACTAAAAGTTAAAATAGTATAATTAAATAAAATTATTAATTTAAATAAATTAAATTATATGTAAAGTTTATTAACTAAAGTTTTATTTATTTGCAAAATAAATGTGGTTGAATATATATGAAAATAAATATAGTGATTTATTTATTGAACTGTTTGTTGGTGAAGTATCCATAGAACAATAAAATTTGGTGACCTTCGACGACCCTGTTTAGGGCATTACAAAAATTTGTAGATTATTCTAGAAAGAATAAATTTCAAGAAGTTCCGGTTCAGTTGCAGTTCGTGTAGGGAACACGTCAAATAAAACTGGAAACCTGGGCGACACCGGTCGTCCCAGGTATTGGTACGTATCCCTTACTCAATTAACGTTTGTTAATGATTCAACTTACTAACGTAAGATTATTTTTTGTTTGTTTTCGAGTTTAAATCATAACGAGAAACCATTTGCTACCGTTATAAAAACGCATGGAGCCAACAACAGTAAAATTTTGCCAGCATAGCAGTAAATATGTTAATTTGCAACCATCATAAAATCTAACGCTACAAACACGCAGTGTCGTGCAACTATTAAATTTCTACAGTGCAATTCATTGGTAGAGTACTTAAATTAGAACAATTAGATTTGGAACAATTAAATCTACAACACAAAAATACATAAGAAAATTTGGTGAAGCGACTTACCCTCACCCAATAATCAGGATTATATCACAACGTATGGACACCACCAGCAGCAGCCTTCAAAATTAAGTTTCTTAAGTTAAGTTAATAATTTTAATCAAATTTATCAGCTCATTTTTGAGAAATATTCCTTTTTCTGCCCATAAAATTAATTTTCTATAATTTTGTTATTTTTTTTTGGATTGAATAATTAAATAATTTTTTTTTGGATTGGAATACTTTTAAAAATCAGGAATAACCTTTTTTTATCGATCAAATAAAATAAAGAATAAATTTATAAAATTTAATATATTATTATGGTATTCCATAGTGTCATTTGGATAGGTTAAATGTGATGTAAAGTTTTCACCACGTACGCTACTCATTAAAATACTAATTTTAATATTCGTAAACATCAGAAATATAAATACTGGCCAAACAATTAATTTATTTACAAAATCATCGCATATACCAGTAATATATTGTTGCATTTGCCACATAAGGAATTTTGTTGCAGACAGTGGTCAAGCACCCACCAGCGGCAGGCGCACTGTTCTGGAACAAAACTTCCAAGTATTCGACTGTTGATGGTGGTCATAGCACCCACCAGAGGCGAGCGCGCCATCAACGGCCTGATACATATTAATAATAACCATAAGCACGATTATTCTACTTCAAAATAATATTAAATTCAAATATAAAGTAGACATTGTTTTCGAAAATACATATAAATTTATTAAAAGCGAGTTTATCGCAGTTTATTCTGTTCGAACGTGTACCAGCACATTGCTGTGACGAGTTTATCGAAAGTCATTTTTGACAAGTTTGTTCTAATTGGTTAAATTCAACATTATTGAAATAATTCAACATTATTATTAAATATAATATCTTATTACCTACTGTGAATTTATCAATCACAAACAAAAATGCCACCAAAATTAGACAGCCCCCAAGAAACAAGTACATCAGGCAATGAGGATGCCTCAATGCCTTTACAAGATGTACGAGAGGCTGATAAAAATGAAATAGCGGCCAGTAGTTTTAAAATTCAATCTCTCTGGACCACCGCGCCACTAAATTGGTTTCGTGTAGCAGAGCTACAGTTCGAAATCCAACAAATAAAAAGCGACAAAGCAAAATTTTTGCAAATTATAGGCGCGTTGAATCCTGAAACCTGCAATCTGATATCAGATTTCATTCAAAACCCTCCTAAAAATAACCTATACCAGAACGTAAAAAAAGTACTATTAGAGCGATTAGCTCCCTCTGAAGAGCAACAACTTGCTCAATTACTAGCGGGCCAACACATTAGTGAAGGTAGACCTTCTGAGGTTTTACGAAGTATACGCAATCTCGCTGGAAACACTATGACAGCGGCGGTTTTACGCACATTTTGGGTACAAAGATTACCCGAATTGATCAAAATAGCATTAGCAGCACATTCACCTGATGTGGAGCTAGATAGCTTAGCAGATATAGCCGACCGTATGTACGGTGCTATGAATACTGGGCAAATATCAGCAATCGAACGTCCAATAAAAATGGATACCAACCATATCGCAAGACCGATCCATCGTAATAATATACAACGATCATCGCCACAACCAAGGACAGTTGAAGAGCGACTTAATAAAATTGAGCGTACACTTAATATGATGGCTCAAAGGTCAAGATCTATATCGTCAGGACCACGTCGGTCAAACTCAGTTGGGCGGTACAGGTCAAACAGGCGACGTTCTAGGTATAGAGAGAACAATTCAAATAATAACCAAATGTGTTATCCACATACTAGATACGGCAATAAAGCGTATAAATGTTACCCACCATGCAGCTGGAGTGGTCCACCACCTGTAAAGAAGATGGAACAAGTACATTTTACGGAGAATTCAAGTCCTAGACCAGATTTTTCGAAATCGGAAAACTAAACTCCAGTCCCTCGGTCTTTACGGCACAGACCTTAACAAAATCAAGCCGACTTACAATATTTGATAAAATTAATAACCTATACTTTTTAGTTGATACAGGAGCTGACCTGTCGGTGCTCCCTGTTGAACGATTTAAGTCGTTCAATTTGAATTTTTATAATATAAGTGGCCATTTGAATTATACGCCACGTATTTTGAATTATAATAGGTCCGATCTCGTGTTATCGGCAGCAAACGGCACAACCATTAATACATATGGTACTAAACTACTTCAAGTAGATGTTGGATTAAGACGTAAATTTTTACATGCGTTTATACTCGCAGATGTGAGTCATCCAATCATAGGTGCCGATTTTCTGGTTAAATTTGGCTTATTAGTCGATCTCCAACGCAAAAGGCTAATCGATTCAGCAACAAAGCTATCTATTAATGCCACAACAATAAAAGGTAACAATCCGAGTAGTCCAATATTTTATGCGATCGACAGTGAATATGGAAAAATTTTAAAGAAGTTTCCCTCACTTGTATCAGAGCCCAATTATAACTTACCAGTTAAACACCCCGTGGTACATCACATTGTAACAGCTGGACATTTACCAGTTACAAGACCACGAAGGCTAGATCCAGTCCGTCATAAAGCGGCAGTATTGGAATTCCAACAAATGGTAGATTTGGGAATTTGTAGAATTTCTTCATCTCCAGTATCATGTCCGTTACACATGGTCAAGAAAAAAGATCTTGATTGGAGGCCATGTGGGGATTACCGTAGATTAAATGCGATTACAGTTCCGGATAGATATCCTATCCCGCATATCCAGAATTTTTCCATGAATTTACATGGATGCAATATTTTTTCAAAAATAGACTTAGTCAGAGCATATCATTTAATTCCAGTAGCATCGGAAGACGTTCATAAGACGGCTATTACAACCCCATTCGGGTTATTTGAGTTTACGCGAATGCCATTTGGCTTACGAAACGCCGCACAGACCTTTCAAAGGTTTATGAACGAAGTATTAAAAAATTTAGACTTCGTGTTTGTCTACATTGACGACATTTTAGTAGCTTCTTCCGATGAGGCTCAGCACAAATTACATTTAGAACAGCTGTTTGGTAGACTAGCTGAATACGGTGTGCATATTAAGAGTTCTAAATGCGTATTTGGCGCTAATACTCTAGATTTTTTGAGTCATAGAATTAATGCTAATGGAATTCTACCTACAGAGGAGAAAATAAATGCCATTAGAAAACTTCCCGCTCCAAATTCAATTAAAAAAATCCAACAATTTGTCGGCATGGTTAATTACTACCATCGGTTCATTCCTAACCTAGCCAAATTGCTAGCTCCCATTCATGTGCATTTGGCACAGTTACTTAAACGGCCCAAAACTCCTAAGAATTTTAGTTGGCCCACTGAATGCAATGAAGCATTCGAGAGTCTAAAAATAAAATTAGGGAAAATTACGATGCTTTCGCATCCTCTTACGGATACGAAATATAGCATTACTACCGATGCTTCTGATATAGCAGTCGGAGCAGTCCTTCAACAATATAATAAAGACTGCTGGGAGCCATTGGGTTTCTTTCCAAAAAAGCTAACGGATGCTGAACGGAAGTATTCCGCATTCGATCGGGAATTGTTGGCAATCTATTTAGCCATTAAACATTTTAGATATTCTGTGGAAGGGCGTGATTTCACTATATACACGGATCATAAACCTCTGACTAGGGCAATACATTCAAAAACTGAAAGAAATCCAAGACAAGCGAGACACTTGGATTATATTAGTCAATTTACTATTGACATTCAACATGTGAAAGGAAAGCACAATGTAGTAGCAGATGCTTTATCCCGAATTAATTTAGTATCAGATGATACGGTTTCGGTTGAAATCCAGGAAGTCGAAACTAGAATCGACTATGATGCAATTATTAATGCACAAAAAGAAGACGATGAACTACAGAATTTGCTTTCTGGTTCTAGACGTCATGCGGCGAGTTATCGCCTTGAATTATTTAAATTACCTGGGTTCGAAGTGTATTGCGAAACTTCAACGGAAGTTAATCGCCCTTACATACCACGAACAATAAGAAAACAAATATTTGATGCTCTGCATAATCTTTCACATCCGGGAGCTAGAGCTACCCGTAAGTTAATTACTTCTCGTTACTTTTGGCCAGGCATGATAAAAGATGTGACTCAAATGGCACAGTCATGCTTATCTTGTCAAAGAGCTAAGGTACATAGACATACAAAATCACCTTTAGCTAAATTCGAAATTCCAGCGGGCAGATTTGAACACATACATCTGGATATTGTAGGCCCTTTACCTCTTTCTAATGGATATGCGTATTTACTTACTTGTGTTGATAGATTCACACGTTGGCCTGAGGCTTATCCAATGTTGGATATGTATACTGCAACTATAGCCTCAACGTTCGTAAATAATTATATTTCTAGATTCGGAGTTCCGTTAAATATCACAACGGACCAAGGTACTCAATTTGAGTCAAAATTATTTTCTGAGCTGACGAAATTGTTAGGCTCGCACCGAATCCGCACTACAGCGTATCATCCACAAGCCAATGGGATGGTCGAACGATTTCACCGGCAGTTAAAAGCCGCGTTGATGGCCCGTGGCAGCACAAATAATTGGAGCACTGAAGTTCCACTAGTTCTTTTAGGGATTCGAGCAACGGTCAAGGAGGATATTAAGTGTTCACCGGCAGAGCTTGTCTACGGACAAACATTAAAACTACCAGGTGAATTTCTTGCCGATTATCCTCAGACAACGTTGCCAACCCAAGAAACTGTAGTTGACCGTTTGAGATCAGCCATGCATGATATAATTCCTACTCCGCCTAGAGCGGTAGAAAGTAAAATATTTTTACCGAAGTCACTTGAGAATTGCGAATACGTGTTTGTTCGCGTGGATAAGGTTCGCACCGCACTTATACCTCCTTACGAGGGTCCGTACAAAGTGATTCGGAAATTACGAAAACAATTTATCGTAGATATTAAAGGCAAGCATCAATCTATTTCGCTTGACCGAATCAAACCAGCATATGGTATACTTAGCTCAATGGATAGTATTAAACCAAAACTATTGAAACAAGTTAGATTTAATTTTTCATAATTGAAGGTAGATTATTTTCAGCTGCCAGCTAAAATGCAGCCAGAATTTCAAAAATCCGACAGAACATAAACATTATCTCCCGGGGACTTTTAAACTGAAAGGGGGGTGATGTAGGGGATCATTTATTTATTATAAATAATTCCTACATTGAAATTCTAAAGTTACAAAATACAATTGTAACGATTTGTTTGAATGTTAATTAATCATTCACAAAGTTTACTAAAGTGTCTTGGCTAAAACAATTAGTAAGGTGAATAGCCAAATCTACCACTCACTGAATACATAATAAGAGATTTCTCCTCTTCTTTATGTAAATATATTTAAAATAACATACATAATTTAGTTGTATGTTCATATAAACATTTTCCTTATTTTTGTATTATTATTACGTAAGAATGTGAGAATTAGAGCTACGTGAAAATAACACATTTACAGCTCCGCTTGTATATAAATATATAGCGTTTATTTCCGAAAATCAAAATAGGACAAGTCCGTACTATCAAATTAATTAATTATTAATTTTGCACCAACATGGAAATATATATGTATGTAGGTAGATGCATAAATATATAGGTATGTATATGCAGTGACCGGTTTTGGCGGTCCAGTTAATTAATAAAATATTTAACAAATATCGAAATATATACTTCTTATTTTTACATACTTTACTTTGCTTTTTCTGTTCGATCGAGTAGTACGTTGTGAAAACTAAAAGTTAAAATAGTATAATTAAATAAAATTATTAATTTAAATAAATTAAATTATATGTAAAGTTTATTAACTAAAGTTTTATTTATTTGCAAAATAAATGTGGTTGAATATATATGAAAATAAATATAGCGATTTATTTATTGAACTGTTTGTTGGTGAAGTATCCATAGAACAATAAAAAATTTTGTGAAAGACCTGAGAATGTTACTGCTGACGTGTTTGTTAAATTTGTCAGATGATGCAATGCTGGTTTTTTTTATATTTTAGTTTTCTTATGTACACTGACGTGAATGCATGTGAATAATTTTGTTCTGTTCTTCATTTTAATTTTTAGAAATGCCAATGTATGTGATGTTTTTCCTATGCGTGAGATTTGTTCGTTCTTTTAAATCAATGCATGAATTTTGTGAAAGACCTGAGAATGTTACTGCTGATGTGTTTGTTAAATTTGTCAGATGATGCAATGCTGGTTGTATTTTATTTTTAATTTTCTTATGTACACTGACGTAAATACATGTGAATAATTTTGTTCTGTTCTTCATTTTAATTTTTAGAAATGCCAATGCATGTGAAGTTTTTCTTATACGTGAGATTTGTTCGTTCTTTTAAATCAATGCATGAATTTTGTGAAAGACCTGAGAATGTTACTGCTGATGTGTTTGTTAAATTTGTCAGATGAAGATAGAATTGATGGACATGAAATGATTCATAAATTTGTATGTACTGAAATCTGTGATCCCATTCTTTTTCCTAAATTACATGAATATGTGAAACGTCATATGATGCTTGGACCATGTGGTGCTCTAAATCCTGTTAGTATGAGATATGGTAAATGTAGTAAGAATTTTCCAAAACCTTTTTCTGAAAATACTAAAAAATCTGTGAATGGTTATCCTTTGTATCGTCGACGTGATAATGGTATGAGTATTGATGTATGTGGTGCATCTCTTGATAACAGATACTAGGAGGGCTCGGCGTGCTTCGCTACGCTTATAAATAAAGTTTTTGCGTAGACATTTTGTTGACGTAGAAGCAATGATTTCAAAAAAGGGGTAATGAGAAATGCTAGCATATAATTTTTAATTTTTCTTTTTAAATATTTGAATGAAAAATAATCAGAACTCTAGCTGATCAGTTCGGACATATGAAAAATTAGCGATCAAATAAGTTTGATCTCTAACTTACTTTGATCTCTAAGCTTACTTGAAAACTTATTTGATCCGTAATTTTTCATATATCCGAACTGATCAGCTAGAGTTCTGATTATTTTTCATTCATATATTTAAAAAGAAAAATTAAAAATTCTATGCTAGCATTTCTCATTACCCCTTTTTGAAATCATTGCTTCTACGTCAACAAAATGTCTACGCAAAAACTTTATTTATAAGCGTAGCGAAGCACGCCGGGCCCTCCTAGTTTTTATTATTTCTTGTATTATTTCTTTCTTATTCGTAAGTATTTACAAATTATCATGTCAAAGTGTTTTGATGACAAAATACAAAAATTAAAAGTAAAATAATTTCATTGAAATCTTTTTTTCTTCCTGGGCTTCATCGCCGAATTCGTCATCGCCAGAATCGATCAACCTTTCGATTTCCGAATGTTCATTTTCTACATCTTCAATTTCTTGGAACTATTCTGGATTTTCCAGTTCAGTATCATTATTATTATTTATTAGACAGTGGAAACTGTCTTCGTCTTCGATGTCCTCGAGATTACTAATTTTTTCGTATAAGAATTTTTTGGCATTAGAACACAGATCAGAACCCTTGACAATTTATGCATTCCATTTTCGGTCATCGTTTGTTTGTCTGCATTTGTATTGTAAAAAATTCTGCAAGATCAGGTAAATGTTTATTGGCCAATAATGATTTTATAATTTTTAATTATTAATGATTATATAATTGTTTTTTTTCCTTTCCCAGCAAAACTTGAATCTATTGCTAAAAGTTTGAAACTAATTTAAAGAAAAGATTTTCAAATAAAGCAAACGATAAAATAAAATAATCACCACAGTTTAAACGATGGTTTTGGGACTTTGAAAGCCAAGATTAGTTAAATATATGTAAATTACTTGCATAACATAGTATCGTATGTGAATTAACGCTTTTTATGAATGCAAACATTTATTTACAACAAAGAAAAAGAAATTCATGATTTGAAAGTAGTTTTTTCGGTTTTTCGCTTTTTTAACGAAATTTTTGTGCATAAAGAATATTGTATAATTCTTTACTAAAGTTGGGGTTTCAACGAAAAAAATGAGCACTGCAGCCCTATTCCGGTACATCGTGAAATAGGAATTGAGAAATAAATTATAGCAATTTCTTCATAACTAGTATTGCGTGTCGCGGGAAATAACAAATTCGTATTAGAAAATATTTCTTTATTTCATTTATTGCACTTTTTGTCTCAATTCCCAATTCCCAGGGAAATGTCGGAATAGGCGTACTGGTAAAGTTCAAAAATCGAAAATTTCCTAACCAAATTTTTCGTTTGAAAATTAGGTCTTTTTTTTTAATTTTCTTCATAAAACATCGAAAATTAAATATTTCGCTTTGAAAAAATTTGGAACTGTTTGAAATACAAAAAAGAACAGTTTCACCGATTTTCATGAAAATATAAAAACTTTTGCGATAGTTATAAAGTAAATAGATTTTTATATGAAATCTACCTAAAACAAAAAAAACGGTTTTTTGCATTTTTCTCGATAACTTTGTGGTTATGGTCAATAATGTCTAGCAAGAAAGTTTTAGATTTTTTTTATTATCTACAACTTTTGCATTTTCGATAGGATGCATAGTTTAGTCGCAAATCGCAAAAAACTAATACTAGCCCCTAAAAATGTATATACTACAACCCCATCACCCCTTTCCGGTACTTTTACTCAGTTCGGTCGATTTTTCCTTAATTACTTAGACCATTAACTACATTTTCCAACCATTCGTATACTGCTAAAGGTCATTCTCCATTAGTCTTTTTTTCTCGTCTTTTTGATTTTGTGAAATAGAAGATATGAAAATCATATAAGTGCGAAAAGAAAAACGATGAACACTTTTTATTTATTCCATGTCTTTTTTTACTTTCCATGACTTTTTTTTTTAAAAAAAAGTAATATACTATAAAAAAGTGTTCCACTATAAAAAAAAGTCTATAGAGCAAGACTTTTTTATGGAAAAAGACGACTTTTACACTGAAAAAATATATTTAAAATTATCTAGCAATCTATGTTGGATACGACATTGTTAAAAATATATAATAAAATTAGATGTTTATTAAAAATAATGGTGAAATGTCACAATTCCAATCCTATAAAATATTTTTTCTATTTTGCGTCTAAAATAAAGTCATTTCGATACCCAAATGCGTATCGAAATGGCCTTCATTAAGATACGCAAAGTTTTGTTTTTCAAGGTTGGTCACATTGGTCATACAAACGTCAGTGAAAGTTAAAACGAATAATTATATAAATAAAATTATTGTTATTAATTAATCTTATTATTAAAAAATAATCTAAATTAGTGTTAAATATTTTAATTAATTAAAATAATTAGTAATAATAACAAAATATCAAATTGACTATATTTTAATAAAATACACATTTTATGAAAGCTAGTTTTGCAACAAAAAAATGTATAGAAATATGATGAAACGCAGAGCTTACTATTTTGAATTGAAATTTTTAGAAATTTTCTTTAAAACATTAAAGCATAAAAAATATTTTTTAAAATTTCAAGACAAAAAATGCAAAATAGAAAAAATAGTATAAAAAACTCGTTTCATAAGACGTTTTATCGCACTTATCATTTAGAAAACTCCCCGCTGCGCGGGTCGTTTTCTAAACAGATTGCGTGCGATAAAATCGTCGATTATGAAACTAGTTTCTTAATATACTATTTTCCATGAAAAAGTGTGATATTCGTCTTACTCTCTCTTAAGAAAATTAATCATGGTTTCCCGTTCTATTTTGGCTAGAAAAAAAGATGAAAAAGACTAATGGAGAGTCAGCTTAAGAATTTTTTTTTCTTTAACAGGATTGGCCCTGGTCTAGAAATGCAATTTTTTCTATGATAGTAATATACAATCGATATTTGTAATAAATTATAAAGTTAGAAATCGACAACAAACATTCAAAATTCATATTCTATTATTTCATGGTTACGTTGTTTAAAATACCTTGTAAAATTATATGAAAAACCATAGCAACTATAATTTGTTATTTTTTTCACTAGTGAATTTACTTTTCGCATAGAAAAAATATAATTTCATTACTTTGAACAAATTTGTCTGAAAAACTGAAGAAAAAACTAATGCTGTCAAAAATACATTTCGTTTATTCCAATTATGTGCTTTAAATACATGACGTTTGAAATATTCTTGGGTCACGTGATCGATATTCTATTCTTTGTGTTCTTTTTTTAGAGTGAATAAACGAATACATGGGTTATAACAATAAATTCTAATTAAAAACTCATCAAATATATTCAGAAGACTGTCTCAGTTGGCGTCTCAATATCTCCTGAAAATATTATCGAACACCATAAATAAACATTGTGAATCAATTAGAAAATGTTTCATATCTGAAAATAGATATTTGCAAATCGTTAAAATGGAATTAAAATTGAACATTTAAATTTCAAATTTCATTTCAATCGATTTCGATGAAATAAAAATCATAAAATAGTATATTTTGTTAAAAGAGATG
This sequence comes from Diogma glabrata, assembly GCA_963693315.1. Taxonomy (NCBI): domain Eukaryota; kingdom Metazoa; phylum Arthropoda; class Insecta; order Diptera; family Cylindrotomidae; genus Diogma; species Diogma glabrata. The sequence continues at coordinate 26,025,306 of OY856187.1, read as the reverse complement.
AAAACACTGTTTATAGAACAACTGTTTTTTATGAGTAAACGTTTGTTCATGAGACGCGAGTGGGTTAACTTCACGAACGTAAACGTTTTCAAGTTGTGTTAGAAATGCAATTTTTTCTGCGATGGTAAATATAATAGTACATTATGATGCTAGAACGTAAAGCTAAAGATTTTGGACAGATGTGGAGTTCCAAATAGCTTACGTCCGTGCATCATATACTATTTTTTATTCGCCGCAAGCAAAATACTTTGAGAAAAGTTGTTTATTCTAAATTAAAATTATGAATTTTCATAAATCTTAAAATAAAAATATATGGAACAAGTAACCTTTGACAAAATATTTATTATTTTTTCCAAATTATTGTGTAGCTATAACAACAAATGATAACAACTATTTTAATTGGATAATGATATTTTGAAGTTGAGGGTTGCTTTGATAAAAAATTTTATTTTTCATAGAATTTAAACAAATACAAATGCTTTTTACTTTTTTGGATGTAGCTATGACAACAAAATAAATAGTTGAAAAGTGATACTTTAAAGCCGCAAATCACAGTAATAAAGTAACACTTTAATATGTAGGCGAATAAGAACGATATTAATTAGAAATTTTCAAATTTGAAAACGACAATACACATACGACATAACATTCATATTCTATTTTATCATAGTTGCTTTGATTTAAAGACCGTAAAGTTACATGAAATATTATAACAACTGCAATTTGTTATTTAGTGAAAATGATTTTTAATTATACAGAAAAAAAGCAATTTTCACAAAGAGTTAAACCTGCATGAAAATGGATTTTTCATCTGCTATCGTAGAAAAAAAGATTCCTACATCTATGTATAAATTAAAATTTTTTTGGACATAACCAAATAAATTAAAATGTATTAATACAAACTAGTTTTAAAACTTTATCACTGAAACCAAAATGATCAATCCTTGGAAAAATTTTTTTTAATGAAAAATGAAAATAGTTATTAATCATTCATTAGTCATAAAAGTTTTATCGCCATATAGTTTTAAATAATAAATGTCTAATATTTTACTTGAAAATGTTTTAAGAAAATCTAATATAAATGTTTATCGTCTACCATTAAAATAGTTGATAAAAATTACTTTGAAAATGGAACTGGAACGTGATACGTTGTACTTAAAAAAAGCATTTAAAAAAACATGGATTGTGTTTTTATCCTAGAAGCTACCCTTAAGTATACCAATATATTGAGCGATCTGTTGCGTAATGGCGCAAATAAATATTTTTCATGGAGTGAATTCTTGTTTCAATTTATTGACGATTGGATCATGTAAACTTTAAATGTCAAACCTCTTCTAAAATTGAACCAAATAAAATATAGCCCTTATTGTTTGTCTTTCTGATTTGGCAGTTGTAATCTACCAATAGTGTACCACTTAGAAATAATTCCTATGACAACTGATATTAGTAGGCAACTGAAAATACTATGACTATGATAAGAGTGATCCAGATAAGAGTGATCCAGTGAATAATAAACAAAAAATTATTGCGATTATATATGACTTTAATTTCTTTGTTGCAACCTAGTTATATTGACCAATGACATTCATGTACAAGAGATATTGTCAGTCAAATGTTCACATCCAGTTTGACGATACATACCAAATCGTTTGTCCAAACTAAATATGACATTTTGACAAATTTGCTCATCTTCTTATCGCATCTTTTAGCAATTGAATTGTCATTAGCTTGTTGTCAATAAACATAACATAAATTAAATTTAACTTCAAAAATTAAAATTTAATTCTAAAAATTTACATATATATGTGACTTGAAATATGTGACAAGAATAAAAAATTGTTGACTCGCACATCATAAAAGAGAAAATCTTGAAAAAGATAAATATATGCACTTCAAAATTAATTCAATGAGGAAAAATAAATAACGAAATTTAATTTTACATACAAATTTGTATATCTGTCACCATCGCAGAAACGATAATCATAATCCATCTCTCACACTGCTTTATGCGACTTGCGATAAAATTGTAATTTCTGATTGACAAAAGCCATCTTTCACAAGGCTACATATTATATATTTAAATAAAGGTTACAAATCTAAAACCAATTCACATAAGTTGAACAAAATTAAATTTTTACAAATCAACAGTCATTTCTGGTTTATCTAAAATAAAATTGTTTCTTATAACTTATTTCGCAATATTTAAATATTTTATTAAGATTTTTATCTCCATGATATCAATGGACCTTACCATTATGTTGTTTAAAACTAAAAGCAATAGAAACTAAATTTATTCAGATTTGTGTTACAGACTCATAAAAACACAAAATTTATTCAAAATTATTAAAACTATTTAAATTTTATTTTTAATTTACTCATAAATCCGTACGTACAACCCGCATGGAGGGATTGGTTTTTATTGGTTAGCAAATTTTTTAAAATTTTTGATCTACGAGTGTGACAACCCCGCGTACTCCAGTCCCTGCTATTGGCATATAAGTTAACGTGAGATATTATATACCACTGACAATAGCAGTGAGATATCACTAGCCAAGGTGATATCTTAGGGGTGATGGCGGATGAATTGTATTCAGTCAACGGTAGCAGCCTCAGTCTTAGCTGGGGAATATTCCTTGACGATGGGATATTATTGCTTGCTCAATGAAAAGAGTCTTCATATAACCTAATATCTGAGCTTTTATCATTGAGAAAGACAGTGCTTCACAGAGTCAGAAAATGTACCACTAAGTAGATCATTAGCAATTCAATAGAAAAAAAGATTTGCGTCCATCAGCACCTTAGAACGCATGTTGTTGGACCTTGGTTTTAAAAGGTTTTTATGTGTTGGCGTGACACGTTTTATAATTCCTAGAGCACCAATAAATAAAAAAATAACATTCACATATTACTTCGATTTTGAAAAAACCTAAGTATTGCATTCATGAGCTAAAAGTGAAATTCTTACCCCCCCTTTTCTTGGTATTTCTAGACGTTTTAGGACCTAATGATTCTAAAAAAGCAAAAAAAAATGTATGTCTGTCTGCCAGCCGTCACAACCGACGAAATCTAGAAAACGGCTGGAGGGATTTCAAAAATTTTCGATTCATAAAATAGATATACTCAATCGTAAGAGCCGAAAGGACGATGTGTTCGATAACTGTACCGGAAGTGTGTCAAAAAAATCGCCAAGTGTGTGTAAACAAGGAAATTTGCATATTTTTTGCTTAAAAAACGTTCATTTTAAGTGATTACGAGTAGAAACATTGAATTTGAAGAAATCTTGATGGTCGGGATTGGTATGTGAGACCAAAATCTAGATTATTTCATTATAAGTTTGTCAAAAAAATGTTGTCAAGTGTGTAAAAAGAATGATTTTCATTTATTTTTTTTGGAAAAAAATAAAATTAATTATTTGTATGAAGTGTTAAATGTAATTGAACATGCAATTATTATTATTGAGAATTTTATTGCATTATAAGTCAAAAAAAAAAATATTGTCAAGTGTGTCAAAAAATGATTTTCATTTATTTTTTAAGCCAATTTTTTGAAAAAAAAATTTAATATTTATATGACATGAAATGTAATGAGCATAAAATTGGACATGGAAATTTTTGAATTTGTTATAGTTTTTGAAATATTTTTGGAATTTTGAAAAAAGTTTGTATTTTTGATTTTGTAATAATTTTTGCACTATTTTTAGAATTTTGAAACGAATATAGATCTTTTGAATTTGTGAAATTTGAATTTTATATAGTTTTTTAGAATTTTGAAAAAAGTTTCAATTTTTGATATTGTTATAATTTTTGGAATATTTTTGGAATTTTGGAAAAACTTTGAATTTTTGATTTTATTTAATTTTTACAATATTTTTGGAATTTTGAAAGAAATATGAATTTTTGATTTTGTAACATTTTCTCGAAACGTTAAATGGAAAGGTTTTTGAGTAGTTTGCTGATCTTTGGTGTTTTACAATTTTATCTGAAAATAATAAATTGAAAGATTTGATAGTTAATGAACATGTTCATAGTATTGATGTAGAAGATTAATCTTAAAACTTGAAGAATGTAATTGTATTGTTAAAGATCGTCAAATTCTTTTCTTTCACGTCAAAAAGCGAACTAAAACTACCCATTAAACAATCAACAACGAATAAAATAATCACGTAGTCGTATTATAAACAATTTTATAAATTCATAAAAGCTTAATAATATTTGCTTCTTATAAATTTATCAAGTTAATTACGTTTTTTTGTTTTTTATTTATTATTCTTTTACATAAAATATCAATAATATTTCCATCTTTAATACTCATAACCTAAAAACTTAGGAAACATAAAACATTTCTGATATAATTTCCCGGGCAAGAAAAAAGCTATAACAACAGAAAAATGAATAAAACAAGAATAATATAGATTTCGGTTGCTGTACACAAAAAATTTCATACATTTTTTCCTTTCAGCTTTTGAACAGTTTTTGTAATTTTTTTTATTATTATAAGAAAAAATAAAGCAAAAAACAGGAAGAAAGATGAGCTTTCTCAAAGCTTAAAAAATGTAAACAAAAAAAAATTAATTCGATAAATTCGAATGAACTTAAAAATGTTTGCTAGAAATTGTGATAAATTTAAGAGAGATTGTTTAAACATTTGCGAGTAATGTTATAATGAAATTTAACACAAATATTTGTTGTATATAATATACAGATCTAATAATTCAATTAAAAAAATAAATATTAACGGAAATCAGAAATATTACTGTCAACAATAACCATATTGTATCATGAGAATTAAATTCTTGAACTAAGTTAAATCATTTGAAGAATAACCTAAATTTACTCACAACGCGGTACAAAATATCGTAGCTTTAATATTTATATCAATAAGACTGTTATTTTTGGGTTTAAGCCATGATTTAGTGATGTCGATACCATTTACAATAAGCGAGTATTTTCAAAGAATATTGCTTAAACACTATGTGCATTAAAATTATAGCCGTTTTAGACATCCGAAAGACCAATTTTGCAAATTCATCCTTTTAAACAAATTCAGATTACTTAAACCTGCTATGGGGAGCTTAGAAAATTTCTTTGTCAATCTTGTAATAATATTTGAAAATTGTAATTGTGCATTTATTTTTGTAAAAATTTAGATAAACTTGCTCCAACTGAAGTTTTATTTTCAATATCCATTTCAACTTGTCATTTTGAGAGTTCCGCACTCTAAACGGTTAAAACGAAACCCTTATGGTGAGACTTTCTTTTTCGTTTGAATTTATATAAATAATTTTCTCACAAACTATGATCGGTATCAACTTGATTTTCTACAGTTATACAATGAATTTTTTCACGCCTACGGAAAACAAAAATTGCAAAAAGGTCGAATTATTTCACATAATATCGACTTCTTAGTTTTTGAGTTATTACCAAAAACATTTGTTTTTATACTGTAGAACCCCCCTCCCTCCCTTTACCATCGAATATTACAAAAGAAAAAAATTGAAAAAATTCATGGTTATAATAGGGTATTGTTGTTAATATGGAATGAAAACGATTGAGGTCGGCTCATATCTTAAAATGTTATTTGGATTGGAGCGAAATTTTGAAAAAATTATTTTTAACGTTAACGATTTGAGTATCATATGGAAAGTTATTTTTTTCTAGTCCATAACAATATTTTCTGTACTTTTCGAAATGATCGAATTTTTTTAATTTTATTATTTCTCGATTTTTTTTTTTTCAAAAAAGTGAAAACATTTTCCTGTCCTCCCCCTTATCTTCGAACATTACAAAAGAAAAAAATTAAAAAATTCACAGCTATAGAAAATTTTGTGGAGATTGATTGAAAACCAGAGCGGGTGGCTTGTCATTCAAAATGTTATTTGGAGGACCGAGGGGATTGAGAGGCCAAATTTTGAAAAAAATTATTCTTGACCTTGATGAGCTCGGTATAACACCGATGGAAGGTGATTTCTAGACCAAAGCAATAATTTTCGACTTATTTAATAATAAGTGAACAATAAATATGTGAACATTTTTAAGGTCCCCTTCTTATCTTCAAACAATTTTTAAAAATTTCACAATAATCTTAGAAGATGGTAAATTTACTACTCCAACATATTTTAGTAACAAAATAAATATAATGAAAAATGATAAAAGCATAGATTTCGAAAACTGTATGTCTGCAATGTTCAGTAGTCAAATGAATTGATTTTCTTAACTATTTTGTTTTTTCAATAAATATCCTCAAAAGTCATAAATTAAATATAAATTTACCTAGAAAAATTCATGAACCAACACAACAGTTGAAGCTACAACAATTGATAATATTTTTTGCAACATACATGATTATCTGATAAGCTGGCGTTATTGAAACTTTCTAAGGCCACCTTATAACTTATACAGCTATGAGTATGATTCAATCCAAAGTGAAACTACTTTCACAAAACCTGTTATTTCAAATCAAAGATTATATATGCTCAATCATTAGCGAGCGAGTTATACTCGCATTTGACCGACTTTTGTCTACAGATTCAAGACTGATGCAAAAATTCTATAGTTTGCCATTTCCAAGGGTTATTCTAATAATCTAATATAATTGGTGTGTTATAATTATAAATTTTGTTTGTAACACAAATTTTATTTAATCAGTTTTCAATCATTTTGACCACTCAATATCCACTATTTATTTTGTAAAGCAATTAACTGATTGCTACAACCATTGTTAATAAGATATATAGTTTCTGTAAAAAATCACAATTTTTTTGAAAGCATAATTAACTGCATATTCTTAGATGCTACTCTGTGAGGTCATAGGGTGATTAATACTCTATGATATATGCTGCTGCTAAAATGACTGCTATGTAAAACTTTTAAGCTTTTAGTCTACGAAAACAAGAACAAAGTTAAAATAACAATCAAAATAGTACATTATGATGCTAGAACGTAAAGCTAAAGATTTTGGACGTATGTGGAGTTTGCAAATCGAGGCGCCAGCCGAGATTTGCACCCACATTAAGTACAAAATAGCTTATGTCCGTGCATCATATACTTTTTTTTATTCGCCCCAAGCAAAATATTTTAAAAAAAATGTTTTTCTACTACCCAACATAAAAAATCTACTTTCGATGTTTGTTCATTGCATCGAAATTTTCTTTTTCGTCACCGATGATAAAAAAACCTATACGAATTACTTTCGTACCTAGTGACGAAGGTGATTTTTTAAAAGCCATCTATTTTCTAATTTCTTAACTAGAATAAACCATCCTAGAATACCCTTTAAGTGAATCAATTGATTGAATAAAATAATTTGGTTAGTGTTAATTTGTCTCTGTTGGGGGGGTGACGTTAATTTATTTTTGAATTACGGACAATAAACATTAAAATTGGAAAAATAATAATAGTTAAATATATAATATTCATATATTCTTTTTGAATAGTATGCTAAAAAACAGTTGGTTTTAAAATATTTTTTAAAAAAATTATTTCACCTATTTATTTAACATAAAAGGAAAAAAAAATATTTATTTTACATAAAATAATTTACGTTATGTTAAAATATATCAAGAATTTACGTAACGTCATACCCATTCAAAAACTTAATCAAAACTGATATTTCTGTTTTAGAAATCTGAATTTGATTTTGTTTATGGCAAAGTACAAACCGTCTTTAGTTAATAGACGCGAAATGGAAAAGACAATGAACCTTCAAAGATGTGTTTTTTAATGATTTTAAAAACTTTATAGAAATAGTATAATAATATAGGATTTTGTATTGTAAATAGAATAAAAATATAGCATCATGAATAACTCTTTACGTATGGATATGTCAATATTCACGAAAAAAAACAATCAGGCTTGTAATTAAAGACAGCTATGTTTATAGTTTTTATGAAATATAACTTGGATAATTTATTAATATTGAGTCATCTATTTTTTAATAGCAGAAATATAAATAAATTTTAATTTGTAACAGTGTATGTTTTAAAATGTGAATTGTATGTAATTATAAATGAAAATGTGTAATAATTAATAATAATTTTTAAAAAAGTAGTAGAAAAAGTACAGTCTTCTACTCGCCGAAAATCAAATTTTTAATCTCGCGACCATTACCAACCTCAACTATCGCCTTGGCTGGTAAACTGTCCTCTCGTTTCAAAATATGTTGTTTTCGGCATCGTTGAAGAATATACTATTATTCTAAATTAAAATTATAAATTTGCATAAATTTTGAAATATAAATATGTGGGACAAGTTGCCCTTTGAGAAATTATTTGTTATTTTTTCCAAACCAATTGTATTACTATGACAACAAATGATAACAACTATTTTAATAGGATTACGAAATTTCGAATTTAGGAGTTGCTTTGATAAAAATTTCTATTTTTTATAGAATTTAAACAAATACAAATGTTTTTTACTTTTTTGGACGTAGCTATGACAACAAAATATTTGGTTAAAAGTGACACTCTAAGGCCTCAAATCACAGTAATAAAGTGACACTGTAATATATAGGCGAATAAAAATAAGTTTTATGGCTCGGAATAGTTATTTATGTACCAAGGGCGTTATGTAGGTAGGGCGCCCGGAAAGCGACGTAATCTACCCCGAGGGCCTCTGGTCCGAGGGATGGATGTCGCTTGATGTGCATAATACCCAGTAACGACAGTGGTGCATAAAAGATTTTATACTTAATAAGCTAAAAACTAAGAAAGAATGTAATTTGTTAGTCTATATTGATTGCTAAACATTTTTAAAAAAATGTAAAAATCTTTTACTAGCTTAAATTGAATAATAATTATTTAGATTTTTTAGACAAAACTACAGTAAAAATAATTTTATTTAGTTTTTTAGCGTCTTAATAGTGGACGTTATGAATTCATAATCCCTCTCATATCGCCCCGGTTTTTATGAATGTGTTTATATATAGCGTATCCTAGACATTATAACAACTTTATACCATTGTGAAGCATAAAAATATTTTATTCTCTTCCATTTAATTATATCAGCTTTATTTGTATGTTTTTTCGATAATAATAGTATGTATTATTATATTGTTTTCTAAACTATAGCCTAAAATTTTCCTATAAAAAAATTATCATTATTCAATTGGTATGATTTCAATTGGTCAAATTGTTTTGATTTCATTAAAATTATTTTCAAATTATAATCACAATTGCTTTGATAAGTTATGTTCAAAAATCAAATTTTAATTTAAATTCTCTTATTTCGTTTAGTTGAACTTGGTTGATTGTATGAGAAGGGCGTTTTTTATCATCAGGGTTTTTTTATTAAAAAAATTTGATTTATCAATTAAAACAATAAAGATTGATTGTTTTAATTGAAGAAAATGTTTTTATTTTTTATAATACACAATTCTTTGTCAGAGAATAAAGTATTGTAATCGATTCGTGAATAATGAATTTTATTATCTCGCAAATTAAAATTCTCGCTCGTGCCTCGCTCAAATTTTAAACTTTTGCTTGAGAATAAACTACTTCATTATACACTCATTGATTAAACTACTATTATTTTTCATTAGAATGTTATTTTTCATAACCAGCTTCGATTTGAATAATGTTATGAACGTCATATCACATCATAAATGTCGGTTGTTATATAGCCATAACGGCCCTCATAACGGCCCGTTGCTATGTAAACCAGTTATACAATATACTATTGGGTTCTAGGTTTGAATTAAAATTATGGATGTAAACCATACAAATTCGTAACTTTTATTTGTAGGGATACATTTTCATAAATTCTTGATCCTATTTTCTTAAAATAGCCAAATATTCGAATCCTGAGATTATAAACTGGTTTGTTTAAAATTAAACAACTTTTACAATACAAAAAAAAATTAATTTATAAACTTTTATTTCGAACAAATTGAAAAATAAACATAAAAACAAGCTAAGAATCATAAAATAAAAAAAAATTATATAAAAGAAAACCAGCAAAAGAAAATTGATTATTTTTATGTGAACATTTATTTGTTTTCCTTTCATTTCCTTTTTTCTCTACTCTATTTAATAAATAAATTATTTTTGTCGATTTCCTTTTCTTTTTATTTTACAATCTTGTGATTTTGGTTTTACTTTGTTTGAGAACATCAAAAGTTACTTGAAAAGTACAAAACCTATGGAGTGAAATATATCATGTAATAACGAAAAGCTTTATTATAAATACATGACTGTTTTATAGTACCGAGCTAACTATTTTTCAATTTATCCCAAACAAAAAAGATTCACTACTCCAGTTTGTTTATGTTCTCAATTTTATAAGGATTTGATCTTTTTTGTCAGAACCGGCAATTTATTGTTTTGCTATGTGATGGATTCAAAATTTGTTAAAAGGTGAATACAAAAATCAATCAAATCAACCAGAAATAAATTCTTTTTATGATATCAAAAGGTAAATTGATTGAGTTTAATATACGATTGGTTAAATATGTTTAGTGTTTAATATGACAAATAAATGTTTTCTGGAGATAGGCTTTATCTATGTATCAGTGATACCAGATTTTCAAAAATGAATTTCTCGTTGGCGTATCGAAAATACCCGATTTTTTCCGTTTCTCTAAGGAAAAAATCCCTCAAAAATTCCCATCAAGATTTCAATAAAAATATACATATAAATTCAATTATTTATTGGAAAAACTTCAAAAACCACCATAATTATAACAATATTTATTCTTCCGACAACTATAAATATAGGTTTATTTCTGTTTTTTATGACTATATTTATGTACGTTATTAGTCTTAATAGAATAAAACAAACAGCTGTTAATTTTATTATGTACCGCGAATGTGCCGGAACACAATAAAACAATTTATTTGATTGTATTGAATGCTGAAATAAATTTGATTGTATTTTATAAAAATTTGATTGCGTTTTATAAAAAAAATTCTGGTTATATAAAATGCAGTAACTTCAAACTGCAGCGCATGTGCCTCTCTCGAATATGAAAAAAGGCCTACTATGATTAAATTGAACTAAATTTCCGAAATACTGTTTTTTGGTTTCTTATTAGTATAAAATTTGTTGTCTTTCGTTGTACATCTTTTCATTTTCAAAATACCAAATAATTAAATAGATATCGAAATTGAATCAAATTTTTCTAATGGTTTGAAATGAATTATTCAAAAAAATATAGTAAAATTCATTGTTTTTCTTTATTCGTTTTACTTGTTTTATCAACAAATTTCAAAATAATTCAATTTCAATTAATAAATGTTACTCTACCCGAAGGATAAACGTTGTATTGGGTTCGTATTTAATGAATTTTATTCTCTCAAACATTTGTAATGCTCGCTCGTGCCTCGCTCACATCGTAAACTTCTCCTTGAAAAATAAAATATTGCATTAAACACTTACACAATCAATTACTATTGTTTCGACTTTTCATACCACTTGTCGAATAAGACAGTATTGCTTTAAAATGAAATAATTAAAAATATACTTTTTGAAGTGAAAACTTCTTTTGGCGCAAAAACATACAGATTTTTCCGTAGGTAGTAAATTAAACTGATTCGTCAGCATTTTTATAATATATCAATTTATCAACCTATCATTTCTTAACGTTTCAAATTGCGTTGTGGATATCGTGCTCGACTGATGTGCTGTAGGTTGTGAGTTCAACTTCTGGGATGGTACATTTTTTTATTGTTTTTTTTTTAATTTTTATTAAATACCACTAAATTTTTTTTTTTATTTATGAATTCATAATAATAATAAAAATTTCTTTATGCGAATTTTAAAAAATTGATCTATAACGCAGTTTTTTAAAGTTATATTGCTACTGTCTTCTGCAATTTGCATTTGAGTCATCGTGCTAAATAAATATTGGATATATGTATATAAAATTTAAAGTATGTATGGCTGTTTATCCTTTATGCATTAATACATTAATCATCATGACAATTATGAAGTTGTTGTGTACGCTTAATTTTTGCTTTTTATTTAACTATCGTTTTAAACGGTAGTTTGCTTTGATCAATGTTTTTTGTTAAACATAAAAAAATATAAAAAAAGTAAGAAAGATAGTATAACCTGAATGCTGAAACAATTACATTTGTATATCAAAATTATATTATATTTTTCTGTGCATACCCCCTACTCAGGTAGGAACAATTAGTGACATATGAAGTTTGGATCATGGTGGCTTTGGCAGGGAGCAGGTAACAAAGGGACCTCCAAAGATTCATGAAAGTATAATAGGTAATTTTTTTATATATTCTTCGGGATAGTATTAGATAGAAGTCACGTCACCCATTGCCAGACACTTACTATCGTGGTAACCACCTCCCAGACACTCTTAAACTTTAACAAATTGATAAAGTTTAAGGGTGTCTGGCAGGGGGTTGCCACGATAGTAATTGTCTGGCAATGGGTAATGTGACTTCTAATACTATCCCGAAGAATATATAAAAAAATTACCTTTTATACTTTCACGAAACTTTGGAGGCTCCTTTGTTACCTGCTCCCTGCCAAAGCCACCATGATCCAAACTTCATATGTCACTTATCGTTCCTACTTGAGTAGAGGGTATGCGCAGAGAAACTTTCAGCTTTTATAAAATAACGAAGGTCTGGCCGTCGCGGGCTCTTAGTCTATATGTATTGGAATTTTATCATCTTCACTAAATATTTTGTCGGTTTAGAATTGTATGTAATACATATTTCTAAAATTCAGTGAAGACTTAATACTTGTAGCTTGATACTTGATAACATAGATTATATCGATTTAAAGCTCACAAAATTACGAGACGGAAATCGCATAAATTCTATACAAAGAAGCATAGCTTATGTATGATTAAACATGGATGGCAATCATGATAAATAAAATAATAAAAAATGGTGGTACTTTGCCGATAGTGATTTGTAAACGGCAACAATGCGCATTAATACCAATGAATTCACTTAGCTTTCCGCAGAAAGATTTGTAAAATTTAAACTTGTTGATCTGGTGTGACAACCACGCGTACTTTAGTCCCTGCTATTCGCATATGAGTGCTATTTTGACAATTATTTGGTTTACATTGTGAGGTTAGTGTGTGTAGTTAGCGGTTTATCGTTCTGACTTGTTTCTCATTTATTCTACTTAATTTTATTCTACTTTAATACGATGTAAATACTACTAAAACGATGTCAATTGATTGCGATTGCCAATGAAGTTTTCAGTTCTGCCGTGCGATCTTAAGCACACTCTATGTTTTTTTTGTTTATTAGGTAATTTTCTATTTTATTTTTGTTTTTGTAAGCTGCAATCCATATTTTTTTAAAGTTTTTTGCATTATTTTGAATGTTGTTTTATTATATGTTACGCCTATGTATTTTTTGCCCGCTAAGTTTTCTTCATGCCTCAATTTTGTTTGGGTTTGCAAATATTTCTTGTTTTTATGCTTTCTGTTTAATGTATCAATTATTTCACTTTTATATCCGTTTTCACTGGCAAGGTATTTTATGTTATTTAATTCTTGATAATTTTCTGATCATGTGGTTGTATGCAGTTAGTTTATGTTGGTATGGATGATGTAATTTAATATTTATTGTTTGATCCGTTTGGGTTGGTTTTCGGAATATTTTGAATGCATGTTTTGAATCTACATTTTTGATTGATAAATTCACATTGGTGCATATATTTAGGGCAATGATTGCTGGTTGTTTTATTTTCATTCCATTTGAGAATTGTTTATGAATTATTAACATATTTGCTTAGCATTTGTTTTATACGCACGTTAATATAAATTTTAAAAAATAAAAGATTTAATTTTATTTCTATGATCACAGAAAGTTTGAGTGATCGATCATAGAAATAAAATTAAATCTTTTATTTTTTTTTAAATTTATATTAACGTGCGTATAAAACAAGTGCTAAGCAAATATGTTATTCAACGAATTACGCCAAGAGCCTACGCCAAAAAGTGTAAACTGTATTAATTATTTGCGTATAACAATATATGTCGATATAGATCAAAAATACTTAAACGGTGGAAAACATTCTTACACATTTAGTTTGTCTTTATTCTTATGCTCAAATAATTTGTTTTTCATTGAATACGAGAAAATTAAAATTACCGGTTGTTATAAAGTTGTTCGACATCATGGGATGATAAACACCAAAGCATCTATTTCTACTTCGCTAATTGTAGTTCAGAGCCAAAGGCTGCAGATAAGCCACATTTTTTTCGGATGTACATAAACCCGTTGATATCGTTTAAGCCGTTCTCTAGCAATTTGATTTTAAAATGATTTTAAAGTCCCAAATTTCAATTTTCAGAAATCTTTTGAACCACCCTGTTCTTAAACTAAGCACTTTAAACCTGACATTAAAAGCTTATACAACTTGTTTGCTGGGTATTAAGTCGGTCAAACATGGTCGGTTCAGCGTCGGTCGTCCAGATCGCGAATTTCATTTAAAACTAAAATGTTTGACCTGAGATGCACATCTTTAAAAGGCAACATCTTTAGAAGAAATACACATTTTTTTTGTCAGTTTCGGCATGTTTTAGGGTAGGGTTGGAACTTTCTAATTCTGAAAAAAGTACTAAAAAAATTCTTGAACTACGGCATCAGCGTCATCTTTAAGAAACTTATTTTTCAGTATTTTAAACAGTGTAAGCTTAAAGAATACTCTGTTAGTTATTTTTCAAAATGCCAGTCTTTCCAACGCATATAAAATCCTTGAGGTCAGGTTAGCCTTTCTTTTGCGATTTCATTTCAAAGTTAGCCTGGGTTTGGATTTTCAGAAATGTTTCGGACCACCCTGTTCTTAAATTAAATTTAAAAATGTTCTAATAAAACACGAATTTTTTAAATCGCCTATATGTGCTAATGAAGTATGCCAATTAGGGATTATAATATTTCTCGAGTCAGTATACGTGATAATGATAACAAGGATAAACAAATTCAAATACAAACTTATAGATCGAAACATCTAGAAACTAAAGTACTTTTCAAAACAAAAAAAACTTATTTATATGCCGTTCTAAGAATTGGTTCGTATATCAAGATATTGAATGGATCTGACGAGATAGCTTTAGGATATTGTTTTATTTTTCCACTTGAAACTTTAATTACATAAAAGAAATCTGAAATACAACCGTACAAACAGACATTTTATTAATAGAAATTCTTGTTTAGAAAGAGGGTTGGTTGAACGACTCGGTACGTCCACATTCAACAAATTAACTAAAACACAAGTAATTAATTCTTCAACCAATAAATCATGTTCAGAACGTACAAAACAACTCAAACTCTTTAATGTTTTAAAATTTTGTTAATGTCAAAAAATTAAGTTTACTGTTCAAAAGTGATTATTATTTATTTTGGGGTTTATTTAATTTTCAGTTTTCCAAAGTGAAAACAAAAATTAATAAAAATTTACATTTTTATCAATTTAACAAAGTCAAAACACGAAAATTAGATATAATGGATAAGGGAGAGAGATTAGAGAAAGTTCGTGTTTGATAATATTTTGGTGATGTTAATTAGGACTACAACAACGTAAATTAATAAATTTTTAGTAAAACATCAATGGTTTTGAATATATTTTGCTAAAATTAAAGGACGGTATATGAAGATGTTTTGAATTACTGAACCCTTTTGTAATTAGTTCTTTGGTACCATATTTCGTTCGACACACAAGTGTATGTGAACCGCAAAGTTTCATAAGCCTTGACAACATATATTAAATAGATAATTATTTATTCGTGCTGTTATTCTCTTAAGATGTTCTTGTGGTTTCATGATTTTTTCGAATTAAAATTAAAGCATTTGAATTTCATATTTAGTTATTTTTAGTTTTAAACTAAATAATTTACTCCTTTCATTCTTAAACTTGAATCAGTTGTTTTTGTAAAATTGAAATAAACGAAAAAATATTTTTAATTATTCTGAGGTTTAAATAATAATGAGGTGAAAAGAAGTAGCAGTATTATATTCAAGATACAGATAAACACGAAAAACTTTTAAGATACCAAACACATGAATTATCGATATAATAATACAAATTATATAATTTTCTTGTGTGAACTACTTGAAGTGATTGCAATAATATTTAACTCCGTGTTACAATAAAAAGTTTTTGAAGTGAAAAAAGACGTTGTTTTACTCTATATTATAATAATACACTACATAAACTTTTGTCGTACACTTTATCTGACTTTACCCGAACATATTTTCAAATCTTGTTTAAATGAGTATAATATTCCAAGAAAATAAATTCAGTTTTTAATGAGCCATATGTAGGCATTGTGATCCCATGAGCTCCGGATTTTGGATGGTTTCGTAATTTAGGACAGATCGGATTTTTTTCCGGGAGCATTTGTTATAGGAAATACAAGAGTGTGGGGACTTGAAATGAGTATAGGAATATTTGAAAATTGAGTAATGTGTCATGTCATGCATATATTTATATCTTTTAAACCATTTTGAATGTATGAGAGTTCGATAGAATTTGAATATATGAAGCATGATCCATATTATTTCATCAGAGCACTGTAGGCGACGAGAGTTGAACTTACCAAAAGAAATTAACTACTTTACTCCCAAAATATTTTTTAAATTCTATGTTTTATCCCGGGACTAAAGAACTAGTTATCGTAAATCCTGAAAACCTGACATTAAGATTTGGTGTTTGTGAAAGCAGTTCCTTAAAATAGTTAAACAAAGCTTTTGGGATATATAAGCATCACAAACCAAAAATACAAATAATTTTAATTGACACTTCAATAAAACTGAAAAATAATTTTTCATAATTTCTCTCTAAAAAGTACACTTTGCTTTAATTGTCCAGCGTTGCGAAAGCTGTCAATATCAAAGCAGTTTAGATAAGTTCATATCGTAACCGCTGTCAATTACTTATCGTAACTGCTGAAGTTTTGGCCTCAAATTTTCTTTTTTAAATCAAAGTACGCGAGTGATTCCTGTCAAACAAACTATTTCAGTTCATTGTTCAACTTTCTTGTAAATTGATTCAGAGCAGAAACAGAAACAAAACACAAATGGAAGATCCTACAAGTGACTTGAGTGATGGTGGACCTAATGAATTTGGTGAAGCTGCTGCAAATATTCATTTAGAGCTTCTACCGGACAAGTCTAGAGACAAATATATAGCAACATACAACACGTTTTGCTCTTGGATGAAAGAGAAAAAAGCTCAATCACCGTCGGAAAATGTTTTACTGGTTTATTTTAAAGAGTTATCACAAAAGTATGCCCCCAACACGTTGTGGTCAATTTGGTCTATGCTACGCTGCACTATTGATTTATACCAAAACATGAAAATCGAAGGATATCAAAAGCTGAAATCTTTTCTTCGCAAAAAGAACGATGGGTATGAACCGAAAAAGGCCAGAGTTTTTAGTCCAGAAGACTTGGGTCGCTTTCTAAATGAAGCCCCAGACGAAACGAATCTTTTGTTAAAGGTAATTGTAGTACATATCTAAATTCTAAGCGCCCCTAAATTTTTTTTTATAGACTGTATGTGTGTTTGCAATAAGCGGTGCCTGCAGAAAAATTGAACTCTTCAACATGCAGACAAACGATGTGACGACTGAAGGCAATGTGCTGTTAGTGGGCTTGAAACAAACAAAAACAAAGAAGCCTCGAAAATTTACTATCGAAGGGCATTTCAAAGATATTGTGGCACGTTACATGAAACTTCGAAAACCAACCACCAACCACAATCGTTTCTTTGTTGGGTTTCAAAAGGGCAAATGCACAGTGCAACCAGTCGGTATCAACATGTTTGGAAAAATACCCAAAATCATTGCTGCCTGGCTAAATTTACCTGATTCCAACCTGTATACTGGTCATGCTTTTAGAAGAACTTCGGCAACGATTTTGGCAGATGCTGGAGAAGATTTTGTGGCTATTAAACGCCTTGGTGGTTGGCGTTCAAGCAAAGTAGCAGAAGGATATATTGAACAATCAATATGATCGATTTTGATCGATTATGATCAATGTTGATCTACGGGTCTGACTACCCTGCGTACTCCAGTCCCTGCCATTGACATATGAGTTAGCGTGAGATATCACATACCACTGGCAATGGCAGGAGATGTCATTAGCCAAGATGATATCTTAGGGTGCTGGCGGACGAACTTTAATTAGTCAACGGCAGCACTTCCAGTCTTAGCTGGGCAGCGTTCCGTAGCGGTACCGCTCATTAGCTCTTCCGAGGAATCGAACCAACACGTAGTTATGTGTGGGCTTTGTGCCTCGATTGAAGTGGTGGGCGGTGCGTCTGGGGTGCGCTGCATCAGCTGGATTATTGGCATTTAGTTTTGTTTTGTTTTCTGCAAATTTCTCACAATTTGTTTTTCACTTATTGTTTTGTTATTATTTCTTCATCTTATCATGAAATATTGGCATATGTCATATTTTGTAGTATGATAGGATTTTTTACTTAGTTATGCATTTTAAAATAAAACACAAAAAAATAAAATAAACATTTTGATATATATATGGCAGTACAACCGAAAAAAAATAAGTCTGCAAGTGGTAAAGCAAATTTGCGCAATCCACCCGCCCATAAAGCGGCATGTCCACGGAATTTGCAGGGACAAAACATATATGAATCAATAAAAAATTTTAAAATACATGTTCAAAACATCTGCGGATTGAACGCTAACCATGACCACGTGCAACATCATCTTGAGCACGACAAACCGAACATTCTATTCCTTACAGAAACACAAGTTTCTGAAAATTTTCTCTTTATAGAATCGCTTAATTCCAAATATAGGCTCGAATCAGCTTTCAAACTCCATCAGGGCGTATGCGCATTCATTCATGAGAGTGTTGCGTACACGCGCTTTCCAAATTTTGAACTACACGGTGACGGCTTCAATACAATGGTTTTAAAGATTTGTCTTCCAGAAATGACTTTTTTTACAATAGCTTTATACCGGTCCCCCAACAAACGTAACCCAAACTTTTTTAATATACTGACA
This sequence comes from Diogma glabrata, assembly GCA_963693315.1. Taxonomy (NCBI): domain Eukaryota; kingdom Metazoa; phylum Arthropoda; class Insecta; order Diptera; family Cylindrotomidae; genus Diogma; species Diogma glabrata. The sequence continues at coordinate 26,006,355 of OY856187.1, read as the reverse complement.
AAAATTATGGACGAGATTAGAGCAAAGTCCCCTAATTGTGAAGTTATCGTTACCGGTGACTTCAACGTCCACAACAAATCATGGTTGGAATTCTCCAAATCGACCGACGATGTTGACAATAGTGGAAAACTGGCAGAAATTTTTGCCGCGTCTCAGGGCCTATTCCAAATTGTAAAAAGCCCGACTTTCACTCCCCGTAATGGCGGTGAAAATAGTTTTCTACTAGATCTCTATCTTACCACAATGCCAGATATTACGAGTGTCGATGTTGCGAAAGGTAGTATTGGAAATTCTGATCATTATTTAATCTCATCAGTTATCAAAACTGATTTACTTAAAACTACAGCTCCCAAACCCCGTAAAATATTTCACTACTCAAAAATGGATAAGAGTGGTCTTCAAAATTTTTTCCATGGTTTCCCTTTCGACCGTCATTGTTTTTACACTGACAATGTAAATGTTTCTGCTCAAAACTTTACAGAAACCATCCAATTTGCTATAAATAAATTTGTCCCTTTCTCCATAGTAAAACCCAAACAAAAATACTTGTATTCGAAAGCTGCCAAAACGGCACTTAGAAACAAACGTAGATCATTTAATATTTGGATTCATAACAAAACTCCCACTAATCGATCCCAATATCTAAAGGCCAACAAAATATCTAATCAGATTATCTCAAACGAAAAGTCCGAAATTGACAGAGCGAAAGCCTCAAAACTTACGTCTATGTCTGTTTCTGACAAGAGTTTCTACAGTGCCATTAATTCTTTAAATTCTGGTACAAAATTTTCTATTCCCCCTATTATTGATGGTGATTTAATCGTCAATGATCCCGCAAGAAAAGCTAACTTGTTCGCTGAACGCTTTGCTCTGAACTCCACTGTTTTGGAAACTCCTAAAGAAATACCCCAAATCCAGTCTTCAGGAGTTAATATGAATGAACTTCACTTCAAACCCAAAATAGTCGCTAAACTTTTAAAGGGGTTAAACATCAACAAAGCATCAGGAATGGACAATATTCCACCCATTATTTTAAAAACCTTTTCCAAAGAACTTGCACCAACTTTAACTAAAATATTCTACCAATCCTACAAATCTGGTATATTTCCCTCGTGCTGGAAGTTGGCAAATGTCCAGCCCGTCCCCAAAAAGGGACCAAGATCCGATATCTCAAATTATAGGCCAATAGCTTTACTATCGGTCCTATCCAAAGTCTATGAGCATTATATTAATACACATATTTCAAAATTTCTGGAAGAAAATCATTTAATATCCGACAGCCAATACGGTTTTCGAAACAAAAGATCAACTACCGATCTATTAAACTATGTAGCGCATTGTTGGAACAGCATACTTGATAAAGGTGGTGAAACATACGTTATCGCTTTAGACATCTCCAAGGCATTCGATCGAGTCTGGCATGCCAACTTAATCAACAAGCTCGTTGCGTACGGTTTTCATCCCAATGTTGTGAAGCTGATTCAAAATTTTCTATCCGACCGATACATTTCGGTAACCTTAGACGGATATTCTTCTGAGTCTAAACTAATTAACGCTGGTGTACCCCAAGGCTCAGTATTGTCCCCAACCCTATTTTTGATTTATATCAACGAATTGTTGAAAATCACCAGCAACCCAATAAATAGTTTTGCAGATGATAGTACTCTGCACAAGTCGTTCGAGCCCCTTCCTTCAAAAGGTAAAATGCACGAACGAATTAATCCTGCCCGGAGAGACGCTGCCATAAACGTGAACAAAGACCTGAATAAAGTCGCCGACTGGGGTGACCAAAACCTTGTCAATTTCAACTCCACCAAAACACAGCTGTTGATTGTTTCCAGATTAAAGACCGAGTTCCCCAAAGATATTTTATTTAGTATGTGTGATGAACCAATAGGTGAATGTAAAAACATTCGTTTATTGGGTGTCACAGTTTCAAATGACCTACTCTGGAACGATCATGTAATGGCGATGGCAAAAAGCGCGTCTAAAAAACTCGGCCTCCTAAATAGATGCAAAAAATTTTTCACTCCATACCAATTGCTCCATGTTTATAAGTCCTATATTCGTCCCTGTATGGAGTACTGCTGTCAAGTTTGGGGTGCTGCCTCTGTTTCCATCTTGGCCCTCTTGGACTCTGTTCAAAAGCGAGCTATACGAATTGTAGGTGATCGAACTTTGACATCACAACTTGATTCCCTACAACATCGTCGCACTGTTGCTGACCTCGTTGTTTTTTACAAATATCGTCATCAGCAGTGCTCAGATGAAATCAGCGGCATCATGCCTCAAACTTATTCTTACCCCCGTTCCACTCGGCAATCGGCTGCCGCAACCAGTGAAACGGTAAAGATCCCGCGCTGTCATACTGGCAGATCGCAGAGAGACTTCTTTGTCCGAACTGCGTACAAATGGAATAGTTTGCCGGAACACTTAGTCTCAGGTGGCTTCAACCCACAGATGTTTAAAAAAAGCGTTAATCTACACCTCAGAACGCCAGTTGTTGTGGGACCCAGGTCTAGACCTAGGTCTTAAAAGGTATTTATGTGTTGTTGTGACACATATTCTAAACCCTATTACACAACACATTTTATTAAAAAAAAAAAAAAAAAAAAAATCTGTTCAAAATATACGGAAGTCGTCAAACAAGATACAGTCTGCGATTGAGCCTCCTCGTAAGAAAGTAAGATCAGCAACGTACGCTCAAAACTTCGAAGAAGCTTCCACGTCTGCCTCAAGTGCCCACGAATTCGAGTCAGTATATGCGAATGAGGATTCAGCTATGGTTTCAGTTGAAACAGAGGAACAGCGTAATCAAGAAGTACAGAAAGAAAACATTGTTGTCGCCTCAAATGATGTTCAAGTAAGCACTCAAAACATTCAAATTCAAGGAAATTTTGCGTCTGGTCGCAGTAGTTACAAAAGCTCTCCTAAATATACATTTAACAATTGCAATGTAACTATTAATAATAATTATGGAATGTAATTATATGTAGTTTTAACTGTTTTCCATTTGAAAAAAACTTGGAAACAATTTACTACTTTTTAGAGAGAAATTATGAAAAGCACTGTTCGTAACTCGTGGAGAAAGTAAGTTATTTCAGAATTGGTGAATTGTTTGCACTCGCTATCGCTCGTGCACAAACTTTCACCAATGCTAAAATAACTTACTTTCTCCACTTGTTACGAAATGTACTATATAGTTTCAAACTTAGATGTAAATAAAGTTTTTCTAATGGAAGATAATCAAATACTGATTTGATATATACAATATTTAATATATGATACAGATATTCTTATATTTAATAATGCAAAGGTTTTAAATTTTATAACAGAATTTGAAACTGTAAACTATTTTATATGTAGATATTTTAGAGAAACCACCAATCGTTTTGCTCGAAGTTTATTGTTTTTTATATTTAATTTTTTAATTTTAATTAATTTTTAATCTAATTAACACTGTTTGCCGTTGGCACTTGGCGTAAGTTTTCAAATAACATACTGTCAATCTCTTGTTACTTTACGCAAATAATTTATTTAATAAGTTTAATAAAAAATTAAAGAAAACAAAGTTTTTTAAATTTTACTGTTACTCTATATATATTTCAGCTTGTTAGGCCATCTTCTGGAGTAATCATTACTCCAGAAGATGGCCTAATAAGCTAAAATATATATAGAGTAACAGTAAAATTAAAAAAAACTTTGTTTTCTTTAATTTTTTATTAAACTTATTAAATAAGTTTTATGCTTAAATAACAAGAGATTGACATTATGTAATTTTTAAGCATTAAAAACAACCCAAATATTTCGTCTTATATCAAAAGACACCTTCAGTGGATAAACAAATTTTATCTTTATTTTATAAATTTTATAGTGCATTAAACTTTCGTTAATAAAACAAACAATATGATAGATCATAAAACATAATTTAAAAAATAAATAAAATAAAAATTTTAAAATTATTAAAAACTTAAAACAAAACTTTACAATTATAAATTAAAAGTGCGACATTGTGAAATTATTCTTAAAATAAAAATAAGAAGGAGTTGAAAACTCACAGCTCTGAGATATCAAGAATTCGGTAGTTTTGGTTAAGGATTTTGATATAGTTTTCGACATAAAATTTTTATGAGGAGATTGTTTTTAGTTTTCGGCAGTAATGTATATTATCTCTTTGTAAAACTACAAGTATTTTATCTCTGTTTAGAAATTTATTACAAAACTAGCTCGAAACATCACAGATCATAAATTAACATAATTTAGTGGAAAGATGATACAATCAGAAAACTCACCTCTCCTTTTAGAGTTTCGAGAAAATATTGCAAAGTCACAAATTAGTCACAAATATTTCTTTCAAAATTCAAAAATATTGTAAAAATTAAATCAAATCAAACTTTTTTCAAAATTCTAAAAATATTCCAAAAGTTATTACAAAATCAAAAATCACGACTTTTTTAAAAAATTCTTAAAATATTGCAAAAATTATTACAAAATCAAAAATTGAAGTTTTTTCATAAATTCCAAAAATTATTAAATTTAAACTTTTTCTAAATTCCAATAATATCTCAAAAGTTCTTAAAAATTCAAAAATTCAAACTTTTTCCATAATTCCAAAAATATTGCAAAAATTATAACAATATCAAAAATTGAAACTTTTTTCAAAATTCCAAAAATTATAATAAAATCAAAAAATTAAAATTTTTTAAAATTCTAAAAATAATCCAAAAATTCTTGCAAAATCAAAAATTGAAATTTTTTTCAAAATTCTAAAAATATATATATAATTCAAAATTCACCTATTCAAAAATTCTATTTTCTTAAAAATTATAAATATATTGCAAAAATTATAACAAAATCAAAAATTTAAACTTTTTCAAAAATTCTAAAAATATTTGCAAAAGTTATTACAAAATTTCAAAAATATTCCAAGAATTATAACAATTTCAAAAATTTCCATGTCCAATTTCATGTTCAATCACAATTCATGTCACACAAATAATTAAATTTTTTTTCCCAAAAAATTGGGTAAAAATATAAATAAAAATAATGTTTTTGACACACTTGACAATCTTTTTTTGACAAACTTATAATGCTATAATTCTCAATAATAAAAATAAAATTTCATGTTATACATATAATTAATTTTATTTTTTTCCAAAAATTGGGTAAAATAATAAATAAAAAGCTTTCTTTTGACACACTTGACAAAATTTTTGTGACAAACTTCTAATGCAATAATCTAGTATTTGATCCTACATATCAATCCCGACCATCAAGATTTCTCTGCATTCTTTGTTCCTACTCATTATCACTTAAAATGAATGTTTTTTAAGCAAAAAAATGCGTATTTCCTTGTTTTGACACCCTTGACGATTTTTTTGACACACTTCCGGTACAATTATCGAAACACATCGTCCTTTCGGCTCTTATTGAGTATACCTTTTTTCCAAAACCAAAATTTTAAAATCCCTTCAGCGGTTTCCTAGATTTCGTCGGCCGGCAGACAGACATACAGTTTTTTTTGCTTTTTTGGAATCGTTATGACCTAAAACGTCGAGAAATGCCAAAAAAGTGGGAGTAAGAATTTCAGTTTTGGCTCATGAATGTAATATTTAGGTCTTTCAGACCGAAGTAATTTAGGAAAATAAATATGAAAAGCAAAACTTGGATTAAACAATTTTCTCAAAAAATATTTAGCTATTTTATGTAAATATGTAAGGATATTTTAATTTTTGCAAATAATACAGAATCTTGCTCGTACGAAAAAATCTTGGATGTAACTCGGGCATAAAGTATCTTTTTTGCTTTCGAGTGTTTGTTGCCCTCGGTTAACGCCTCGAGCAAAAATTTCACTCTCAAATGTAAATGACTACCTAGCTTTACGCCCTTAATACATAAACAGCTATTTTGTACGAGTAAACCGTAAAATACAATTTTACGATTCAAAAATTGCGCGTAAAGCAGACTCTTTTTTCCTATTGAAATAACAATGCCTAAAATTGAAATAATAATTGAAATTACTATTTTATGCCCTAAAGCGTAAATATTTTTAACAAAGTCAAACGAACTCAAAAGAACAAAATATTTTTTATGTTTTGCCACAAGGGATGCCACGTATTACATTTGGATATACCCGGGATGCAATTTGTCCCACTATACGAATTTGATATTAGGAATCTCTATTTACTTACTTTAATGGGTCATTTAAAATTCTAATCACAAATATAATTATATACAAAAAAACAACAAAAAAATAGTACAACTTATCTTAGTAATTTCTTGCTGATTGTAGATCCTCATTCCAGCGCACATTCCATTAATAAATTCAACATCCATCAAATCCTCATATATGAAAAAGGTTATCTACTCCAAAATTATAACACCCCCCCGATTGTATCTTAGGCTTTTTCCCTTTTTATTATTTGATGGCTCCTTTTCTTTCACAAATAGTATTTTTCATGGATATAACATTCTCCACATTTATATATCTCAGCCTCGTTCATATTAATATACATTTTGAAGAAGAACATTGGTAGTACGAAAATTTCTTCTACAATAATCAAAATAAATCAAATAGCCATATCCCTGATTGTAATTTGGTCATTTATTATTTATACACTTAGTTTATTTAAGCAAATTAATCTTTCTTTTAATATTTAATTGATTGAGATATTTACTGGTATTCCAATCATAAAACCTCACATCACATTATCATTACAAAAATTTTTCCCTGTTCTTTAATTTTAATTTTTTTTTTTTCTTTTTTAATAAAATGTGTTGTGTAATACGGTTTAGAATATGTGTCACAACAACACATAAATACCTTTTAAGACCTAGGTCTAGACCTGGGTCCCACAACAACTGGCGTTCTAAGGTGTAGATTAACGCTTTTTTTAAACATCTGTGGGTTGAAGCCACCTGAGACTAAGTGTTCCGGCAAACTATTCCATTTGTACGCAGTTCGGACAAAGAAGTCTCTCTGCGATCTGCCAGTATGACAGCGCGGGACCGTTTCACTGGTTGCGGCAGCCGATTGCCGAGTGGAACGGGGGTAAGAATAAGTTTGAGGCATGATGCCGCTGATTTTATCTGAGCACTGCTGATGACGATATTTGTAAAAACCAACGAGGTCAGCAACAGTGCGACGATGTTGTAGGGAATCAAGTTTTGATGTCAAAGTTCGATCACCCACAATTCGTATAGCTCGCTTTTGAACAGAGTCCAAGAGGGCCAAGATGGAAACAGAGGCAGCACCCCAAACTTGACAGCAGTACTCCATACAGGGACGAATATAGGACTTATAAACATGGAGCAATTGGTATGGAGTAAAAAATTTTTTGCATCTATTTAGGAAGCCGAGTTTTTTAGACGCGCTTTTTGCCATCGCCATTACATGATCGTTCCAGAGTAGGTCATTTGAAACTGTGACACCCAATAAACGAATGCTTTTACATTCACCTATTGGTTCATCACACATACTAAATAAAATATCTTTGGGGAACTCGGTCTTTAATCTGGAAACAATCAACAGCTGTGTTTTGGTGGAGTTGAATTTGACAAGGTTTTGGTCACCCCAGTCGGCGACTTTATTCAGGTCTTTGTTCAAGTTTATGGCAGCGTCTCTCCGGGCAGGATTAATTCGTTCGTGCATTTTACCTTTTGAAGGAAGGGGCTCGAACGACTTGTGCAGAGTACTATCATCTGCAAAACTATTTATTGGATTACTGGTGATTTTCAACAATTCGTTGATATAAATCAAAAATAGGGTTGGGGACAATACTGAGCCTTGGGGTACACCAGCGTTAATTAGTTTAGACTCAGATGAAAATCCGTCTAAGGTTACCGAAATGCATCGGTTGGACAGAAAATTTTGAATCAGCTTCACAACATTGGGATGAAAACCGTACGCAACGAGCTTGTTGATTAAGTTGGCATGCCAGACTCGATCGAATGCCTTGGAGATGTATAAAGCGATAACGTATGTTTCACCACCTTTATCAAGTATGCTGTTCCAACAATGCGCTACATAGTTTAATAGATCGGTAGTTGATCTTTTGTTTCGAAAACCGTATTGGCTGTCGGATATCAAATGATTTTCTTCCAGAAATTTTGAAATATGTGTATTAATATAATGCTCATAGACTTTGGATAGGACCGATAGTAAAGCTATTGACCTATAATTTGAGATATCGGATTTTGGTCCCTTTTTGGGGACGGGCTGGACATTTGCCAACTTCCAGCACGAGGGAAATATACTAGATTTGTAGGATTGGTAGAATATTTTAGTTAAAGTTGGTGCAAGTTCTTTGGAAAAGGTTTTTAAAATAATGGGTGGAATATTGTCCATTCCTGATGCTTTGTTTATGTTTCACCCCTTTAAAAGTTTAGCGACTATTTTGGGTTTGAAGTGAAGTTCATTCATATTAACTCCTGAAGACTGGATTTGGGGTATTTCTTTAGGAGTTTCCAAAACAGTGGAGTTCAGAGCAAAGCGTTCAGCGAACAAGTTAACTTTTCTTGCGGGATCATTGACGATTAAATCACCATCAATAATAGGGGGAATAGAAAATTTTGTACCAGAATTTAAAGAATTGGTGGTACTGTAGAAAGTCTTGTCAGAAACAGACATAGACGTAAGTTTTGAGGCTTTCGCTCTGTCAATTTCGGACTTTTCGTTTGAGATAATCTGATTAGATATTTTGTTGGCCTTTAGATATTGGGATCGATTAGTGGGAGTTTTGTTATGAATCCAAATATTAAATGATCTACGTTTGTTTCTAAGTGCCGTTTTGGCAGCTTTCGAATACAAGTATTTTTGTTTGGGTTTTATTATGGAGAAAAGGACAAATTTATTGATAGTAAATTGGATGGTTTCTGTAAAGTTTTGAGCAGAAACATTTACATTGTCAGTGTAAAAACAATGACGGTCGAAAGGGAAACCATGGAAAAAATTTTGAAGACCACTCTTATCCATTTTTGAGTAGTGAAATATTTTACGGGGTTTGGGAGTTGTAGTTTTAAGTAAATCAGTTTTGATAACTGATGAGATTAAATAATGATCAGAATTTCCAATACTACCTTTCGCGACATCGACACTCGTAATATCTGGCATTGTGGTAAGATAGAGATCTAAAAGAAAACTATTATCACCGCCATTACGGGGAGTGAAAGTCGGGCTTTTAACAATTTGGAATAGGCCCTGAGACGCGGCAAAAAATTCTGCCAGTTTTCCACTATTGTCAACATCGTCGGTCGATTTGGAGAATTCCAACCATGATTTGTTGTGGACGTTGAAGTCACCGGTAACGATAACTTTAGGGGACTTTGCTCTAATCTCGTCCACAATTTTTGTCAGTATATTAAAAAAGTTTGGGTTACGTTTGTTGGGGGACCGGTATAAAGCTATTGTAAAAAAAGTCATTTCTGGAAGACAAATCTTTAAAACCATTGTATTGAAGCCGTCACCGTGTAGTTCAAAATTTGGAAAGCGCGTGTACGCAACACTCTCATGAATGAATGCGCATACGCCCTGATGGAGTTTGAAAGCTGATTCGAGCCTATATTTGGAATTAAGCGATTCTATAAAGAGAAAATTTTCAGAAACTTGTGTTTCTGTAAGGAATAGAATGTTCGGTTTGTCGTGCTCAAGATGATGTTGCACGTGGTCATGGTTAGCGTTCAATCCGCAGATGTTATGAACATGTATTTTAAAATTTTTTATTGATTCATATATGTTTTGTCCCTGCAAATTCCGTGGACGTGCCGCTTTATGGGCGGGTGGATTGCGCAAATTTGCTTTACCACTTGCAGACTTATTTTTTTTCGGTTGTACTGCCATATATATATCAAAATGTTTATTTTATTTTTTTATGTTTTATTTTAAAATGCATAACTAAGTAAAAAATCCTATCATACTACAAAATATGACATATGCCAATATTTCATGATAAGATGAAGAAATAATAACAAAATAATAAGTGAAAAACAAATTGTGAGAAATTTGCAGAAAACAAAACAAAACTAAATGCCAATAATCCAGCTGATGCAGCGCACCCCAGACGCACCGCCCACCACCTAAATCGAGGCACAAAGCCCACACATAACTACGTGTTGGTTCGATTCCTCGGAAGAGCTGATGAGCGGTACCGCTACGGAACGCTGCCCAGCTAAGACTGGAAGTGCTGCCGTTGACTAATTAAAGTTCGTCCGCCAGCACCCTAAGATATCATCTTGGCTAATCACATCTCCTGCCATTGCCAGTGGTATGTGATATCTCACGCTAACTCATATGTCAGTGGCAGGGACTGGAGTACGCAGGGTAGTCAGACCCGTAGATCAACATTGATCATAATCGATCAAAATCGATCCCTCCTGCGACATTTGCTATAGTTTTTGTAAAACTTTACTTTCTAGATCGTTTTTTTTTGTTTTAAAAAAACCAAACTTGGAATTAAATAATTAAAACCTTATTTGTTTAACAACTAAAAACGGAATGAATTTTTATTATCAAATTTTAAACATCGAAAAATAATGAATCAACAAAAAAAATGTGATTTTTGTTTGACATCTTCTAATGAAAATCGTGTAACACCAAGATTCAGCAAAAATTAGTAACGACATCTGTTCATTAGAAATGAAAATAAAATTGGTACGTTCGTTTATTTTTTCAGTATATTCGAAATTTAACTAGCCGTTAAATATTAGAAAATTTTAAAATTATTATTAATGTAAAAATGAACTGAAACTATGGAAATAAATTTTTATTGAATTAGAAAAAGAAGATGAATTGGTTTTATTATTGTTTAGGTGAATATAGCGGACGTTACACCATGAACTCAAGGTAAAAACCAAGATATTTACCCTTGAAATCACAAAAACGTCGTCAACCCCCCTAACCTAGAAACCACCGAACTACTTCCAACAACTAATATGTATCTGGGATCGAGTTATCAATGGTGACCAACGTCAGGGACGATGATCAATTTCAACACTCATGAAGTCCCTAGGAACTTCACTGAGTACTGAGACCGACCATCCATCCGAACGTCAGCACCATGGACACCCCGATACAACCAGTAAGCATGACACGGGAGATGTGAACCCCAGAGACAACAACCAGACAGAGGAACAACCCTACCGAACGTAAGACATCATTCCCTGATGTCTTTCGCGTGATGGACTCCAAGATTCTTACCGCTCATATCTATGCACTCGTAGAGTACATTTCCAATCTTAGTCTTATTCATCGCAGGTAAGAACTTTGGAGCCAATTTTGCCGAGAATTTTTTTGTAGCGTCACTCAAATGATGTTGCCGTACAAACACCCGTTGTTGTGGTTGAAAAGCCCGTAGTTTTGATCGCAGATTATACTGATGTTGTGACTTTTTGAAGGCTGCTTTTAAATTTTGTTGAACCCGGTTCTTGAGCAGAGTCAAATGATCAGAGCGTTCTAATTCCTCACCAGCATCTTCACCAAGCTTGTGTAGTGATCTCAACAAATGGTAAGCATTTCCATCCGAAACTGGATGTTAACCAAATAATAAATAGTACGGTGAGTACTTGGTAGCTGAATGTACTGCAGCCCGCAGTGCATAAGCGATTTCACCAATATGTGAATCCCACTTGGTATGTTGACCCTTAATGAACGCTCGAATTGCTGCTAGAACTGACCTATTGACCCGCTCTGACGCGTTGCTTTGAGGACTATAGACACCGGTCCTAATGTGTTTAATGCCGAAATCTGACAAAAGACTTTGAAAGTTCCTACTAGTGAACTGTTTGCCATTGTCACTGTGTAGAAACTCTGGTACCCCATATGTAAGAAACACTTCGTTCCTCAGAAAAGCATTCACCTTCGGTGAAGTTGCGTTTCTAAGTGGTTTCAGTAGTACAAACTTCGTAGCATGATCCAGAACTATCAATAACACCGTATTCCCAAGTGTAGAACGAGGGTACGGTCCCAAAAAATCTATATAGACTCTCTGCCATGGACGTGCTGTTTCGAATTGATATTGCATCGGAGGACGCAATATCTGATTCGTGGCTTTTGTTTGTTTACATGTGTCGCAGGACACAACATAGTTGTGTACCTGTGACGCCATGCCCGGCCAGTAATAAAGACGTCGAAGTAATTCTAATGTATTTTTAACACCTCCATGAGCAGCAGTACTATCATCATGATGTTTCTGAATCATGTTCGAAGTCATCGGTTTCGGTATCCAGAGTTTCCACACAGGAACATCGTTAGGTATTGCATCAGGTCTTGGCTCAATACGTATGTATAGCTTATCATCCACGACTTTAACTGATGGAAAGTCCTTTGGTGATGATTGAACTTTAGCTATCATAGCCGTATAATCGTTGTGCCGATAACCTTCATTGTCGATTTTAATTTCATTAATGTGATGTACTAATGCTTCCGTCAATTCTTCGTGTGTATCGTCATAAAGACGAGATAGAGCATCAGGGACTATATTTTGGGTACCTTTTTGGTGGACAATGGTAAAATCCATATGTTGGAGTTTAAGGCTCCACCTAGCCAGACGACCACTCAAGTCTTTCTGTGACATAAGCCACTTCAGACTTGAGTGATCAGTCACAATTGTAAATCGGTGACCTTCAACATAGCCCCTGAATTTCTTCACACTCAGAATCGCCGCAAGACATTCCAGCTCAGAAACAGAATAGTTTCGTTGAGCTTTATTAAGTTTTTTCGACATGAAGGCTATCGGACACTCTTGTCCGTCAGTATCAACCTGATACAACACACTACCTATCCCTGTCAGACTTGCATCGCATCTAATAAAGAACTCTTTATTATAGTCAGGGTTAATTAATACCGGTGCTGTAGTCAGCAATCGTTTTAAATTTTCGAAAGCACCTTGCGCTTCCAATGTCCATTTCAATTTTCCTGAACTCTTTTTTAGTAAATCTGTAATTGGTGATACCACGCTTGCATAGTTTGGTATGAAACGTTGGTACCAACCGGCCATTCCTAATAATCTCCGTATTTGTTTCACTGTTGACGGAGCTGGATACTCTGCTACAGCTCTTACCTTGTCAGGGTCTGTTCGAAGACCATCTTCACCAACCAAAAATCCCAAGTATTTCACCTCTCTCAGAAAAAATTTACTTTTCTTGAGGTTTATTGTTAACCCAGCCGCTCTTAACAATGAAGAGACTTTGGACAGCAATTCCATATGTTCCTGGAACGTGGAAGAGACTACCAATAGATCATCTAAATAAACAAAGACATTTTCGTGATATTGATGTGGTATCACTTTGTGCATTAGCCGACACATTGTCTGGGGAGCATTGCACAATCCAAAGGGCATAACCCGGAATTGATACAATGGACGACCAGGCACTGTGAAGGCTGTCTTGTCTCTAGATGCTTCTGCCAGAGGAATCTGCCAGAAAGCATCTTTGAGATCAATACTTGAAATGTACTTTGTGCTATTTAGACGACCTAGTAAGCCATCAATCAAGGGAAGTGGGTAAGCGTCCTTTTTAGTTAGTGAATTGACACGACGGCTATCAATACATAATCTGTTTTTACCAGATTCTTTTTGTACCAAAACCACTGGCGAGCACCAAGAACTGTTACTCTCTTCGATCACGCCCATTTGAAGCATTCGGACGAGTTCGGCATAAACCTTTAGTTGAACAGCCGGCGATGTGGGATAGTGCCTCTGTTTAACAGGTGCACTATCACCAACATCGATGACATGTTCAACCAAAGAAGTCTTTCCGAGCCCAGACACTTCAAATGACGGGAAAGAATCCTTGATCATATCCAGTTCATGTTGCTGATCAGTGGTGAGGTTGTGTGTATCTAAAGTTATTGGCTCTGTACGAGTCAGTTCACTAACAAATGAAGGAACAATACCAAATTTCTCCCAGAAATCTATGCCCAGGTAGAGCTCTTCTCGTAATCCAGGGACAATATGGAACCGCATTGGTTTAGTGGAGCCATTCACAGTTATTGGAATTTCAATGTAACCTAAAATTTTAGTTGCAGTACCATCCGCCGTACGAATACACGAAGTGTACTTACGGTAGGTTGTACCTGATGATTCCAATAATTCCAAGGAATTTCTTCCAAGTATAGTGATTGACGCTCCACTATCCAATAATCCGGCGATATTTTTGTCCAAAATCCTAATTGTTAATCGCGGCCGAGGATCCTTTGTTTCTGAAAGGATAGATGAAATACATGCTTTACGAAATAATTTCCTCATCCTCCAATATCTAATGTTGCGTTCAAGACGACTGAAATATGTTCGATGTAACGATGGGAAATTAAATGTGTTTGGTGATTTTATTCGGGTTTCGTTGGTGGTGGCCGATCGTCCTGCGTTCCTACATCTCTCGTGGATTTCTTCGGGCTCATTGGATGTTGAACCGAGGGTACCATCCCCGAAGCATGTACTCTCGGACGGTAGTTTAACGACTGGTGACAATATGAACAATTTGCATAAATTACATCCGGTTTGTTACATTTCCAGCAATATAATTTTATCCGATTCTTAGAGCAATCAGGAGCTCGATGACCGTTTACTCCACATCTGAAACACACTATTGGTTGTCTGGACATCGATGGACCAGGTTGACTGTTATCAGATGTTATAACAGGTCGCTGAAATATCCGTTTCTGTGTTGAATCCACCGCTTCAATATATCCCTGTTGTTCTGGTTCAACATCCATCTCATAATCATCCATCTGCAGTAACTCGCTAATTCTTAAATTTGATGTTCTGGTCGGAACTGGTGTAGACCACAAACGTTCAAACTTCTGACATAAAGTCCGAAGTTCATCAATTGAATGTATTGTTGCTGCAAGTGTAGCATTTTTGAGCTCCACACTCAGTCCCTCCCGAGCAATTTCTAGCATTTCACGGACGTGCTAAGCGACGGTTTAACGAACCAATCTCCACCAGATACTCGTACATGCTCTCCTTTGACTTTTGTTTGCGGTTCAGAAGAACTCGCAAGATCGCCATATCATCAGTGAGCGTACCGAAGGTTTGTAGGAGTCCCTCCCTTAGCACTGGATAGGTCACCACCTCATATTCATGAGTTAAATTCAAATAGTATCTGTCGGCCGCTGCTTTCAGATACCGTGGTATGATAGACCTAAGGTCGTCCCATGACACACAGTCTCTTCTGGCAGCCGCCTCCACTCTATGAATAAACTCGGTGCTGGATTGTTGTGTAAGTGTTCAGCTTGGAATGATGGACCCAATTGTGGTATTACAAAGTCCTCAGCTCTCAAACCCGATTGCTGGAAATAAGCCGGTGGTAATTGATCTGACCGTCTCTGTTGTTGCTGGTTTGGACGATTCAGACTATGTATTGTTTCCGATATTGGCCGTACTGGGATCGGTGTGGATCTCTCATCTGGTTGAAAAGCAGATGGAGCAGATGATACTCCTGGTTTATTCTGCATAATTGGACGTGTTGACAACGATCCTATTATATTCCAAAGGCGTGATAATTGCGAGATAGCGTAGGTGCGGGCTTCTTGCAAGTCATTGCGAGGACCCAACCTATTCATTCTACCTGTGTAATGCAACACTCGATTCGCCAAACCATCTTAGAAGGTTTGATTAATCGGTGACTGAAGTCGTCGTACTTGATCTAAAATAAGTTGTGCTGCCTGCACCACCATTTGAGATTCCTCTATCGAATCTCTCGCATGAGACACTGTTATTGGAACTGACCCATGATCTGCATGGTTTCGCAGTTCCTCTGCCCAATTTGCCCCCCCGAAGTTCACACCCCGAACCAAACATTCGACCTGTAGTTCGGTGGGTTCCAAACCATAGAACGGATGGTCAACGTCTAACTGGCTTGACATTTCGATGGTAAAACCCGTAAAATTATGAACTCGCAATCAACAACAATATTAAAATCAATTCCCCCAAAAAAATGGAGTTAGTACGATGGAAATGTAAAAAAAATGAAAAACGCAAAAACGAAAAAAACAACGAACGCCCAATTCGAAAACGCAAAAATTTTTGTAAAAACAAACTTCGTAAAAGAACAAAAAGATTACCGTTGTACTCAATCTTTGCTTCACCTTTCACAAAAATTCCTAAAATATTGTATATAAAAATATAATTTATTTATTTAATTAATTTCAGATATACTGAAATATATATATATATATCTATCACTATTTATTGACGACACACCCCTATGGAAAAAATATTTATTTATTTTAAAATTTGAAAAAAATATTTAAAGATGTTTATTTATTGGGTGGTCCTCTTAACTCAAAATATTTATTTATTTTTTTAACAAAACAAAGAATATTTATTTAACTTTTGATGTCAAGCGTATTTAATAAAAATTTATCTATTTACTTAATTACCTAAAATTATTTAAATTTAAAGAAAAAATTATTCTATTTAATAAAAAAATTTTTTTATTTATTTAATTTTCAAAAAAAATTTGTTTTATTTATTTTATTTTTATTTAATAAGATAAGAGATTCCCAAGTTCAGATTCGTCTGGAGACAATATAAAAGTAAGTATGGCTACAATATCCATACATTTAAATTTGAATTCCCGCGTTCGCGAGCCCACTCCAACAATGCATGTGAGAACCGACTAGAAAAGCCCCTAACGACCAGATTCTACAGAACAGTTTCTCCCCAACCTAATAAAACCATCACAACTGTCACGATTAGACCTTAGGTCCATTTCTACTGACCCAGTTGTGCTTGTTTAACCTAAAAATAAATTACAACTAAACCTAATGCAAAAGTTGAAGAACGCTTCCGAGCACCAGACTTCAAATCCTAAACTCTATGAAAAATTGTCTATTGAAAAACTAAATGTAAAAAATGGAAAAGTATGAATTTGTATGAGGTGAAGCCTCTGATCCTGAAAACAAAGTATAATTGGTTCTTCTCTTCATTACACCAAAGAAGCCTCTGAGCAAAGAATGGTACTACTGGTTTGCACCTAAGTACAAACACAGCAACACCACTCCACGTCCCTGAGAACTCCCTCGCTGAATAAAGAGAAGAAACCAATGTTCTTCGATCGCATAACCCCGATGGTCATAGGCGACCTAGGAACGTCATTAACGTTAAAGGGAGAAGCCCCATGGATGGCTTGTTAGGCCTACCGCTGTGAAAAAATATTTTAATAAACCTAATAAACATAAACATTATATCAAAAAAAAATAATTTACAAAAAATTGTATATTGTACATTATATTATACAATATTCATAAATCAAAACCAAGCTGGTTTTCCCAAAAATATTTCACAAAAAAAAAATTGATCTAAAATCAACCACGAAAACCAAAACTGGTTTTACCAAAAAATAACGCTTGAAATTCGCGCCAAACAATATCTACTATAACTAACCGTTATTATTACGGTATTATCAAAACAAAATATCGCATCAAAAATAATTAAAAATTTGCCAGGTCTTTGTTTCGAACGCCAATATTTGTTCAATTTGCCACGTATCGTGGCTTGGACTTTTATCAAAAAAAAAATATAAAGGAAATTTATACATATATATTACCGGGAACCAAAAATGTCCCAAACGACTCTTGAGGTGGGAACCCCTTATATTTGAAAAAAAATGGTTTTTTAGCCCAACATTGGCATCACCATAATAAAATTTGTCTTAATAATAATATACAAAGAATGAATTTACTTGGTTTTTATTGATGACAGTTGACTGTTGTATGCATCCGCATGGTCTATCCAGACCGTTCCAAAAATATATGTAAACGCCAATCCAACTATGTAACCAAATGTATCTACCCAATCCTTGGTAGAAAGATACATATATATGTATATATATACATATGATCGAAGATATCATATAAAAAAAACACAAATATGCCTCCAAATTATAAGTGTAGTACTTCCAAATGGTCGCAGGCATATGTATGCATATATGGAACCAGAATCATACATCCACTAGTTTCCAATAATGTGTGCTATAACTCCAAATAATTCAAATATTTTTGTGTCTTCACCCTTACATCAAAATCAGTTTGCTCTCTCTCTCGATATTTTAATTGGTATCCTATTCAAAGCCAAAGCACAACCACGAAGATAACTTAAATCCAGTTATCTGCAAATGAAAGCAATAAGTAACCTTGTTACATATTTATCTGCTACAAAAACTTTAATAAAAGATATATGAAACTATTTCTTCCTTCCAACGTCTACACACTTCGCAAATCAAATCAGAACACTATTAATATTTTTTTTTGCTATGTATTTTTTTCCATTTATTCTTTCTTTTAACCAACTTGTATTATCACTATTAATTACAATAAAATTTCTTAATTTTCTTCCGAGGGAAGACACCATTTAATTCATTTCAGAGGTAAAAATCGAATGAATTGCAAATTGAATTTTTTATCGTCAAAACATCCAAAATGTGATTTATGACGTTTCTTTTTTAATGAGCAAAAAAACGAAGGTTGAGCAAAACTGAGTGATAAATCTCTGTTCGTTAAAATTGAAATGGACATTGGAAGCTCAAGCAGCTTTTGAAAATTTAAAACGATTGCTGACTACAGCACCAGTATTGATAAACCCTGACTATACTAAAGAGTTCTTTATTAGATGCGATGCGAGTCTGACAGGGATAGGTAGCGTACTGTATCAGATCGCGAAGACGGACAAGAGTGTCCGATAGCCTTCATGTCGAGAAAACTTAATAAAGCTCAACGAAACTATTCTGTTTCTGAGCTTGAATGTCTTGCGGCAATTCTGAGTGTGAAGAAATTCAGGGGCTATGTTGAAGGTCACCGATTCACAATTGTGGCTGATCACTCAAGTCTGAAGTGGCTTATGTCACAGAAAGACTTGAGTGGTCGTCTGGCTAGGTGGAGCCTAAAACTCCAACATATGGATTTTACCATTGTCCACCAAAAAGGTACCCAAAATATAGTCCCTGATGCTCTATCTCGTCTTTATGACGATATACACGAGGAATTGACGGAAGCATTAACACATC
Source organism: Diogma glabrata (assembly GCA_963693315.1). Lineage (NCBI taxonomy): Eukaryota > Metazoa > Arthropoda > Insecta > Diptera > Cylindrotomidae > Diogma > Diogma glabrata. Next base: position 25,987,356 of record OY856187.1, on the reverse strand, counting down.
ACATTAACGACATTAAAATCGACAATGAAGGTTATCGGTACAACGAATATACGACTATGATAGCTAAAGTTCAATCATCACCCAAAGACTTTCCTTCAGTTAAAGTCGTGGATGATAAGCTATACATACGTATTGAGCCAAGACCTGATGCAATACCTAACGATGTTCCTGTGTGGAAGCTCTGGGTACCAAAACCGATGACTTCCAACATGATTCAGAAACATCATGATGATAGTACTGCTGCTCATGGAGGTGTTAAAAAGACTTTAGAATTACTTCGACGTCTTTATTACTGGCCGGGCATGGCGTCACAGGTACACAACTATGTTGTGTCCTGCGACACATGTAAACAAACAAAAGCCACGAATCAGATATTGCGTCCTCCGATGCAATATCAATTCGAAACAGCACGTCCATGGCAGAGAGTCTATATAGATTTTTTGGGACCGTACCCTCGTTCTACACTTGGGAATACGGTGTTATTGATAGTTCTGGATCATGCTACGAAGTTTGTACTACTGAAACCACTTAGAAACGCAACTTCACCGAAGGTGAATGCTTTTCTGAGGAACGAAGTGTTTCTTACATATGGGGTACCAGAGTTTCTACACCGTGACAATGGCAAACAGTTCACTAGTAAGAACTTTCAATGTCTTTTGTCAGATTTCGGACGGGTGAAGACGTTTTTATGATTTCAAGGGTAAATATCTTGGTTTTTACCTTGAATTCATGGTGTAACGTCCGCTATATTCACCTAAACAATAATAAAACCAATTCATCTTCTTTTTCTAATTCAATAAAAATTTATTTCAATAGTTTCAGTTCATTTTTACATTAATAATAATTTTAAAATTTTCTAATACTTAACGGCTAGTTAAATTTCGAATATACTATAAAAATAAACGAACGTACCAATTTTATTTTCATTTCTAACGAACAGATGTCGTTACTAATTTTTGCTGAATCTTGGTGTTACACGATTTGATGAGAAATGTAACAAATCACATTTTTTTGTTTTAATGAGCGATGATGTTAAAAATCTGATAGAATAAAAATCAATTCCAGTTTTGGTTTTTCAAAAGATCACGTCTTGAAAAAGAAAAATAGTAAAAATAATGCAATTAATATAATTTCAATATAAAAGTGATTGTATGTTTTATCATTTTATTTTTTATAATAATTACTTGTGAAAAATAATAGTGAAATTTTGAAAATCGTTTAAACAAAGAAAAGGATAAATTATTCATATATGTAGTGACGAAGAAAATTTTCCTTGATTTTATAAAAATAAAAATAACCTTGATTTGTCAATGTTAAAAATATTTGTGATACGTCATTTGTCTTAAAACAAAAAGAAATAAAAATTATTGAATAAAGAAAAATAAATGATTTTGCAATCATCATTTCGAATTGGAATAAATAAATAAAATAAAAGGAATAAATCAAATCAAATATAAATAAAATAATTATAATTACTTAAAGGTGACATCATCAATAATTAGAAAATGAAATACATTTTTAATATATAAAAATAAAATAATAAAACTAAAGGAAAATATGTGTTGTACGGGATTCTGGGGAACAATTTCGGATTTCATCAGTCTCAACGATCTTTAAGATAAGTTTCTATTTTTATATAATTAATGTTACTAAATTATATTATTCTTTGTATTCTTGGTAGTCCTATGCAATGATAGGCTAATATTATAAAAGTTAAGAGATTCCCAAATTTAGGATTCGTGTGGGGACAAACCGCATCCCGTGTATATTTTTTTATATTTTGTTAGCAAAAGTCCAAGCCATTATACAGTGGTAAAACAAATAGATCCCATAAATTTCATGTGATTTACGTATATTTTTGCACATAGGGAGAAAAATTATTGAATAATCGAAATATGTAAGTTGGAAATTAATAATTTTTCTCTTTTCCGCTAGGCGGCGCGTTAAACCTTGCTTTACTTCAAAGCTCATATCTCAAAAAGTCCCTTTTTTTTGTTTTTCACAAATTTTAAAGTAAACATATGCAGCTATGAAATTGAGAAATAAAAAGTCAGCAATTCAATATGGATTTTTTCTTGCGATTTTTTAAAGTTTGGTATATGAAAAAATCACATGTGTTTTTTTATTAAGTTAATAATCCTGTACTAAATGTGGATCTAATAAATTAAACATTTCATATTTTAACACTTGCAATAAATTTGAACCATTTTCTGTGTATTTCTAATTGAGAAACAGGTTTTTATTCAGAATAAGAATTGGAGATCCCAATGATCGAAGATTTTGTTATAATTTCAACATCACCAACACTAACATTAGGAAAAAACATTAAAAAAATATTTGTTCTATAAACATTATAATTTAATCAATATTATAAATAAATACATTAAAAATTAATTTATATAATTCTTTTTGCCTTTAAATTGAAATATTTACGATTATCAGAAAAAGAAAACATTTTGGCAATTATTTTATCGGGTGTAGTGTTATCCGGTAAAAAACAGTGGAATCCTTGAGTTTCACTTACGGTTTTAATGTCCGAAAACCGCATCGAAAGAAATTGCTCCTGTAATTCGATATCTCCTGAAGACACATATGAAAACTTCATAACGTGGTTGGTTTTTTTCGACCAAATTTCCGCCCATTCAAATAATTCCCCTGCTGTTGATATTTATTCTCCTTTAAGCGAAGCTCTTCGGGCTTCTCTTTTAAGTGTTCCTTATATCCCTTCGGATGGACCCTTTCCGTGGGCAGTTGCAAAGAAATTTCATTCTGCAGGTATTTTAAAATCATCAATATGTTTGCAGATATTTATGAATTTCTTCTTACTTTTATATTGAGCTGCTGAACCATCAGTAAAATATAAAATTTTTTTGAAACTTGGATATATTTTTTGCTGTTTTTCAATGAATTCAATACACCTTTCCTGGTATTTATGAACTGCAACTGTGTTATGCATTAAATGATCAGATATAATGACACAAGATGAGACCTCTAGTTTATCATTAAATGATTTGTAGTAAATTACGATTGGGTGGATTGTGGCTTAAACTTTATTGAACTTTATTGTGCAGCTTGTATCTCATTCTGCGTTATCATTGAGTATCCTGGATACGTTGATTTGACCAAAATTTACGTGGTAGAGTTATCAACAAAAACATTTGTTTTTATTTAGAGTTGGCATCTTTAAATTCCTTTTTAAGGTTCATAAGCCTTGATGTATATTCACATTCCTCGTTTGGTGCTAACACTTTAACTTTATCTACTTGAAATATTCTTTGACTTATTGCCGATGTGACACTTGCAATTTTTTTATAGCTTCCTGTTGTAATATGTTTTTGTTTGATAGGAGATTTGGCTAACATTCCAAGAACATTGTTAATATCTTCTAAAGTGTCATTAAGTAGTTCAGGAACTAGTGGAGATATAGTATCAACCGAAACTGGTGATGGATCTAAAGATGCTGGTGGTATTTGAATAGTTTCGTTCGTTGGAACATTTTCAACATCCTGATTCATAGAAATGATTTCACTATCGATAGTTTCCGAACATGAAAGCTGCTGTAGAAAATATTAGTTGCATATGAATGAATGAAATCATTTTAATAAAATAATTAAATTTACCTTATTTTTATAGATATAACTGCCACATGTTACACATGTAAACTGGTCTTCACGCAAACAAAATTTAGGGTCGCAGCTTTTTGAATAACAGCTGGTGTGACCACTTTTTTTGATGTCCGCTTATGATTTTTGAGACCGTACAAGTTACAGCACAATTTGAAAGGCATTTCTATTATTATATTTTCTAAACGTTATGTGTTCTAAATATTTTTGAATATACTTGCTATAAGGCAATCACATCAATATATATATATATATATATATATATATATATATATATATATATATATATATATATATATATATATATATATATATATATATATATATATATATATATATATATATATATATATATATATATATATATATATATATATATATATATATATATATATATATATATATATATATATATATATATATATATATACTTTTTAAATAGTTTTGACATAAGTAGAATCAGGTAAAATTAGGTAGGTACAATTTAATATATTTTGATTGGATGCAAGCATAATTTGTTCCAAAAACCGTTTGTGGGCGTCATTAGAAATTTTAAATGTTAAAATTATGAGTCTCTAATGAGATTTTAATTAGTAAAAAGGGGCTGAATAGACATTTTTTAAAATGAATAAACATTTTACAGACCCTTTTAATAATTTAAATTCCTTTATTTTACCACTTAACTTAAATTAATTTTTAATAAGTTTTTAACCATTAAACCGCACAGAAAATGGTTCAAATTTATTGCAGGTGTTAAAATATGAAATGTTTAATTTATTAGATCCACATTTAGTACAGGATTATTAACTTAATAAAAAAACACATGTGAATTTTTCATATACCAAACTTTAAAAAATCGTTAGAAAAAATCCATATTGAATTGCTGACTTTTTATTTCTCAATTTCATAGCTGCATATGTTAACTTTAAAATTTGTGAAAAACAAAAAAAAGGAGTTTTTGAGATATGAGCTTTGAAGTAAAGCAAGGTTTAACGCGCCGCCTAGCGGAAAAGAGAAAAATTATTAATTTCCAACTTACATATTTCGATTATTCAATAATTTTTCTCCCTATGTGCAAAAATATACGTAAATCATATGAAATTTATGGGATCTATTAACAAAACATTGACACCATTACCAAAACTACGTGAAAAAGACTCAAAAATTCAACCGCGCATAACTCCGATTCAGAGTACACAAAAAATAAAAGCAGAAATCACTTTTTTCCTTTCGTCAATGCCAACAATATATCAAAATTTCAGATTTTTAAAAAATAGTTTTTTTTTTTTCGATGTACGTTTTCAAAATAATAGCACCAAAACAAAAGTATTTTTCGGCACATCTACTCCTTAAAACCTATCCTACAATATACATAATATTGCCACACTTTTGATGAAGCAAATATTTTAAAATTGTACCACAAAAATTTTGCTCACGTATTTATATATAGATAGATAGATTTTGAACTGTGAAACAAATAACTTGAAAAAAAAAATACAAAATAACCAAACAAAAAACTCAAACAAATACGCCTATGACATTTTTGCCATTTTTTCTGAAAAAATCGTCAAAATTCCAAAAAAAAGTATTTTTCGGCACATCTACACCTCAAGACCTATCCTACAATATACATATACCTACACTTTTGATGGAGCAAATATTTTAAAATTGTACCGCGAAAATTTTGCTTACGTATTTATAGATAGATAGATAGATTTCGAACTGTGAAACAAATAACTTAAAAAAAAAAACAAAAAACTCAAACAACCCATACAAGGTTGTACAACTGGTCCAGTAATGGTCCATTACTGGCAGCCAGTAATGAAGCAATGGGCGAGTATTGGCAACCACGAATGGGCCATTAATATAATTTTACTGGATGATAACTTGGGACAATAAATGGTTGCCATTCAGGGGCCAGAGAAAAAACAACAGCAATGGCCCATACAAGGTTGTACAGTTGGCCTAGTAACGGGCCAATAATGATGATCAGCATTGTATTAATAACCAAATACTGGCCACCATGATTGGGCCGTTAAAAAAATATACATTATTATCATATGTAAATTTAAATAAATTAAATACAAACTTTAATTTAAAATAAAATAAAAACGACGGAAAAAATTCAAAACTCCCCATACAACTGGTTCAGTTGCAAGAATGGCTGAGTAATGGCAAACATGACTGCCAGTACACCACCATTATAAAAATATAAAATAATATTTTTTATACATAAATTTAAATAAATTATTTACAAAATAATTAAAACGGAATAGAAATGAAAATAAATTAAAACAAATACCAACCTTTTCTATTTTATCATAGTCTTTCAACCGCCGACAAGGCAATAACTAAACTATATGTGAAATTTTTCAAACTAAAATTTCTAAAAGGGATAATCCTCTAGTGAAATTTAAAAAAAATGACATAGATCAGCAAATTCATGGCTACAGTACTGGCCCAATAACAATAACAATAGCCAAGCAATATTTATAAGGTGACCAGACGTCCCGATTTTTAACAATTTGTCCCGCGTCCCGCGGCATTTTAAAAATGTCCCGATTTTTCAAAAGAAAACAGAATTTCGTTATTCAAATGAAAAAAAATTCATTATTGAAAATTAAATTTGGGCAATTTATTTAGGCTAAATAAATCATTTTCTTTAGTTGAATTATATACAAGTAAATTAAAAGTATATGACAATCAATATCAATATTGTCGTAAACACTAAACATAAATTGAGCTACACTTTGTCTTCTATTGAAATTGTAATTAAAATTATATATATAAAATTCCCGAGCAGAAATTTGTCAGGGCTCAAATAAGGTCCTGATCAGGTTTGCCCTAGTCCGGATCAGGTATTGGTAGAGTAGCCGGGGTCCTGATCATGAGTGTAACGCTTTTTCCCTATCTGGTCCTTATTGGGATTACCAGATCAGACCCTGATTGGGATAATTGGATCAAACTTTGATTGGGATAGTCGAATCAGGCTCTGATTGGGATTTCCAGACCAGACCCTGATGTATATTTATATATTATATACATAAATTAATTAAATTAAAACAAAAAAATTACAATTGAAAAAATTAAAACAAACAAATGGATCCTTAAAAAAATAATAAATCAACTAAATACATATGAATTTATTGGGGATTTTGAGATCAATTAAAGTCAAGATTAAGACCAATCTTACTCAAGTAAGCAAGCAATTAGAATTTTTTCAATTCAAAGGTATGGTTGGAAGTTTCTCAGAAAAAAACTCCACTTCTCATTTTACGTGTTTCGAATGAATTCGAACCTTCCTCTTCAGTGCTTTGTTCGAATCCTTAGACAGACACATATGAATTTGTTTATTCAATAAATAAAAGAATTCAAGATGCATTAAATAATATATGTTTCAAATTATTTAAGTTAATTAAATTAATTGTTTTTAAAGAAATATACATATCTCATTGCATATAGAATAAAAAGAACATTTAAATTTAATTTTTTCAATTTAAAAAACTTAAAACTTATTAAAAAACGTTTTCTCCTTTTTTATTTTCACCAACGAAAATTGTATTTAAACATTACAAAAATATCACTAGTTTTTCAATATTTAAAATACAAAATTATTTTGTATGCATTTCAAGAGAAACTATCTCCCATCTTCAGCAATGCAAAACAAAGTAAAGTTAAAAGAAAATCGAAAAATGACAAAACTTTTTCAAGGAAAACTTAACGAAAATAAGTAATACAAAATTTAAAAGAAAACTAAACTTAGAAATTATACAATTGAAAATAAATTGGAAGTAATATTTCCCTGATCAAAATTTAAACATTTATCAAGATTTTTAGAAATAAAATAGCTTTCAAATGCATCCAAATTGGAAGCTCTATTAACTTCTTTAATTAATTTAACATTTGCCAAAGAAACTCCCAAATGACATTCTGTCAAGGCATGATGTGCAATGCATGATTTTTCTGGCCGGTTAAATCTAATATGGCTCTTATGTTCTTTGAATCTTGTTTTTACACTTCTTTTTGTTTGGCCAATATAAATTTTAGAGCAATCACTACATTTGTATTCATAGATTCCTGATTTTTCTAATTCATCAATTTTGTCTTTTGTGCTCCCTAAAATATTTTTTAATTTCTTTTGGTTGCCGAGTACTGGGAAGAAATTGTGTTTTTTACAAACAGATTTTAACTTATTTATAATTTTGGGTGCAAAAGTTATTTTAAATCTCTTTGAATAATCAGGCTTCTGTTTACTGGCACACTTAATATTTTAAATGAGCAATATAGTACCATTAATTTTACTTATGAAATTGAAGAAAATCAAAAAATTCCATTTTTAGATTTGGAATTAAATAGAGTTAATGAAAAAATTGATATTGCTGTTTACCATAAACCAACAAACACTGATAGATTAATTACTAGTGACTCATATTGTTCTTCACAAAATAAAATGGCTGCTTTTCATTCTATGGTTCACCGTTTATGTAAACTTCCTCTTCAAAATACAAAATTATATGAATGAATACAATTACATAAAAAATTTAGCTATAATTAACGGATATCGACCTGCCGTAATCGACAAAATTGTAGAACATCATTCTAATAAAAATAAAAAACATAGTTTATCAACATTATTTCGTCAAAATAAACAGAAGCCTGATTATTCAAAGAGATTTAAAATAACTTTTGCACCCAAAATTATAAATAAGTTAAAATCTGTTTGTAAAAAACACAATTTCTTCCCAGTACTCGGCAACCAAAAGAAATTAAAAAATATTTTATGGAGCACAAAAGACAAAATTGATGAATTAGAAAAATCAGGAATCTATGAATACAAATGTAGTGATTGCTCTAAAATTTATATTGGCCAAACAAAAAGAAGTGTAAAAGCAAGATTCAAAGAACATAAGAGCCATATTAGATTTAACCGGCCAGAAAAATCATGCATTGCACATCATGCCTTGACAGAATGTCATTTGGGAGTTTCTTTGGCAAATGTTAAATTAATTAAAGAAGTTAATAGAGCTTCCAATTTGGATGCATTTGAAAGCTATTTTATTTCTAAAAATCTTGATAAATGTTTAAATTTTGATCAGGGAAATATTACTTCCAATTTATTTTCAATTGTATAATTTCTAAGTTTAGTTTTCTTTTAAATTTTGTATTACTTATTTTCGTTAAGTTTTCCTTGAAAAAGTTTTGTCATTTTTCGATTTTCTTTTAACTTTACTTTGTTTTGCATTGCTGAAGATGGGAGATAGTTTCTCTTGAAATGCATACAAAATAATTTTGTATTTTAAATATTGAAAAACTAGTGATATTTTTGTAATGTTTAAATACAATTTTCGTTGGTGAAAATAAAAAAGGAGAAAACGTTTTTTAATTAATTATTGTTAGTAATTATAATTTTCACGAAAAGTTCAAAAATTATTTTTTTTTTTTTTTTAATTATTTAAAACTTATTTTGAATTTTTGCAATTTAAAAAGTTTTACAACAAAGTCTAGCGATTTTGTCACTCAGTCTAGAGATTTATCATTCAATCGTACTCTCCGTTTACTGCAAAAATTTCCAGATAAAGAAACATTTGTCTCGGTTTTAATTGGATGTACAGTACATAGGATTTATCAAAATTAGAGCGTTTCTTAGAAGTTTCAAATTGATATTCATTTCCCTGGATGAAATAACAATTTGGAGTTTACATATATATGAATTATTTTTCCGGAGGGATTTGAATAGAAATTTTAGGATTCCTTCTGCAGATAATAATGAGACATCCCAACGGTTGAGAGCTTTTATTGATTTTATGGCTATTTGAATGGCACTCAAAATATTTAAAGCAACTTCATCAATTTTTTTTATTCTATAACTGATTTAAATTGAGATAATTTGAAGTTTTTGTATCTGCTGCTTTGACTCGCAAAAACCGGTCTATCATGGTTTCAAAAGATTTAATCTAGTCTTACAGTTCATGAGTAATTGCAACTCGTTTCTCTCCTTAATCGATTGTTTTATATTATTTTGCAAAATATTATTGCAAACTGGCCAGTTTTTAAATAATTTTAAAACTACTCTTTTTTGGAAATTGTTACTCGTATTTTCATATTTTGATTTTTGATACAATAGTAAATTGTCATGTGAGATCCCACGATTCTCAATTTCCATTTCCCAATCATTAATTCTATATACAACAACCTTATTTCCAAATATATACAAACTCGTCAAAATTCAGCAGAAGCATTTTTATGCTTGCATAGACCAATTATTTTAAACAAAGTAATTGATTTGGAAATGCATGAATTTTTACAAATAATATTTTTTAATTATATATAATGAACACTGTTGGCCGTTGGAACTTAATAAATAATTTGATTAATGTGCCCTTTTCTTTTATTAACCCAAATAATAAATTAAATAAATTAATATATTTATATACTATCACTCCCCTCTAAAATAGAGTTACTTCATCTTTAAGAATACTTTGGGTAAAACTAAGAGACTCCGATTTAAACCGTCAACGGGTGAAGTGAAAAAGAACTTCCTTTTGTTAAAATTAATATCAAATAAAATAAAGTTGATTCCAAATTAAAACGTTTAAGTTTTTTGTAAAAGTTGTAAGCAGAATGTTTACCAGAACGTTCATTTTGTTGTAGATGGATGTTCATTTTGTTGTAGATTTGAATCGTATTTATGGTGATTTGTTAAATTTCAAGATTCTTGACAGTATTTCTCGAGAAATGAGAATCTTCAAAACTGTGAAAATAATTCTTCGAGATTTGAGAGTTCAAGATAACAGATCTTTCTCGAGAATCTCGATACGAGATTTTTTAAGCAGAAACTCTAATTGAAATTTTGTAAGCCATTATATGTGTGCAATATAATTTAACAAATTCTTGTGGAATATTTCATGACCTATTAAACAACAAGTAATACACCCAAAAAAATTTACGTAATTAAGAAATATTCCGAAGAATGAAATAATACCTAATTTTTTTATTTATTATATTTGTCACTTATCATGAAATTAAAAATATATTGCAATATAATTTTTTGTTTTACAAAACATATTTTTATTCGACTACATATTAAAGTGGTACTTTAATACTGTGATTTGCGGCTTTAAAGTGTCACTTTTAGCCCATATATTTTGTTGTCATAGTTACGTCCAAAAAAGTAAAAAACATTTGTATTTGTTTAAATTCTATAAAAAGTAGAAACTTTTATCAAAGCAACCTTTAAATTCAAAATCTCACAATCCAATTGTCATAGTTATACAATTATTTTGAAAAAAATAACAAATATTTTGTCAAAGGTTACTTGTTCAACATATTGTTATTTCAAAATTTATGCAAAATTATAACTTGATTTAGGATAAACAATTTTTTTTTAAATATTTTGCTGGCGGCGAATGAAAAATAGTATATGACGCACGGGCGTAAGCTATTTTGGACTTAATGTGGGTGCAAATCTCGGCTAGCGCCTTGATTTACAAACTCAACATACGTCCAAAATTTTTAGCTTTTCGTCCTAGCATCATAATGTACTATTGTACTTGACAATACGATCAAATACAACTGAAAAACAAAATGTTTTATTGTTTTAAATAAATTAATAAAGAAATTTAAAAAAATTGGTTGCTAGAGAAATTTAGAAAAATAAATATAAAAAGCAAAACTACTTGGATTAAACAATTTTCTCAGTAGTTATTTACATATCGAGGGCTGAAAGTAGAAGATTACGCCAGCGGTTCATATTGAAGCCCGACGCGAAGCGAGGGCTTTTATTGAACCAAGGGCGTAATCTTCCTTTCAGCCTGAGTGTATGTACAACGTTTTACGCACAACTTAATTGTAGTATAAATCAATTTTTGAATTTTTTAAACTCGCTAGACATTTTGAAAATTATACTAAACACGCCATATTTTTTTTCTATAAACTTCATACAATAATTTATTTGTTTGTTCTAATCTTATGATTACTTTCCGGGCGATTATTTTACGAGCGGCAAAATAGAAAAATACACTAATATTTTATATAGCAACGGGCATTTATTTTACGGTCGTTAAGTTCAACTTTCAGTCACAATAACTAGGATGTAAAATGTGTCTTACGATTCGTTTGTGCGTAAGAAATATTTTACTATTTTGCTTAAATATATGTATTTTTATTTATGCAAATAATACAGAATATTACTCGTACAAAAAATCTTGTATGCAATTCGGGCATAAAGTGTCTTTTTTGCTTTCGAGTGATTGTTGCTCTCGACTAACACCTCGAGACACAATTTCACTCTCAAGCGGAAAAGACATACTTTACGTCCTTAATACATAAATAGCTATTACGCACAAACGAATCGTAAAACACATTTTACATCCTAGCTATCATGACTGAAAGTTGAACTTAACGCCCGTAAAATAAAAGCTCGTTGCTATATAAAACATTATTGCATTTTTCTACTTTACCACCCGTAAAATAATCATAAAATTAGAACAAACAAATAAATTATTGTATGAAGTTTATAGTGAAAATCCTTGGTTCAATAAAAGCCCTCGCTTCGCGTCGGGCTTCAATGTGAACCGCAGGCGTAATCTTATACTTTCAACCCTCGATATGTAATTAACTATTAGCATAACAATATTATTGACCTACTACAATAAATTAATCGAAATGTCAATCAAATTACAAATTTTATTATTTCATTTAATTTATTTTAAAAAATTAATACAATAGAAAACTATGATGATAGATAGTTATGGTAAGTTCTAATAATATGCTATAAACATTTATAGTTTTAATTAAGTTTATTGCATATTTAGAAAGTAAGAATACAAATTACAATGTTATAAAAATGACATGTTGTTTAATTTTTTTTGTATTAGTTATGATTAAAATTGAATGATTGTTATTAGAAAGGAAATGGTTATTGGAAAATGACATTATATTGTAGAAAAAATAATTGAATAGAAGAAAATTACTTTTCTGTCATTGTGGTTATTCGAGTAAATAATTTTTCAAAAAAGTTTAAATTAGAGAGAAATTGTCTTTCTGATCCAATTACATTTGATTGAAGCAGCCTTTTATTTTTAAGTGTTTATTTTCAGATTAAACCAACTGCTCGATTTTAATATTTCTTTAATTTGATCGGTCACAATTTATTCTCTAATTTTGTTGCATGTAAAATTAGAAAGGAAATGGTTATTGGAAAATGACATTATATTGTAAAAAAAATAATTGAATAGAAGAAAATTACTTTTCTGTCATTGTGGTTATTCGAGTAAATAATTTTTCAAAAAAGTTTAAATTAGAGAGAAATTGTCTTTCTGATCCAATTACATTTGATTGAAGCAGCCTTTTATTTTTAAGTGTTTATTTTCAGATTAAACCAACTGCTCGATTTTAATATTTCTTTAATTTGATCGGTCACAATTTATTCTCTAATTTTGTTGCATGTAAAATTGCCCTCAATTAGGTACTCACTATATGCTACTGCTATACATGTTATTACCTTGAACTTCATGGCTAGTGGTCGAAAGCGAGGAACCATGCACATGTACTTCTATAAGAAATGAATTTTAGTTCATCGTTTTCAACACTCATGTGTTCAAAATAAGAAATCAATCCTGAATGCGAAAAATGGTGGGTCTATTGGTTCTAAAGTCGCAAAAACCGTGGCCTATTAAACGTCTCTGCTGGATCACCACACCCGTTATAAAAAAATGGCTAAAATAAGTTGCGTTCCAGTCAGAAATGGCCTCAGCTGATAGGAACCGTTTCATCCGACAAGATGCATATGATATTGTGTTCATTCAAGAATCATATGTGGATAGCAAATAAGTAAAAGGGAGACCTTTATAACTAACATCAAAATACAACTGATATACTTGTCAAGCGAGCAGAGACCCACTATCTCACGGTCCTCTTCAACAAGCGCTTAAAATTATTTCCACTGCTTGAATTTATATTTAAAGATCTTACACCTTTGCAGATTAAAATTTCTCTTCTAACCTTTGTGTTCTTTCCAGGATGTAATGAAGAATTACCACCTGATAAGATAAGCAAGCCCATTTGACGTAGTAGTAGTAGTAGTAGTGGAGTATTACCAAAATCAACACAAAGGGTAAGTCTTTGCTCCAATACCTATTTACTAACAACGTGTTTATTGCTAACAAAGACATCAAACATACCGTTAGAAACGCAATAAGAAACTAGATCGTGGACCTCACTCTGAGCAACAATATCACCGAGAATTGTAAAAGTAGTGGCATGTCTCGAAGGAAGCTTTTATGTCGGCACATGAATACATATGTTTCAACACAGAACACCAACCGGAACATAATCGCCGTTTTATTAACCACAAGAAGACCGATTGGAATCATTTCAAAACACGTCTTCAGGATAACGTAAAAGTTTGTGGCAAGTTAAATCCATAATAAAGATTGGCTATGCAGCGAACAAAATGCAGGAAGATTCCATTGAATCATACCACTTGAACTCTTCAATTACCAAGTTTAAAAGAACCAGCGATTTTCCCTTATGGAACGGAAACTTGGAGAGGATGAAGATTAAAGTCTGCAAACTCTGCAAACGAAAAGGACAAATAACTGGATGGAATACCAATCAACTCTTACCTACTACAACAAAGAACTCAGATGATCAAAACGGACACTTTTAGACCCAATACCCTAAGACAAAATGCGTGAACAAAGAAAAAGGAAAATTTTATTCGTTGGATTCAGAAGCAAGGACAGTTGCAGACCAACTAGTCAACAGAATTTTCTTACCTAACAGAATGATATGAGCAATCGAATGGCTTAGAGCTATTGGCTCTAAATTTGAGGCGCTTCAATTCAAAGCTAATATGGATATGCTACCAAAGTCTACAGAATATTGCAGGAACCAATT
>OY856187.1:25791891-25972634 GCA_963693315.1 Diogma glabrata | reverse complement strand
GCTGAAGACATTAACATGATGCGTGACAGGACATGGTCCCAAAAACCACCACCTTTACAAACTAGACTTGGCATCTTTTGACAGATGCAGGTTCTGCAATTTGAAGGCAGGAATAATGAAACAAATTATCTGCAACTGCACTGATCTTGTATGGCACAGTTACATCAAGCTTGGTCAAATAAGACTAACACTTCCTTTTCCGCAAGAAATTACTCCCCAAACTACTCCCCACGAAATTACGACCCCATTACGTTACCTTCAAATACGTTAATGGAATTAATTGGCGTAACGTCATTACTTATATTCGACTGTTGCATTATCAAAAATCAAAATCGTTATTTTAGACCATTAAATGCAACACCATTTTGCTTTACGTTCCAATTTTACTAGAACTATTTTGTTTGTGAATATGTAGTTATTTGTTCGTTTATGATGTATAAAAAGATACAAAAACTTCATTTTTAGGCATTTGTTTGCATTTCAAATTATGATTGAACGGAAACATATAATTAATTATAATCAAAGTTTTAATCAATAGATTTATGTAATTCAAGAAGTAAAATCAAAAAAACTTTGTGGTGACTTTTTATTTAATCGTTTGCGTTTAATTTAAATTCTTATTTAAATTCGTTTCAATCTTTTAGCAATAGATTAATAAAATTTCAGGTACAATTTTTTCTATCTAGTTTTCATATAAATTATTTTTCATCAAGTAGTCATTTCAAAATTCATTAAAAAAGTTTTGTTTTTTCATTATTCAGATTTTTGTTTTCTTTTTATTAAGAATTCTGTTTTAGTCAAGCAAGTTTATTAAAAATTTAAAAAATTAATTTTGGTTGTCAATTAAAACTTGTGTTTTAATTTTATGCATAATATAATTTATTTATACAGTAAATAAATTTAAAAAATGATAACGTTGTGTAATATTATTTAAATTATCGCTGATTGAAATAAGTTTGATGGATAGAAATAGCAGAAATACAAATAATTATTTTCAACGTTTTTTCATTGATTATTGCAAAAGTATCACTATCCTTTCAATTTAAATTGATGAATGCTAGAATCAAGAAATATATAGATTTGCTGAAATTAAATATCAGTGCAGTGAAGCAGTGATAGAAGGGCAAAAAAGAATCAAATATAGCGAGAATGACTAGCTATAAGGACACGCAGCAAAAACAATATGGTGCTAATATAAACAGCTATAACTTTTTTAAAAAAAATAGAACCGACTTGAAAAAACACAAAAAAGTGAAAAATAACTCAATTGTGACTTTAGAGACAAAAATACAGCTAACTAATGATTTATTTAATTTAATTATATTTAACTACAGACAAAAAAACATTACGGTTTTAAACAAAGTTATTATATTATAGAATTTATTTATTACTAGCAGGACCCGGCGTGCTTTGCTACGCTTATTATAAATAAAGCTTTTGCGCAGACATTTTATTGACGTAGCAGCAATGGTTTCAAAAGGTGGTAATGAGAAATGGCAGCATAATTCTTAATTTTACTTTTTAAAAATATGAATAAAAAATAATTAGTATTCTAGCTGATTTGTACGGATATATAAAAAGTTAGCGATTAAATAAGTTTTCAAGTAAGCTATAAAACAATTTAAATTACTTGTTGGATTAGTAAAGATGTGTCATCTCTACATAGAACATTATACAGAACAAAAATAGATTCAAAAATGTTCACAGTGCTCATGCATTGTATTTTTACGAAACACACAAAAACTGTTCGAAAGAAGTTTTTCTGAGAGAAAATGAAAAATGCTGTCAAATTGCAAAATTCAAGTGAATTACAATAATTACTTTGATCTTAATCAACCAAAAAATCTCTCAAAATTTTATTTTTTACACCAAATAGCGTAAAAGTTTTGTTTATTTAACATCCGTCGCATATTGCTACTATCTCATAAGAAAGAAAACTCGAGAAAACTCGTAAAGATAACATTCAATTTACATTGTGTCATTTTTATTACAACTTATTTATTTTAATATGGAACAAATTTCAAAAGTCGTTTTAATTTTATGTATTTATTCGAGTACTTGTGGGTACACTATATTTTTTGTTTTTCCGTCTGGTGCGTACACGGATAAATCAGAAGGTTTGCCTAACGCGCCAGCCATATACAGTTGTCCATGTGAGAAGAACGGATTTTCCAAATCTAGTCCACATACCTGCAGTAACTGTCCATGTGCTTTGTTGGTGGTAATTGCAAAAGCGAGTTGTACTGGAAATTAAACGTATGAATCTGTTGGGATCATGGAAATATGTGGCCTATCTGTCGTGGCAACACTACATCTTCCTCTTCGAATTTTCTATTCAAAATTTTAGCTTCAATGACATTGTTCATCATCTTTTTCACCGAAGTTCGAAAAAGTTTGTACAATTTCAAAATATGCGACATATTTGGAAGTACAATATGTGTCGCAACAAAACATTAAAACCTTTTAAGACCAAGGTTCTACAACATTATGCTTTTTAAGGCGTTGATGGATCCAAATTTCTTTTTTTTATATTCTTCTTAAAGAATGGAAAACTTAATAATAAATCCTTTCACATAATAATGTACGACATAGTGCAATATTTCATGATAGGATGGAGGAAATAAAAATAATATACATTTTTTTCAAATTTGCAGGAACAAAGCTAAAATTAGGTTTCTATATATCCTAGTGTAGAAGCATATACCAAGATCATGTAACGCATTGTTTTCCTCAAGCCAGCATATATAATAGTTATATGGAAGCTCATTTGTTCAAGCAAAAAAAAAGTTCATTCTTTAAAAAAAAAAATTACGTCCATCAACACCTTAGAATGCATGTTTTTCTTAAAAGGTTCTTATGTGTTGATGTGACACACATTGTAATTTCTACTACCCAACACATTTTATTTAAAAAATAGAGCGTTATCGTCAAAGAATATTACATAACTCAGACTAAGGGTACTATCGTTGATTGAAAAAAGTACATCCGCCAGCACCCCTAAAATATCACTTATCCCCTCAATATGAGTGATATCTTACTGCCATTGTCAGTAGTATACGATATCTCACGTTAACTGATTTGCCAATAGCAGGTACTAAAGTACGCGGCTTTGTCACACCCATAGATCCAAAATCTTAAATTTTACATCTGTTCCTGTGGGCGGGCAGATATTAAAAATCCATTGGTAATAATGCATTGTTACTGTTTGCAAATCACTATTGCAAAGGTGTTACTGGCAAAGGGCCACATTTTTAATTGATTTGTTTATCATAATTGCTATCCATGTTTGATTATACATAAGCTATGCTTCTTTGTATATAGTATTTGTGCGAATTCCATTTCGAAATTTTGAGCTTTTAATCGATGTTATCAACTATCTTTCTTAGTTGAAGAAGCGTGTATTACATACAATTGCAAAACAACAACATATTTGTAACATCATGATGTGTTTAATTCAAATACATATAGTTTTGATATACAAATGTAATTGTTTCAGATTATACTTTCATTTTTTAATTTCATTAAATTATGTTCAACAAAATTAAAATGATCAAAGGAATCTAACTAACCGTATAAAACGATATTTAAAGAAAAATCAAAGTAAATTATTATCAACATTTAGGCAGAACCCCTTAACCATCGTCGGACGACACAGGTACAATTGTACCTTTTCCGTTTTTAAATACTAATAACTTTTCTTGTAGAAGCCGGAGAGGGTTAAAGTTTTATGAGATCTCTACATTTTCCCGCTGGATCATGCAGAATTAATTTTAGAAAAATATCCCCAGCCTTTTCAGAGATAGGGGTTCGAGATGTTTTTATTATCATAACAGGCGGTAAAGGTACAATTGTACCTTCATACCTTTTATATGATATAATAACGGTAATATAATTATTATATCAAAGACCCGTATATAATATAATAATATAAATATGGAGTGGCTGAAATCTCACAGCTCTAAGATATAAAGACTTCGGTCTGGGTTAAGGATTTCGATATAGTTTTCGGCAAAAAACTTTTATGGGGACATGGTTTTTAGTATTGTTCAGCGATGTATTTCATGTCGAAACAAATAATTAAATATATTTTTTCAAAAAAAATGGGTAAAAAAAATAAAAATCTTTTTTTGACACAATTGACAACATTTTTTGACAAACTTATAATGCCATAATTCTCTATAATAATAATAAAATTTCATGTTAAACAAATAATTAATATTATTTTTTTTCCAAAAAATTGAGTAAAAAAATAAATAAAAATCTTTCTTTTGACACACTTCACAACATTTTTTTGACAAACTTATAGTGCCATAATTCTCTATCAAAATAATAAAATTAATAATTAATTAAACAAATAATTAATTTTATTTTTTGCCAAAAAAGTGGGTAAAAAAATAAATAGAAATCTTTCTTTTGACACACTTGACAACATTTTTTGACCAACTTATACAATGACATAATTCTTTCAAAGCATGTTCTAAATAATGCGGAAATTCTATAAATTATCTATTTGTCGCACAATAATTATGTCTACCTTGAGGATCTCCATATAAAATATATGAAGGTACAATTGTACCACTGTCGCCTGTTAGCGTTGTAAAATTATGTCGCCGGACGAGGGTTAAGATAATTATAATGTCCCTGGGGTTCCATTTAAAAAAAAAATGCCTATTACCTATGCGCAGGTATACACAACTACGTCCCAAAGTTTCATGATGATCGGATGAATGGTGTATTAATGCATAAACGACAAACTCACATACTTTCAATTTTATATATATAGAAGAAGATAACTATTGTAACAACTATAATAATTGTAATAATTATAATAATAAATAAATTCTATAATATAATAACTTTGTTTAGAATCGTTATGTTTTTTTGTCTGTAGTTAAATATTATTAAATTAAATAAATCAATAGTTAGCTGTATTTTTGTCTTTAAAGTCACAATTGAGATATTTTTCACTTTTTTGTGTTTTTTGAAGTCGGTTCTATTTTTTTTAAAAAGTTTTTAATTTTTTCATTTTTAGTTTGGTTTTATACCCAAATGTCGGTTAAGAAGGCGTTTTTGAAGTAATAACTAAGTCTCAGAATGTATTCATCAATGACAATCAAGCAATCAATGGTTTTACGATTTTTTGAGAAAAAAATGGTAAATTTCCTGTCATAGAAAATTACATTGGACCAACTTGGAGTCTAAAGCAAAACAATACAGCTCAAACCATCCAAATACAATAAGCAGTTTCGAAGAAATCGACGAAAATACATAATAAATATAGGTTTTTTCAATTTTCTGAAAAACGGTATTTTTCGCGTTTTAGAAAAAAATACGAGACATTCTCGAAATCCACCAAAATAGAATACAACTACAACCATTCAAATCGAATGAATCGTTTATGAGCTTAAATTATAAAATACACGGGATAAATAGATGCAAAACGTGTTCTAGACAGAGTTGTGAAAACTTGACCATTTTTGATTTTCCTGAAACTTGGCTAATAAGTAGTATGGACAAAATAAAAAATACGACTTATTTCAAAAATTTTGTAAAGTGCATAGTTTGAGCAAATGGGGCACCCCAACATGCATGTAAAATGAAAATTCTGATATTTAATTTTAAAGATTTTTAGTACGACTGAAATTCGGATTTTTCTTCATTTTTTCAAACAACTTCCACTAACAAAAAATTTTTAAATCAATTAAATTTAAACTTTTTTTTTAAATATAGCTCTAACCTTACTTTAAAAAATATAAAATTTACAAGAGGCGTTAATTGGTGTTCTTGAGATATTTAATTTTAAAGATTTTTAGTCCGATTAAAATTCAATTTGTTCATTATTTTTTCGAACAATTTATATCATCAAAAAATTTTAACCACTGAAGTTCGAGAAAATAATGAACAATTAGACTTTTAATCGGACTAAAAATCTTTAAAATTAAATATCTTAAGAACACGAATTAACGCCTCTTTGTAAATTTTATATTTTTTAAAGTAAGGTTAGAGCAATATTTAAAAAAAAAAATGTTAAAATATAATTGATTTAAAATTTTTTGTTAATGGAAGTTGTTTGAAAAAATGAAGAAAAATTCGAATTTCAGTCGTACTAAAAATCTTTAAAATTAAATATTTCAAGAACGAAAATTAACGCCTCTGAGTTAATTTGATATATTTTAGAGTAAGGATAGAACTACTTTCAGAAAAAAATTAATTTAATTCCAATTGATCTTCGACTCTAGCGCCATCTTTAAAAAAGTTTTTTTAATATTTTTATTTAAAAATTAATTATTTAAACAATTAATTAATTTTTTTTCAAAGGACTAACTAATCATCTATCAAACAAAAAAAGTTTGATGAAATCGGTATAGCCGCTCTTGAGCAATTTAATTTCAAAGTTACATCGGATTGGCAGAATTTTCATTTTTCATGCATGTTGGGGTGCCCCCTTTGCTCAAACTATGCACTTTACAAAATTTTTAAAATAAGTTGTATTTTTTATTTTGTCCATACTACTTATATGCCAAATTTCAGGAAAATCAAAAATGGTCAACTTTTCACAACTCTGTCTAGAACACGTTTTGCATCTACTTATCCTGTGTATTTTATAATTTAAGCTCATAAACGATTCATTCGATTTGAATGGTTTTAATTGTATTCTATTTGGGTGGATTTCGAGAATGTCTCGTATTTTTTTCTAAAACGCAAAGGAAAATCAGGAAAATCAAAAATGGTCAAGTTCAAATTTCGACTTTTTCACCAGCGTAGATCACGTTTTTCATCAGTAATATCTTTTTAAGTTGAAGTTATTTTTATTTACATAAAGTAGTGTGCGATTTTAACGTGAAAGTATTTGCACTGAAAAAACACAGTAGCCTAGAAATTTAAATATCATTGAGGTTTTCCCTTGCTTGACCAAATATGCTTACAAAATAACAGACTTATTATTCAATTTTATTTTATGTTTGTCAAAAGTATTTCGATTAAAATAAAAATGATAATATTAAAACTGAAAATTTGATCTCAACTAAAATTTTATCATGTACGCTTTGGTTTTGTTTTCATTTAAACTAAATTTAAAATGAAATGGATATTGTTTATATGGTTTACTGTTACAGGTTTTGTTTTAATTTAGAATGAAATTAAAATGAAATATATATTATTTGGCAGTTACTTCTTTCTGGCAATAGAAGAATAATAATATATTTTTTTTTCTATAAATGGAAAGAGAAAAAATGCTGCCTGGGACCCTGTATTTTTGTATTTATTTTTACAGGAGCCTTTTCTTTTGTGGAAATTATTTTCAATGCGAAATTTGAATTTAAAAAACAGCTTCATTTTTTTTTATAGTTTTATAGTGTACATACACAGATATTACTTATCCTGTATATTTTATAATCTAAGTTTATGAGAAATCGGTGAACAGGCATTAAAAACACAGTTTTTCCAATTTACTGAAAAAATATATTTTTAACGCCATAGAACAAAATACAAATTAATCTCCAAAGCAACCTTAATAGAATGCAATTTAAATCATCCAAATAGTATAAGCCGTTTTTGAGAAATCAGTAAACAAACATACATCAACATTTATCAAAAAACACAGTTTTTTCGTTTTTCTAGAAAACGGGTATTTTTTACGCCATAGAAAAAAAATGGGACAACCACGGTATTTACTTAAATAGAACACAATTTAAATTATAAAAATCGAATGAGCTGTTTTTGAGAAATCGGTGAACAAACATCAATAGACATAAAAAACCCCAAGTGAAACACAGAACCTCCTTCTTTTTTGAAGTCGGTTAAAAACACAAACAACTTTCTTTAAAATACTTTTCGAACAGTTTTTAGTTCCTCTTGAACTGCTTGAATTGAACTGACCCATTTTTCAATGAGTTCGCTAAACTATATATGTACTGAAACTCGTTTTTAAAATCAATAAAAAATTTGAACAATAAGAATAAAAGTTTTGATATATAAATCCATGATTGTGGAAAATTAAATAGAAATTGTGTTAGATAGAGCAAACATAAAAATGTGTTTGAATTTTCTTGGCGAGCATTTTGTTTGGTTACCACAGTTGTACACAGTTTGATTTTTTGATTGAATTTATTTTTTATATTTTGAATCTCAATTATTAGTTTTTATAATACTTCCTGCTTGAATTTGTTCAAGCTATTGACAAATAAAATCAATTTACATCTCTGGTGTAGTTTTTTTCATTGTTACCCTCGTACTTACTTTTCTCTTAATTTTCTGGATGAGCTAAGTTGACTCAAACTTATTTGTTTGTGTTTTGTGAAACTTTTGTTGGTACAAAATACAAAGATTATTGATATTAGATCAAATAGCATGTGCAAATATTATTAAGTTTAACCACTATGTTAGTATTTCGATAAAACTACACTCAAAAAAAAATTCATAAAGGATCAATAAATGCTGTTTAATAAATGTTATAATCAAATTAATTATGAAATCTATAAATTTTTTCACAAATTATACGAAATATTTATACCTTTTTAACGACTCTTACTAATGAGCTTGATTCCTCGCAGCACAGTCGAAATGTTGCTGATCTGACAATTTTCTATATAATTCATTATGGATGAACGAACTTTCACAGAGATTAAATCAATTTTAACTGAATTAGCAAACTTCTCGGGTTTCACCAGAGCTACTACTGTGGCTCATCCTTTTACGGTTCAAATAAAATGGTGCAAATCTGTTGCTTTTCAGCGTAATTTTTTCAACAGAGTCTCTCTTCTTTGGAATGCCTTACCTTCATGGGTTTTCCTCGATAGCTTTAATCCTCAAAACTTTAAAGTTAGCGTTCATAAATTTCTTAAGGAAACTTTATTTATTCAAACTGAATCCTAATATCTAGTGGGCATGGTACCTTCGGATATTCGGAGACGTTAATTTATAATGTATTATAACTAACACTAAACATATGCCTAACTTTATGTTAAAAAAAATAGCAGCTGTTTATCGTTTGATAGCCCGTTCATACATACTATAAACCAAGATTTATAAAAGAATAATCGTATATTTTTTATAAGTTTAGTTATTTTATAATAGTATATTCTGCAATGATGCCGAAAACAACGAGAAAACAGTTTGCCAGCCGAGGTTGGTAATGGTCGCGAGATTCAAAATATGATTTTCGGTTAGTAGAAGACTCTACTTTTTCTACTACTTTTTTAAAAGTTATTATTAATTATTTATTAAACATTTTCATTTATAATTACATAAAACTCACATTTTAAAACATACACTATTACATATTAAAATTTTCAACTGTTTTTTTATATTTCTGCTATTAAAAAATAGATGACTCAATATGAATAAATTATCCAATTTCTTTGTCATAAACCAAACCGTCTTTAGTTACAACCCTGATTGTTTTTTTCGTACAAAAAAATCGTGAATTTTATAAATATACATACACTTTATACATATACATGTTGTTATATTTTTATTCTATTTACTCTATAAAGTCCTTAAAATCATTTTAGAACACATCTCTGAAGGTTGATTATTTTTTGCATTTCGCGTCTAGTAGGCTTATAACTAAATACGGTTTTGTCATAAACAAAATAAAATTTAAAATTTTTATTATTGTTGCTCAGTTTTGATTTAGTTTTTGTATGCGAATGACGTTACGTAAATTCTTGATATTTTTTAAAACAACCTGAGTTATTTTAAGTAAAATAAATATTTTTTTTCGTTTTTGTTAAATACATAGGTGAAATAATTTTTTTTAAAATTATCTTAACACCAACTGTCTATCATTCCAAATATATTTCAAGATTTTGGATGAAGTAGGGTCGGAGTTATTCGGGGCAATAAAACATCGAGAAAACGTCATTTTTCAAAATTATACAAAAAATGGTGAGGTGTAAGATTCCTAAATATATTTTTAAATAATGCTGAAATGAAGCCCTTTCATATGATACCCTACTCGTCTCGATAAAAAAATGTATGTTTTCAAAGGCTTTACATCGTACCTCTTTAAAACAAACGAACACAACTTTATTTATTTTTTAACCCACCATCTTGTGTGGATAAGTTAGTTTTATAAGCACCTCAAATTTTAAGTTCATCGGATTAATGGTTCACGAGATAATCGAAATAATGTGAAAAACACGTTGTACTCTCACCAATAGTGTTCCGTATAAAAAACGGAACTCTAAAAATATAAGAAAAAAATTACAAATCAACAAAAATTAATCCCTCCAAAAAAAAAACTATAACATATACTGGCACTTATACATTAGCCTAGTATTCATTACCCAAATATTGAGATGTTATACAAAACCAAAAGTTTTGTTTGACCTTTAAACAGCTTTATCTAGACGTCAAAAATTACATTAATAAAGTTGACTGACATTTCATACAACATTTTTAACAATAAGTAGTATTCAAATTTATTCATATTCTTTCAATTTATTTATGATGATGAAGAATTCAAAGAAGCAGCAAAAATAGATAAAGTTCACAAATCTTATAAACATAGATTGTTCTTTATTTAGATAACCGTAAAAATCTCAAGAACTTTCTATTTTTACCATTGACATTACATATGAAAATCAAGCTTTGTTTAAAATTAAATCATATCGATTTTCAAATCTAAAAGAAAATGTTAAACTTGAGTTTATATACCGATCGAAATAAGAAACATAAAATGCCCATGAAAACATAGAAGAGCTTTTTATATTAGTGATCGTTTCCCTATTTTAAAAGCTTTTTCCATCTCACTATATAGTATAATATTTTTGAATATAGATACCGACAAGTAAAATTTATACTTAACAGTGAAATAAACAAAAACAAGTATGTAAGAATAATAATAGAAAAAGAATGAAAATGATGATGAAATCATACTCGAATAAATATAGCAGTAATTTTAATCAATTTTTTAATTCAACTTTAGCCTGAATTGAATAACAAACATTATAATCTTTGTTGGTATTTGTAATCCTAAATATAAATACAAGGATTATGATGTCAAATTTTTCAAACTCTAAAATAAAAATAGCAAATTAAGAAATAGGCGAACGTAAGTCGCTCATTTACTTTGCTTCTAAAAATAGAAGTATATGAGCGAAACTTCAAACTTATTATTCGAACGGAATCAAAATTAAACATACGTGCTCTTCACTTTTGAATATAATAAATAAATATAATTTATAATAAAAGAAATATTTACAAAGTTCATCTTGTTTTCATGACTTGTATGATTATAATCAATCATAAAATATGTAAAATCAGCTTTAGAATTTTTTAAGTTTGTTAGAATTTTAAGAGATTGAGAGGAAGGAAGTGTCATTTCGTATTTCCTTACCTTTAAGATTAAAATGTTGGTTTCGTTTTTGACAATGAGCTAGGTGTTAGTAATTTGGTTATATTAAATATATTTTGAAATGTTAATTTACACTTCCAAGTTAAATTGATTCTTCAAGGAACAACTTGCTTGTCTAATTTTTAATCGTTAAAGGATATTTTCTAAATTTTTATTCCAGATATTTTCTAACATTTTGTTTAACTTGACCACGTTGTCGATATTAACTTTAATTGAGCTACAAGGTTAACAAACTTTTCTAAAATTATTGTCTTAAAACTTTTGTTTTTTTAGAATAAACTAAAACCATTTATCAATATTTTTAACAGAGGATTATAAGTAAACTGATATCCAATTTGAAATAACCCAAGATTTAAAATTTATTTTTAAATAAATCTTATGAATAAATATAATATAAATAAATCTTATGAAATCTAACATTTTCTTTTAACATAAAAATCCAATAAGATTATATTTCATCTTTTTAATAATATTCTTGTTATCATTCTCAATTGTTTAATTAAAATAGAGGGTGTCTGTCTTCATTCCTATGGAAATTCTCCATCCACTAGCTTTTTGTTATTTGAATCATTAATTAATTTCCAGGAAATTTTTGTAAATTTTCCGACTCAAAGTTATAATTATTGAAGTTCTTAGATTTTTCGTATCAACGATTACTTGAAAAACCTTTAAACCGAAAAATTTTAGAAAATTAAAACAAAAATGGCAAAAGTGTATATTGTATAAAGATTTTAACTTTTTTGGAAACATTGTAATTATAATAATAATAATTTAACACTTGGTATATTTTGCAATAAATTTTAGATATTTTACTTTATTTGAATTTTAATAAAAATAAATAAAATTAAAAACGCTCAACTAGTTTCGATTTTAGCACCATTTTTTTCAGTGTATAAAAAAATAATTAATAATTTTTTATCAGCTCTAGAAAGTGGTATCAAAACCAGTCGAATGTTTTTAATTTTATTTATTTTTATTCAAATTTAAATAAAGCTAAATGTTGAGGCTAAGAGAAGCCTCAATAAATGCTTCATAACCATACTTACCTAGGGAACTCGGTAAATTATAACAATGTATGAAGTTTTAAAGTACAAAACTATGTTGTGGAACATAACGTTTAATTTAGGAATAACTTTTATCGCACAATTAAATGTTAAGCACAAAATAACTATGTTTTATTAATGATATGTATATTCAAAAGTGAAGAGCTGGATCACGATCTTAGTTAAGCATAGTAAAAAGGATAGAATTTAAACTCTACTAAAACTGATTTAATACAAAATCTTAAGCGCTCCTTAAATGATTTAATTCTTTTTAGAAATAATCAAAATTTCAAAACGAACGTTTAAGAATACCAATACCAATACCAATACCAATACCAATACCAATACCAATACCAATACCAATACCAATACCAATACCAATACCAATACCAATACCAATACCAATACCAATACCAATACCAATACCAATACCAATACCAATACCAATACCAATACCAATACCAATACCAATACCAATACCAATACCAATAGCAATACCAATACCAATACCAATACCAGTACCAATACCAATACCAATACCAATACCAATACCAATACCAATACCAATACCAATACCAATACCAATACCAATACCAATACCAATACCAATACCAATACCAATACCAATACCAATACCAATACCAATACCAATACCAATACCAATACCAATACCAATACCAATACCAATACCAATACCAATACCAATACCAATACCAATACCAATACCAATACCAATACCAATACCAATACCAATACCAATACCAATACCAATACCAATACCAATACCAATACCAATACCAATACCAAAATCAATACCAGTTTTCTTCCTGAAACTTATATATGAACACATATTTTTTTTCGTTTATTTACTTTATAGATTTCAAAATTATTAGAGGTAACATTCCAAATGAAATATTTCATACTATGTATCACGTTCATCAACAATCTTACATTTTTTGTGTGATAAAAAGATTGATTTTTTTTTTGATTTCTTACATGACTTTTTTACATATGTTTCGAATGAAGAAATAAAACATAGATGTATATTTGAATGATTGTGAAATTTTATAAAGTAACCATACATCTAAGTCTAACGAAAAACATATATGCTTTGTTTAATATTCTTTACTTGTTGTAGGTGTCACAAGCAATATTCTTATTAGAATATAAAATTTATTTTACATTGCTTTGGAGTAAACAAAAACTTAGTGAAACTCGTCAATTTGTATTTGTCCTTGAGTTATTTAAATTCTATTTCTACTTTCTTCGTTTTACGACCACTTTGAGTTAGATATCTTTTTAACACTTTATAAATTGGTAAAAGTTTCAAGCTGTCGTGTAGTCACTGTAGTGTCTTTGACAAAGTAATTTTCAGCGACAAAAAATTATTTAAAATTAAATCTAAAGAACTACTTTTTTCTCCGTTTAAATTAAACTATATATGGGCTATTATTTTGAAAACGTACATCGAAAAAAAAACAACTATTTTTTAAAAATCTGAAATTTTGATATTTTGTTGGTATTGACGAAAGGAAAAAAGTAATTTCTGCTTTTATTTTTTGTGTACTCTGAATCGGAGTTATGCGCGGTTGAATTTTGAGGCTTTTTCACGTAGTTTTTGGTAATGGTGGCAATGTTTTGTGAATAGGTGCCACAAATTTCATCCGACTTACGTATATTTTTGCAAGTAAAAAGGAAAATAATTGAATAATTGAAATAAGTAAGTTTAAAATTAATAACTTTTCTCTTTTCCGCTAGGCGGCGCGTAAAACCTTGGTTTACTTCAAAGCTCATATCTCAAAAAGTAGGCTTTTTTTTTTTTTGTTTTTCACAAATTTTAAAGTAAACATATGCAGCTATGAAATTGAGAAATAAAAAGTCAGCAATTCAATATGGATTTTTTCTTACGATTTTTTAAAGTTTGGTATATGAAAATTTCACATGTGTTTTTTTATTAAGTTAATAATCCTGTACTAAATGTGGATCTAATAAATTAAACATTTCATATTTTAACACCTGCAAGAAATTTGAACCATTTTTTGTGTATTTCTGATTGAGAAACGGGTTTTTATTCAGAATAAGAATTGGAGATCCCAATGATCGAAGATTTTGTTATAATTTCAACATCACCAACACTAACATTAGAAAAAAACATTAAAAAAATATTTTTCCTATAAACATTATAATTTAATCAATATTATAAATAAATACATTAAAAAATTAATTTATATATTTTTTTTGCCTTTAAATTGAAATATTTATGATCATCAGAAAAAGAAAACATTTTGGCAATTATTTTATCGGGTGTAGTGTTATCCGGTATAAAACAGTGGAATCCTTGAGTTCTTTGTTTTCTTCCAAGAACATTTCGTAGATGTCGGCGAGGGTCCATAACACCAACCGCTTTGATTTCTTAATTTTTGTCGATCCTTCTGTAATAATAACAACATCTTTAAGGCCAGGCATTGTTCTACTAATTTCCTCTGATAAGAAGTATGTTTGAATTTGTTTTACTATATTTTGTGACAAACTGTGCACTTGTTTGCTTTGAGGCCAACTGTAAGGACCTACTGTTTCCAACAGATCCATGGCGAATTCTACCAGTCGTCTTGATACATTAAATTCATCCTGGATACGTTGATTTGACCAAAATTTACGTGGTAGAGTTGTCAACAAAAACGCTTGTTTTGATTTACAGCTGGCATCTTTAAACTTTTTTAAGGTTCATAAGCCATGATATATATTCACATTCCTCGTTTGGTGATAACACTTTAACTGAATCTACTTGAAATATTCTTTGACTTATTGCCGATGCGACACTTGCAATTTTTTTATAACTTCCTGTTGTAATATGATTTTGTTTGATAGGAGATTCGGCTAACCTTCCAAGAACATTGTTAATATCTTCTAAAATGTCATTAAGTAGTTCAGGAACTGGTGGAGATATAGTATCAACCGAAACTGGTGATGGATCTAAAGATGCTGGAGGTATTTGAATATTTTCGTTCGTTGGAACATTTTCAACATCGTGATTTATAGAAATAATTCCACTATCGATATTTTCCGAACATGAAAGCTGCTGTATAGAAAATATTAGTTGCATATGAATTTTTATTCATTTTAATAAAATAATTAAATTTACCTTATTTTTATAGATATAAGTGCGACATGTTTCACATATAAACTGGTCATCACGCAAAGTAAAATTTAGGGTCGCAGCTTTTTGAATAACAGCTGGTGTGACCAGTTTCACATTTTTTGATGTCCGCTGATGATTTTTGAGACCGTACAAGTTACAGCACAATTTGAAAGGCTTCTATTATTATCTTTTCTAAACGTTATGTCTTCTAAATATTTTGGAATATAATTGATTATAAGGCAATCCAATCAATATATATATACCCTTGAAATAGTTGTCACATAGGTAGAATCAGGTAAAATTAGGTAGGTACAATTTAATATATTTTGATTGGATGCAAGCATAATTTGGTCAAAAACCGTTTGTGGGCGTCATTAGAAATTTTAAATGTTAAAATTATGAGCCTCTAATGAGATTTTAATTAGTAAAAAAGGGCTGAACAGACATTTTTTAAAATGAATAAACATTTTACACACCCTTTTAATAATTTAAATTCCTTTATTTTACCACTTAACTTAAATTAATTTTTAATAAGTTTTTAACCATTTAACCGCACAGAAAATGGTTCAAATTTATTGCAGGTGTTAAAATATGAAATGTTTAATTTATTAGATCCACATTTAGTACAGGATTATTAACATAATAAAAAAACACATTTGAATTTTTCATATACCAAACTTTAAAAAATCGTAAGAAAAAATCCATATTGAATTGCTGACTTTTTATTTCTCAATTTCATAGCTGCATATGTTTACTTTAAAATTTGTGAAAAACAAAAAAAAAAAAGCCTACTTTTTGAGATATGAGCTTTGAAGTAAACCAAGGTTTTACGCGCCGCCTAGCGGAAAAGAGAAAAGTTATTAATTTTAAGCTTACTTATTTCAATTATTCAATTATTTTCCTTTTTACTTGCAAAAATATACGTAAGTCGGATGAAATTTGTGGCACCTATTCACAAAACATTGCCACCATTACCAAAAACTACGTGAAAAAGCCTCAAAATTCAACCGCGCATAACTCCGATTCAGAGTACTCAAAAAATAAAAGCAGAAATTACTTTTTTCCTTTTGTCAATGCCAACAATATATCAAAATTTCAGATTTTTTAAAAATCAAAAATTTAAAAATCAACAAAAAAATGTACGTTTTCAAAATAATAGCCCATATATTTATTATTTATCTTGTTGTGTACTTAAGTTTGTTTTGTCGTCAATAGTTGTTGAGTTAAAATTTCAAAGAGCAAAGAAGTTGCATATTACGAGAGTAGTATATTCTTCAACGATGTGGAAAATAACATATTTTTAAACGATATCGTAGTTTACACTAGAAAACAAATTTTGAATTTTTTTTGTCTCCCTCGCTAAAACCAAACTTTTCTTGTGGATTTGGACCTTCTAAATACGAATATCATATTCATTTTTTTTAGGTTAGGTCTTGTTTTTGAGATATTCACGAAAAACCAATTTTTTCGATGAAAAAAAGGTTATTTCGGTTTTTTGATCGCTTATTTTACAAAACAAACAAATTCAATGTATAAAGGAAACAAGTGCATAGTAAAGACGCTAACAAACATTTTGAGTTGTTTATTGTAAAAATCCATTAAGGATTCTGGAAGTTACACTCGAAAAAAATGAAAAAAATTTATGTTTTTTTTAATTTTTCAACATTCAACTGCGTAAATTTTGAACAAACAATGATTGTAAATTTATTTAATTTCTTGAAGCCTATAGTTAATTCAATTTCCTTTCTTTTCAGTTAAAAAAACACCAATATTCATGCAGGTTGCTCCAAGTTATTCAGCTTTTCCACAAAAAGTCAAAACTCAACATTTGGAAAAACAAATTTTTTATTAAGAATAATTTAAATTCTGCAACATAATTGATTTGGTGCAACAAGCACCAATATTCGTGTTTATTAAACTTAAAAGAAAGAAAATTGAATTAACTGTAGACTCAAAGAAATTAAAAAAATTTACGATCATTGTTTGTTCAAAACTTATGCAATTGAATGTTTAAAAATTTAAAAAAAAACATAAATTTTTGATTTTTTTCAACTTTTTTCGAGTATAACTTCCAGAATCCTTGATGGATTTTTACAAAACTTGATTCATAAATACATAAAATTTGTTTGTTTTGTAAAATAAGCGATCCAAAAACCGAACTAACCATTTTGTTCACCCCAAAAAATTGGTTTTTCGTGAATATCTCTAAAACAAGAGCTGACCTAAAAAAATGAATATGATATTCGTATTCAGGAGGTCCAAATCCACAAGAAAAGTTTAGTTTTAGTTTGAATATGATATTCGTGTTCAGCAGGTCAAAATCTATAAGAAAAGTTGGGTCTTGTTTAGGGAGATTTTTCTTGTAAACTAGTGTTATCAGCCGAAGCGGTAGTCGAGGTTGGTAATAATCCCAAAATTCAAAATATGATTTTCAGCGAGTAGGAAGGTATTCTTTTTCTACTAACTTTTTAATAATTATTATGCAGCAACTGTACGGTCACCCTCAAATCAATAGTTAATGTATAACATAGAGGAAGCATTGAAAATAAATTGTTAGGATTTATGTCATATAAGTGGCTGGCCTAGATACTAAAACATATGGGACATGAAGAACATGTTTCCATATCTATTGAACTCTATTCAGAAGAATAAATTTATATGTAAATATAAGAACAATCCATTAATCCACTGAAAGTATGATATATAACATATGTATATAATAAAAGTATGTAGGGAACAAAATCCCGGTTATCTGAAATAAAATAAAAATAAAAAAACAGAGAGTGTGCTTAAGACAGCACGGCAGAAGTGAAAACTTCATTGACAACCGCAATCAATTGATATCGTATTAGTAGTATTTGGATCGTATTAGTAGAATAAATGAGAAATCAGAACGATAAACCGCTAACTACACACACTAACCTCACAATGTAAACCAAATAATTGTCAAAATAGCACTCAAATGCCAATAGCAGGGACTAAAGTACGCGTGGTTGTCACATCCATAGATCAAAAATTTTAAATTTTACAAATCTTCCTGCGGAAAGCTAATCAAATTCATTGGTATTAATGCGCATTGTTGCCGTTTGCAAATCACTTTCGACTAAGTGCCAAAATTTTTAATTATTTTATTTATCATGATTGCCATCCATGTTTACTCATACATAAGCTATGCTTCTTTGTATAGACTTTATGCAATTTCCGTCTCGTAATTGTGAGCTTTAAATCGATATAATCGATTTTATCAAGTATCAAGTTACAAGTATTAAGTCTTCACTTAATTTTAGAAACATGTATTACATACAATTCCAAACCGACAACATATTTAGTGAAGACGATAAAATTTCAATACATATAATTTTGATACACAAATGTAATTGTTTCAGATTATACTATCTTTCTTACGTTATTTTTAATTTTATAAAAATTATGTTCAATAAAAAAACATTGATCAAAGCAAACTACCGTTTAAAACGATAGTTAAATAAAAAGCAAATTAGGTGTACACAACAACTTCCCAAATTTTCATGATGATTAATGTATTAATGCATAAAGTACAAACAGACATACTTTCAATTTTATATATATTCAATATTTATTTAGCATGATGACTCGAATGCAAATTGCAGAAGACAGTAGCAATATAACTTTATAAAACTGCGTTATAGATCAACTTTTTAAAATTCGTAAAAAGAAATTTTTATTATTTTTATGAATTCATAAATAAAAAAAAAATAATTCTAATGGTATTTAATAAAAATTAAAATAAAAAACAAGAAAAAAATATGTATCGTGCCAGGGATTGAACTCACTACCTACAGCACATCAGTCGAGCACGATATCCACAACGCAATTTGAAACGTTAAGAAACGATAGATAGATTGTTATTTATAATTATTTTTAGTCTTTCACCCCAAAGCGTCACGGATCAGCTTAACTGACTACCTACGGAAAAATCTGTGTGTGGTGCGCCTAAATAAGTTTTCACTTCAAAACAAATTTCTGAGAAGTTCAATTGTGAACTATATATAATGTAAATAGCAAAATAAAATAAATAATAAAAGTAAAATCAAACAAATGATGAGTAAAAGTATTCTAGAGTGCCAGTTTAGAATTTAGAAAATAGATGACTTTTAAAAAATAAATTTCGTCAGAGAGGACGAAAGTTATTTGTATATAGGTTTTTCATCATCCCTTCACTGGGAAGGAAAAAAAGTATTCGATGCACAGAACTGACTTAGCAAGTAGATTTTTTATAGTCGAGGGCAGTAGAAAAACCCAGTTTGTATTTCCTAAAGAATATTATTATGAAAATTAAGCAAAGTTTTTGATGGGAAAGTATAAAAAGAAACTCCAAAGAAAATTGAATAAAATGTGCTTTTTTGTCAATATATTGTCTAATGCTGTATTATTTTTTAATATGTGATACAATGTTTTGATCTTACCTTAGTCTGTTGTGCTTGACACTTTAATCCTATTTTTTTAATAAAAACTAACACTAAAACTAATAAAAACAGAACTTTCATGAAATCATGCATACGCATATATAATGATGATATTATTTAGAACACAATAACAAAATCAAAAGCTTATGATGGATGATATAATATTGAGTTATTATTTGATTTGCTTTTTCGCGACAATCGTATGTCACCCTATTTTGTTAAACGTTTCCTCATTTCAAAATCCTCATCATCAAATTCAAAAACAACAAATTTTATTTTTATTCACTTTTACGTCTTATTAGAATTTAAGAGGTGAACCAAATCTAAAAGAATGAAAAAAATAAATTTATTTAGTAATCTTCAGTTTGAGAGAGACAAAATGTCTTGCCAAATCAAGTTCACATAAAAAAAAAGAAAATTTTTCGATGGAATTAATCGAGAAGAAAAGTTTAGTTTTCATAAATGTTGTTGATAGCATAACACCAAAAATCTTTCATGAAACTTTTAACGTCTAACTTTTTCAACAACATCAGATTGCTATAATTTTTTGACGCAATATCACAAAATTTATTGAAATATATTTGACTTTTGTTGAACTAACCACGTAATATAATTGTCAGAAATACATCTCTCATCACGGCGAGTCATTGGTGCCTTACAGCCAAGGTAGCTCAGGCGTCTTTTGTCCATATTATGGGTGGTTGGGAGCGAGAGCCTATATCTTGGATCATAAATCCTCACTTCGGTAGGCAGCTTTTTCACACGGAGCATATACGAATTATTGATTTACTTTAATTTCCCAAAATAAATTACTGAACATTAGACATGTTTTATAAAATGTTTGAACTTTGATATGGCCAAAGTCAATTTGTAAATTTTACGAAGGTGAATTTTATCTCCATTCTGAAATCCACATTATGCTTAACAGATGATAATTAAAATAACTGCTTAACTAAGATCGACCACCATTATATGAACAAAACAAATCATTTTGTTTACAAAAAAGTAAAGCAACAAAAAAGTTTTTCCCATTTTATCAAGTTCGAGTGGAAACCAATTAAACAACGATTCCATTTACAAAAAAAAACTTTTATCTTTTGTTTTTCTATATACAGATTTCGAACACAAAAACCATAACGTGAAAATTGAAATGAAAATTGGTAAAAAATGAAAGAAAATTTAATGAAAAATTCAATCGTTTTAAAAATATTCTTAATTATGTATATTGTTGCCATCGTTTTCTCTTTATTGTTCTATTTTATATTCCTGGGATAGAATACAATATACCTCAGCTTTATAAATATTTTGCTTATTTTAAATTAAATGTAATTGTTTTTCCTTTTTGCGTAGGAGTAAATCGAGTGGTTATATTACCTAAGTACATACTTATTATCACTTTTACATGTTTGTAAAAATTAGAAAAAGAATGAAACAAGTTTTAGATTAAATTAGACAAAATGATAGCAAGCAAAATCTGTTGGTAAGTTTTAAAGTTTGTATTACAAATAATGATTTAATACTAAAATTAAAAAGAGAATATAACCTCAGGCACAGAGGAGTTTTGTGAGACTGGGCATATAGCTTTTTTGGAATTAAAAGTGTATAGTTTTGATTTTTATAACAAATTTATTAGCAATTTCCACAAAATCGTTTATCAGAAGTTATAGAAGTATCAAGCAAATACGTCTTCGGTAAACAACCACTTTGTTCAATATAGGGTTGAGAATAATTTTTTCAAGTGTTCATCCCTACTATAGCCTACATTTACTAATCGATTTTCATGAAACGCTAGCAAAAGGTTCCAATCATTATGAGAAAGATAATATTATCTTTTGGGATGTATTTATGTCTGCTGGAATACTTCTTGAAATTAGAACTCCACGATATCCATAATAGTTAGCCATTATTCGAAGTATTTGATGGATATAAGCCTACTATATATCCAGAACATTTTATTTACAGAGCTGTGGTGAAGTCAGCCTATTCTTTAGCGTTGCCAATACTTGTTTACAGTTTTCATTTTAAAAATGTTATTTACAACACTAATATAAAAATATTTTAAGCATATGATTAATTTTTTTCGGTCTTCAGTTCAAAACTTTGTAAGCTCATACCAAATAACTAAAATTTAATTTTTGGTTTTGGAGTGCGGTAAAATCACTATAGTATAACAAATTGGTTTTTGTATATAGTTGTAAGTTTCCTTTTTGATTTTACATTAAAAAACTTTGTTTCAAAATTCAAAACAAATATATTTTTATTTTATTTCAAATATATATTTTAATCTAACTTCTAAAAAACAATTTTAATTTTCTTATTTCTCTTACACGTGTTTTAATCTTTCGATCATCCTCAGAGAGAAAATATTTACAACAGTTGCAACAGTTACAACAGTTGTTACAACAGTTGTAAATATTTTACAACAGCTACAATAGTTGTAAATATTTTCTCTCTGAGGATGATCGAAAGATTGAAAGATTGAAACACGTGTAAGAGAAATAAGAAAATTAAAATTGTTTTTTAGAAGTTAGATTAAAATATATATTTGAAATAAAATAAAAATATATTTGTTTTGAATTTTGAAAAATAGTTTTTTAATGTAAAATCAAAAAGGAAACTTGCAACTATATACAAAAACCAATTTGTTATATCATACCAAATAGTTTGTTGTGCGTATGCTCTGGCTAAATTCATAAATAATTTATCGATAGTGTTAAAAATAAAACATATCAGGTAATTATGAATTTCGTATTTGTAGTAAATTTTCCAAAATATTGGATGAAATAGCTATTTATGTACCTAGAGCATTATGCAGGTTATTACGCCCGGAAAGTGACGTAATCCATATCGCTTGATGGGCGTAATCCCAAGTAACGCCAGTGGTGCATACAAGAATTTCTTGAGTTGATAAGCTAAAACAAATAGAAACAACTTAATTTTGTCCTATAATTATTTTTTGTTTGTATGTTACTATGTAACTAAATTCTCCTATACATATGGTATCGTATGACAAAAACCAATTTGAGATTCCGAACAATTTGTTAATTTTTGAAAATCTTTCTTATTAACATTTAATTTTCAAAATGTTGTATAGGAATTTCAAAAAATATTTAACTGTTGTTTAAAAATATTTACCAACATTTTATAGTTATTAAATGTTCATTTAGTTTTCCAAAACTATCAAATTATTTTAAACGTCATACAAGGTTTTTGTCATACACTACAAAATTTTTGAGAATTTGTTTCCATAGCAACGTACAAACAACAAATATTTATTTTAAACTTCAAAATAGTTATTTTCTTGGCATACTATGCTACATATGTATTTTTTTGCATATCAATATAGACTAACAAATTAAATTCTTTCTTAGTTTTTAGTTTATTAAGTGAAGCATAAAATCTTGTATGCACCACTGGCGTTACTGGGTATTACGCCCATCAAGCGACATCCATCCCTCGGGCCAAAAGCCCTCGGGCTAAATTACGTCGCTTTCCGGGCGCAATAGCTTACATAACGCCCTAGGTACATAAATAGCTATTTCAGCGTTTTATCAGCGGGCATTATGAATTCATAACGCCCCGGTTTTTACGGATGAATTTATATATCGCGTATCCAAGACTTTATAATAACATAATTGGTTTTAAACAGAAATTATATATTATCATGTGAAACCTTTGCCATACAATTTATGTATAATTCAACATTTTTCGTCGTAGACCAAGGCATGTACTAAAATCTAGCAAACATCGTTATTACACTGAAATTTTTTAGTAATGTCAACGTCATCACGAAGTTAGCTTATATTCAAACAGAGAAGAAAATAGCTATTTATGTACCTAGGGCGTTATGTAGGTTATTGCGACCGGAAAGCGACGTAATCTAGCCCGAGGGATGGATGTCGCTTGATGGGCGTAATACCCAGTAACGCTAGTGATGCATACAAGATTTTATGCTTCACTTAATAAGCTAAAACTAAAAAAAAATTTAATTTGTTAGCTTATATTGATATGCTAAAAAATACAAATGAATCCTAGTATGCCAAGAAAATAACTATTATGAAGTTTAAAATTATTATTTGTTGTTTGTACGTTGCTGTGTAAACAAATTCTCCAAAATTTTGTAGCGTATGACAAAAACATTGTATGACGTTTAAAATAATTTGATAGTTTTGGAAAACTGTATGAACATTTAATAACTAAAATGTTGCTAAACATTTTTAAACAAATGTAAAAATCTTTTACTAGCTTAAATTTAATAAAATTTATTTACATTTTGGAGACAAAACTACAGTAAACATAATTTTGTTTAATTTTTAAGCGTCTTAATAGCGGGTGTTATGAGTTCATAATGCCCTCTCTTAACGCCCAGGTTTTTATGTATGTCTTTATATATAGCGTATCCTAGACATTATAGCAACTTTATATCATAAAGTGATATGGAAGCATAAAAGATTTTTTGACAAAAATACATAAACAGTGCACCCCAAAATTCTAAAAAATACTGCAATGTTTCTAAAATACTGTGTTCTTGCAAATGACACTGCACTCATTTGGGTTAAAAAAGGCTTTCTACTCTTCCCCACTCACATCTCCTAAACACACAGAAATAAAATTATTTGAGACTTTTTATTAAAAGTTTACCAAATTGTCTCTATGAATTTTGCCGGCAGTGAACTTCGAAACCAAGCTGCTCTTTTTTGACAATAATTTAAAAACTGTGCACTGCAAAATTCTAAAAACAAATTGTTTCTTAACTTTTTGACTCTTTTAAATGACATCCCACAAAAGTTTTTCAACCCTACCCGTAAACACACAGAAATAAAATTATTTGATTATTTTTGTATATTTTTATATTTTTCATTAAAAGTTTATCAAATTTCCCATCTCTATGAGTTTTTTTTTTACATTTTTTTGTCAATCAATGGTGAAACGTAGGAGGGTGTGAATTTAAGTTACGCTTTTTGGACAATAATTCAAAAACTGTGCAAATTTCTAAAAAATTGCAATGTTTTTTAATTTTGTTGTTCTTTTAAATGACCCCCACTCATTTGAGTCAAAAAAGCTTTATTTCACCCTTCCCCACCAAGTTTACAAACTATTACACAACGTAAGCCCGAATAAATCTTATGCAAACCCGAAGATTTCATTAAATATCATAAATTTCGATAAACAACCTCAAGTATTTATAAAATATGGACTTAAAACGTCCCACTCCGGTATGTCAAAAACTTTGGTCTGTCAGGAGGATTTCTTACAGTGTTTGATGAAGACTGAAATATCTAATTTGTTTGTTGTTTTAAATTTTAATGGCACACATACGGAAATTTTTGCTTGCCAAGTTAGACAGATTATGAACCAAAACGTCTAGAAATGCTTTTGCACTTGTCGAGAAGTAATTGTACACATCCTTGACCTCAATTTTTTAACAATACATTTTATTTTCCCAACGAACGAATCTTTGCGGCCTTTGTTGTGTTCCTCTATTTCTTCCTTCTGATTTTGGTTTTTATTATTTCGTCTATTAAACTTTTAATTTAGCCATTATTATAGTTTCAATACCATGGCTCCTTTGCTCTCCAACTTCGTAATCGATTTCACTAACATCCTTAGTATCTTAAAAAACTTTCTTAGCATATCTCAACCAAAACAAACCTCATTTACATAAGCTAGGTAAAAGACAAGTTTCAAATATTGATAATGCACGATTCGGCTGTAAAAATTATTCTCCAGAGCTTTTATTTTTAAACACCTTCTTGTAATGATATAGAGATATACGCAATGATTTTAAACATACAAAGCTCCCCCAGTATAAAACAAGTAGTATTTCTGAATCCTACTTTATCTGTCTCAAAGTAATCGAAAATAAACATGACATCTATTTGAGTTGTTTACACCATAGTTCTTCTTACCACCATAATCAAACCTTGGAAGTATATAATTCTCTTAAAGACACAATTGATAATATATTCATCACCACACCTAATCCAGTCCTTACGGAGAAATAGGGTAAAGCAGTTCTTTGCTTTGGTGAGTCTCGTATCATTTCCCTTGATATATCCCTTGATATATATAAATTTCATGTTTACATTTCAAAGAGATAAGACGTGTTTAATTTCTTCTCTCGAATTAATTATTAAGAACTGTGTTTTTCAGTTATCGGTTATGAAATTCAATTTCTATTGTTTTACAAATATACAAAAACATCAAGATCTAGTTTAGGGAAGTGAAAGAAAAAAAACTTAGTGAATTTTGTGATCTGTTCTTCAAAAACTTTGTATTTACTGTAACAAAGTATAAAAAAAGTAGAAAAGTGTATCTAAAACAAAAAATTAAAATTAACCTAGTAATTAAACAATTACAAAAACAGTGCATCACACAAAAACAGTTTCTTGTGAACTCTTTCGTTTTCATTATTATACATTTATGTTGATATATGCAGTGTTTTACAGGCTACAACAAACCAAATAGTTTTCTTATATGTAAGCTTTCTATAATCTTATTTACTGATATTTATAAATCTAAACGAAACAGTTTATAATAGTGCATCTTGGGAATAACTTGATTGAAGCGAGATCATAAATTATAAACAAAATAAATAAAAGTTTTTTGTTTTCTCTAATATGATGTAATATAACAATTAAAACAGAAAAAGTTTAATGAATATTGTGGTTTTGAAGAACAAACTTTGTATTTACTGTAACAAAATATTAAAAAAAGTAGAAAACTGTATCTAAAACAAAAAATTAAAATTAACCTACCTAATAAATAAACAATTACAAAAACAGTGCGTCACACAAAAACAGTTTCTTATGAACTCTTTTGCCTTCATTATTATACAAATTTATCTTCATATATATTGATGAATTTAGTCAACAAATAGCTTAAATAAAGTGTTTTACAGGCTACAGCAAACTAAATAGTTTTCTTATATGTAAGCTTTCTATAATCTTATTTACTGATATTTATAAATCTAAACAAAACAGTTTATAATAGTGCATCTTGGGAAATACTCGATTGGAGCGAGATCATGAATAATAAACAAAATAAATAAAGGTTTTTTTTTCTGATTACATCATATATAACAATTAAAACAGAAAAAGGTTTTTTTTATTACAAACACATTATTACACAAATACAAAAACATTTTTTTTGTATGCAATTAAATCTAAAAAAAAAAAATAAAATATTAAATCACATCAATTAACAAACGATAGCGTAATCACGACAAAAAATCTATATATCTGATCGAATTTATTGATTAACTTTTGATTAACCGACATTACAAAGAAAAACTAGTGTGAGTATGGCAGGCAACACCAGGCAGAGCAAAAAAACGACCAATACCAATGAGAATGCTATCGACACTCCTAACAATACTATTCATACCAATGAGAATGCTACCAGCACTCCTAATCATACTACTAATCAACTGGCCTCTAGCAGCATACTAGATGATCCATCTTACGATCCAACTACCAAAGATATCTTTTTATTGCTAAAGGAAGTATACAAGTCTGTGAGCTTCATGGCTCTTAAATACGACGAGCTTTTAGAGCGAACCACAAAAGTTGAAGAAGAAAACAAAACTCTTCTAACCAAAATTCAAACTATAGAAAACAATTTAAGTAAAATAGAAACGGGGTTCTACCAACAACAACAAAAACAATTAAAAAATTATATTACAATACATGGAATCACCAAACATACAAACGAAGATTTAAAGAAAATCATCATCAAAACGGCAGAAATACTAAAAGTGGAACTGAACGAAAGCGAAATTATTAGCGTTAGAAGAATGCAAGCAAAAGGAGAAAAAATCCACCAGTTATTGTAGCTGAACTAAAGGAAACCCAACTAAAAGAAAAGATCATCGACCAATACAAAATCCAAGGACCAATTCTTCCAGAACAACTACACAACAACATCAGAAGCAACGAAAATTTTAAAAAAGTGTATATAAACGAATACCTAACAACCTATAACAAATACCTATATGAAGAAATGAGAAAAATAAAATCAAAACACATCATCAAATTTGTATGGGTAAAAAATGGAGAGGTTCTAGTACGAGCTACCGAGGAAACACCAATAATTAGAATAACCCACGCAAACGACATCGCAAAGCTAAAAAAAATACTAAACTTAGAGTAAATTTAATTTTTTTCTTTTTTTAAATAATCTCATATACAACAAAAAATATAACCCAAACTAAAATGTTTGATCCTAACAAACACGTAAACATAAACATTACACACAATATTAATAATAATCACCATACACACAACAAAACAGGACTCAATATAGCATATATAAATATTAGAAGCATAAGAAATAAAATAGAAGATCTAGAAACACTCATCCAACCTTACAACATACAAATAATAGTGGTAACAGAAACCTGGCTCTATGACAACGAAGTACACCTATATAACATACAGAACTATGAACACTTCTATAGCACAAGACCAACAAGAGGTGGAGGAGTATCAATATTTGCCCACAAATCAGTAACTGCAAATACAATATACAGTAAAGAATTTGATTCTAACAACATACTTGGGATACACATAGAAAACAAAACTACAAACATGAACATATCTGGCATCTATAAAGCTCCACATTCCAATTTCATCAATTTTTGTACACAATTCAAAACAATTTTACACAAATTTAAAAATACACTATTCTTCGGCGACTTCAACTTAAATATTATGAACAATGACGATAGCCAAATTACTCAATACATAGACACAATCTATACTAACGGTTTTCTCCTACTCAATAAAATAGATAACAATAGCCTGACAAGACAAAGCAATCAAATAGGAACAATTATCGACCATATTATCACAGACATGATCACAAATTCTTACACAATCGATTTGCATGATACCCCTATATCTGACCACAGGTACATAATAACCAACATTACAAATATAAACAATCACCCAAATAAATACAATACAAAAAAACCAGTGCAAACAATAAAATACAGTCAAATTGATGAAATATCAATAACCGAAATACTATGCTCCAACCACTGTAACTCCTTCATGGAAAATATAGAAAAAACAATCACACAAAATACAACCATCTCCACAAAAAAAGACAACGGGAATAACGAATTAAGGAAACCATGGATGAACAAACAGATACTCTATCTTACAAAGCAAC
Organism: Diogma glabrata; assembly: GCA_963693315.1. Classification (NCBI taxonomy): domain Eukaryota; kingdom Metazoa; phylum Arthropoda; class Insecta; order Diptera; family Cylindrotomidae; genus Diogma; species Diogma glabrata. The sequence continues at coordinate 25,943,474 of OY856187.1, read as the reverse complement.
GAAACTTCTTCTATAAACTAAAAAAAAGATACCCAAGCAATGACTTTTTTCAAACGAGATTCAAATTTTTCAGAAACCAAACGGCCTCCACAATTAAAAACCTTAAGCAAAATTACTACGCCAACAAATTCAGCACAAATATAAACAATAGCAGAAGATTTTGGCTCACAACAAATGAATTACTTTTCAACAAAAGTAACAAACAGCCAACACCAAATATCATATTACAACATAACAACACAGTAATCCACAACCAAATCGAAGTAGTGGAAATACTGAACAATACGTTCATTCAAACTGGGAATAGTATCTCCAAAAAAAAAATCAAACAAGCGGCTTACCTGTAACAACCAATAAAAACACACAAAACGTAACACTTCACTTATAAAAAACAACCACAGAAGAAGTTCAGAACATAATAAAACACCTAAATAATAACACAGCTCGTGGTCCCGATGGCATCCCAACAAAATTTTTTACTCTCTTCTCCGATACCTTAAGCCAAAAAATATCAAACTTAATCAACGAATGTTTCAAAACAGGCATCTATCCTGAATGTTTTAAAATTGCAAGAGTAACGCCCATATACAAAGCAGGAAGCAAACAAGACACCATAAACTACCGTCCGATCTCAGTACTACCAACATGTTCAAAGATATTTGAGAAAGCTATCTTAAAGAGACTAGACAATTTCCTACTAAACAACAACATAATTCACCAAGATCAATATGGTTTTATTTCCAAATCTAGTACTCTTGCAGCATGTGTCTCACTAACTAATTTTATCGAAGTTAATCTGGATAAAGGGAACACAGTTGCGTGCTTGTTTCTGGACATAAGAAAAGCGTTTGATAGTCCTGAACACTCAACACTTTTTACAGAGCTAGAATCGATCGGTATCACACATACTGCATTAAAATTGTTTAAATCATTCCATTCACATCGGCAACAGTATACACAAATTGGATCCTGTAAAAGTACATTACAGCAGGTTACATGTGGTCTAGCTCAAGGTTCTATGCTATCAGCACCTGAATTTTCTATCTACATAAACCGGATATTTAATCTTAAACTTCACGGCAAGATTCAAATGTACGCTGATGACGCAGCAATACTCTATTCTACAACACAAATGGAACTTTTAATTCTACATATACAAGATGATATCAGAACCATAGCCGACTTTCTTCTAAACATAAACTTATATACAAACACTAGTAAAAGCAACTACATCATTTTTAACAAAAAAAAGACCATTAGTGAAAATAGCGTACCACTTATTACACTTGACAATACAGTAATCAATAGAGTTCAATATACGAAATATCTCGGTCTTATTATCGATGAAAAATTGTCTTGGACAAACCACATTGACAAAATAAAAAAAAAATAAGACCAATAATATTTGCGATTCGCCGACTTAAACCATACCTCCACAAAAACGCACTTTGGAATATATACAACGCACACATTCTAAGTCACTTGTTATACTTAAACCCCATATGGAGCAACGCCACAGCTTCAAAACTGAATGAACTCAGAGTACTCCAAAACAAGGCAACAAAAATCATATATGGACATCCTAGACTCTATCCTACAAGACTACTATACACTATAAACCATCATATAATCCCACTTGAAATAATTTATAAATTACAAATTACTCTTCTGATTTACAAAATAAAAAATAATATAATAAAACATAACTTTGAGTTATCATACAGACACCATACACACACCCATGAAACTAGGCAATACAACGAAATAAACCTACCCAAAATAAAAACAAATACCGGTCTAAACACTTTACTATACAAGGGAGTAAACTTATTTAACAAACTACCACATCCAATAAAAAACACTTCTAGCATCGCACAGTTCAAACACGATACACACCAATATTTCTACCACGAATATTCCGAGAAAAACAAATCAAACTAACACAAATTTAACTTAATCTTTGAAATCTAACCAAAATTATAAAATAACTTAATCTTAAATTATAATTAATACAAAACAATATATTATATGTTACTATTCAAGATAAAATCTTTTGTAACATTTAACAAAGTACGAAATAAAAAAAAAAAAAAAAAAAAAAAAAATCCAAGGCGTTTGACAGAGTTTGGCATCGGGCTCTTATCAACAAACTAATATTATTTTTAATCTTTTTATCCCAGAGATCTCTTATAGTAGTTGGTGTTGTTTTTGGATAAATTCTCTATTCAAGCCGGTATTCCTTAGGGTTTGGTTCTTTCGCTAACCCTTTTTCTGATCTTTATCAACGATTTGTTATCTATCACCACAAACCCAATATATCACTTTTCCGAAGTTCTATCTTACATTCATTTTAAAAGAATGAAGAAGAAAATAAGAAACATATGAGTTAGCGTGAGATATCACATATCGCTGGCAATGGCAGGAGATATCATTAGCCAAGATGATATCTTAGGGTGCTGGCGGACGAACTTTAATTAGTCAACGGCAGCACTTCCAGCCTTAGCTGGGCAGCGTTCCGTAATGGTACCACTCGTGTAATGGGCAAGATATTCCCTATGAGTTGTGCTTCCATTTACGTTCTCTTTACCTATAGTAATATACAATACAGATCTTTGAAGTTACTATACTTCTCAACTCAATTGTGTGTAAGAACACAATCATTTAAAATACTTCTAAAATTTGACCCTTCCAGAAGCAACATATCAACTTATTTTTTTCTAATTTTCTTTCATAATTTTTAACATAATTATGAAAATTAAACAGAAATAAATTGCAGAATAGACCATTTAACGGTTAGAGAAAATTTATGCTTACCAGGTATTTTTCATTTTAGCTCGTGCAAAAATGTAAAAAAATTAATGAATTGGTATTGGAACTTCGGTTCAAAAAGTTCGTTTTGGAAAATTTGAGGAAGTCGGTATGGAGTTGGTGGTTGAGAGTTGAACGGGCAGTCAGTTTTAGGGGATATGGAGTTCAGTGGAAACATTAGTTTATTTTTTTTTGACGAAGAGTTATTTTGTGTTTGTTTAATTTTGTTGATTGGTAATTATGTAGTGATTTAATGAAGTACAAAAACCAACAAATTTGGAGTTGGTTCATGCAATAAATTTATGCATTTATATAACAATGAAAAGAAATTGTTTCATTCCGCAGAGGTTTAAAAAAAGCGTTCATCAACACCTTAGAACGCAAGTTGTTGTGGGACCTACGTCTTAAAAGGTATTTATGTGTTGTTGTGACACATGTTTCAAACCCTATAACACAACACTTTTTATTTAAAAAAAAGAAAATCAACGTCGAAACGTAGGTACGGATGATATTCAAAACATTGCACTTTTTTGACAATAAATCAAAAAGTGTGCATTTGAAATTTCTAAAAAAACTTGCAATATTTCTAAAATAAAGTGTTCTTTTAAATGGCACCTCACCTCCTTATTCCCACCCTCTCAATAAATATAATTATGAGTATTTGACAATTTGCTATAAATTATTCATTACAAATCTACTAATTTTTCTGTCATTCCAAATATTTTTTAACATTTATGATCGGAGCTAATCGAGGAAGGAAAACATGCAGAAAACGTCATTATTCAAAATTAGAAAAAAAATAATCGAGTGTAAAATTCCAAAATACATTTTTAAGGTATGCAATGTATTTTCTCAAAGGTCTCACATCGTAGAGTTCTTGTGTGGATAGGATCGTAGCCTTCTTGTGTGGATTTATTGTGTAAGAGATAATCGATATAATGGCGAAAACGCGTTTTACTCTCACCAATAGGGTTCGTTATAAAAAACGGAACCTTTAATGATTTCGAACAATTTCACGGTGATTGACACAACTACAGTTAAACATTTTACCTAGCATCAGAATGAAGTTAAGAATTTAAAATATAAAATGTTATGCACATTGTCATGCACAGGCACAGCCGGTACCCGGCTAATTCATCGCAAGCAATTCATCGCAAGCAATTCGTCGCAAAGCAATTCATCGTAAAGCAATTCATCGCAAAGCAATTCATCGCAAGCAATTCGTCGCAAGCAATTCATCGCAAAGCAATTCATCGCAAAGCAATTCATCGCAAGCAATTCGTCGCAAAGCAATTCATCGTAAAGCAATTCATCCTAAAGCAATTCATCGCAAGCAATTCGTCGCAAGCAATTCATCGCAAAGCAATTCATCGCAAAGCAATTCATCGCAAGCAATTCATCGCAAAGCAGTTCATCACAAGCGTATAACAAAATGTGTTAATATAATTTAATGTTCCCGCTCTTGGCGTTACCCAGAACCAACTACGAGGAAGTGGCGAGATAAATGGTTCCACATTTTTTTTTATATTTTTTTTTTATATTTTTTTTTTGGTTTTATATTTTTTTTACATATATTTTATTTTTTTATATTTTTTGTGAATTTTTTTTGGGTTTTTGTTTGTTTTTTTTTGTAATTTTTTTTATGTATTTTTTGTTTGTTTTTGTTTAATAATTAATAAAACATTAGATTAGTTATGTTATGAATTATAAAATAAGTAAGAAGGAAAAATACAATTAAAGGATAGAAAAAAAAATAGAATAACGTATAAACGTATAAATCTTCATATTTTTTTTTTTGGAGGTTCACTTGAAGCACCTACGAGAAGCTGTTCACACTGTAATTCATTTTTAGCCTGTTCGCTGTGCATGGTCTTAAAAAATTGCCATATATTTGGATTATCTACTTTAATCATTTGCCTAAATCCATTATTCCAGCCTTCGCACCATTTGTTTTATCACCTTCATTTTTTGCTTCCTGATAACAGTTTCAATCTTTAATTTTAAATTTGGGAAGGCGTCTTGCACCTCCAATATTTATATAGGTCGTAGGTGTCTTCAAAATAATCTACTATAGCAATATCACTCTCAGGAATTGTGTTTGATTGTACCAATATATCAAAATATTCAATTACTTTTGCTATTGGCACATATGCAAGTGCTGCAAGATGTTTTACATTAAGTGCAAATTGTGAATTAGTATCATAGTTGCTTTTAAAACCAAAAGAACAAATCTTTCGGTATACTGATTTCTTGAAGTGGAAAAAGCACAGCTGTATATTTATTTTCGGAAAAATTGACTGAAAAGCAGATATTGCAGCTTGTTCAAAGTCATGATGAATCTTTGATGGATTCATTTGTGACTTCAATTGAAATAGCATTTTATCATACGTGGTTTTCATTTTATTCGGGAGTAATGCAAATACGAGAGGCATTGGGTGGCCATTTATTAAAACATGTATAATGTACAGTTGATAAAATAAATTAGGACACACAGAAAATGTCCCATCAGCGTACCATTCACATGACTTAGCTAACAAGCTTAAACTAGAAGGAGTTGAAAATATAATCATGCGATTCTGTCCAGTCGCGTCCTCACTCAAGCTATCAAAAAATATGAACGATTCGTTTTTAGAAGTTGCACGATATTTTTCAGGAATGGCAAAGGCTTTTCATGGGATCATACTCATTAGCAACTGCTCTGATTTGTCGGATGCAGCGTTTATAGACTGCAACTGGGGTAATTGAGCAGCAGCAGCAGGAGATATATTTTCGGCTTCTGCAGCAATTATAGCTTGGGTAGAACCAGAAAACGAAGCCTTAGCTACCACACAAATATTGCTCATGTGCATAGAAGCATCTAATTTTGTAGCCTCTGCAGCATGATTGTGTTCCTTAGGTACGAACAATATTTTACCTTCAACAAGGTGCAATCTAGAGCCACACTTGGTTTTATAATTTGCCGAGCATTTCCATATTGTCTTTTCGGCGTATGTCCTTTCTTTGTAAAATGTATATCCATTCAATATAAGTAAGTCTTTATTTTTTTTCAGTTTTAGTCAAAGTATAATCTATTTTAAAATCAATAGAATATATCCAACAAATAATAAAATTCAAAGAAAAAGAAAAGTTCACACAACTTGAGATCAAAACTTCAAGTGATAATTTTTGGAACAATAAAAATAAGAAACTTTGTTTTAATTTTTATGTTGGCATGGACTACTATGATAAATTTTTTTATTTTATTTGCTTTTTCTTATTAAATTATTTTATTATTATTATCTTATTCTTATTATTTGCTTTTTCTAAAAGGCCGCGCGGCCTTTCTTCGAAGCGAAAACAAATTATTGCGATGAACTATTTTGCGATGAATTGCTTTGCGATGAATGGCTTTGCGATGAATTGCTTGCGACGAATTGCGTGCGATGAATTGCTTTGCGATGAATTGCTTTGCGATGAATTGCTTTGCGATGAATATGCTTTGCGATGAATTGCTTTGCGATGAATTGCTGTGCGATGAATTGCTTGCGACGAATTGCTAGCGATGAATTGCTTGCGGCGAATTAGCCGGGAATCAATAACACAATATAACAGAAGTTGAATGAAGTTAATAACTATTTCTATCTTTGGCCTTATATCATGCATTTTTAATTAAAATAAAACAAAGTTTCAGAATACCACGGTTCTCTAAATCGGATAAGCATCACATCTAAAACGATAGGTTTAGAGGACCAGTTATTCAACTAACACGAGTTTTTGCTTGACTGCTGGTTTAACATAAATGATAGTGGAAGATCACTGAAAACTGGGTATCTGATTGCTTTTCTATTGTTCTATTGCTTTTTATCTGTAAATTAAATAAATAGTAGCATAGGGAATAAATGTCTCCTATAAAACCCCAGCGTCGTTCAAAAAATTGACCACATTCCCACTTCTTATACAGCTTAAAGTTATCACAAACTATATTCATTACAAGATAAATGACACAATAAAAAAATATCGTAAAACCCATCGTCAACGATAAAACAAAATTACAACCGCACAGTTGTTTTTCAGCTTATTCATTATATTTAATTTTCCGCTTTTTTATAATTTCCAGAAAAAAAAAAAATAATTTAATAAAAATAATTTGCGTCGCCTCTTATAAATGGAAATGTTACAGTTGACAGTATAAAAATATAACATTTACTGGTTGTAATATAAAAACGACAAAGTAACTCCTCTACTTTCTTTTCGCATTTTAAATTTATGTCAGTTAGTTTATTCGTTATTAGCAGTAATAATGTTGAAATTGTTTGCGGTTGCAGAACAAGATTAAAAATTTTATACGGACAAAAAAAATTGAATACCAACACATAACAATGTCAAATTTCTTATAAAGAAACATTTTAATAAAAAAACGTCGAGTTTGGAGTAGTTACCAAATTTGTTAGTGTCATTATTTGCATAGTTCAATATTAAACAATTATCCAAAACGTTATCAAACAACTGAAACGATCTAAATGATAGTCATTCCGTTGAATCTTCAAATCATTATCCACATCCCTTCTAAAAACGTTGTTAATATTTACAATTTACCCCAACATTCTACAATCAGAATTCTAAACAAATCATAAGAACAAACAATGACTTAATTTTAGTATAAAAAAAGTCTTCATAATCAGAAATTCCAACAAAAAATTCTGAAAAATATTATTTTCAATTTTTCTTTACTCTATTTTTGTTAGATTGATAAAAAGCTTTAAAAGCATAAAAACAGAATGATAATGATAATTACGATGGTAATGAATGATATGGAAGATTAATAAAAATATTTGTCACAAGAAAATACAAAAAAAGATACAATCTGTAGCATTTTAGCTTTGCATTGTTTGGTTTCTTTTTTTTATTAGTGAGTCAACGACAATGGATGTTTCTTGTGTAAGGAAATTGTAAATGTTGAGAGGAATATGTAGAACAACGACATTTGCAGAAATTTGTATTGTCATTTTGGATTGAGGAAGTTAATGGTGATTCATTTATTTTAAAAATACTTGATGTGTGACAACTGGATAAGATTAGTGAATTTTTGAAGTGAAAACTTCTTTAGGCACGTTGTGCAATTTTGTATGAGGAAAAATTTATATATTCGCATTACCATTTTTAAATGAACAAAATATTTTTAAATATAAAATACATCTATCATTTCTTAACGTTTCAAATCGCGATATGGATATCGCGCTCGACTGAAGTTCTATAGGTCGTGAGTTCCATTTCTGGAGTTGATATTGTTTTTTTTTTAATTTTTATTAAATACAATTAAAATTATTTTTTGAAGTAAAAACTTCTTTAGGCGCGTTGTGCAATTTTGTATGAGGAAAAATTTAAATATTCGAGTTACCATTTTTATATCAGTAAACTATTTTTAAATATGAAATATATGTATCATTTCTTAACGTTTCAAATTGCGATGTGGGTATTGCGGTCGACTAAGGTTCTATAGGTCGAGAGTTCAATTCCTGGAGTTGGTATATTTTTTATTGTTTTATTTTCAATTTTTAATTTTATAATTATTATAAATATTTATTATATTTTAATTAAAATATTTTATAACTCTTAATTTTATAATTTTAATTTTTATAAATTACCATTAAAATTATTTTTTTTATTCATGAATTCATAAAAATAATAAAAATTTCTTTTGACGAATTTTAAAAAATTGATCTATAATGCAGTTTTTTAAAGTTTTATTGCTACTGTCTTTTGCAATTTGGATTCGAGTCATCATGCTAAATAAATATTGAATATACATAAAATTGAAAGTATGTCTGTTTGTCTTTTATGTATTAATACATTAATCATCATGAAAATTTGGGAAGTTGTTGTGTACAGTAGCCCAAAGGTAAGTGGCAAATTTTTTATTTTCAAAAACTACACCTCAAAGCACTTATTAGAGATTTTGCCTAAATGTTCTTACTATTTAATTTGGTTTTTATTTAAATATCGTTTTAAACGGTAGTTTGCTTTGATCAATATTTTTTTTTGTTGAACATAAATTTTATAAAATTAAAAATAACGTAAGAAAGATAGTATAACCTGAAAGAATTACATTTGTGTATCAAAATTATATGTATTGGAATTTAACACATCATGCTGTTACAAATTTTATCATTGCCACCAAATATGTTGTTGGTTTGGAATGGTATGTAATACATGTTTCTAAAATTAAGTGAAAACTTTATACTTGTATCTTGATACTTGATAACATCGATTATATCGATTTAAAGCTCAAAATTACGAGACGGAAATCGCACAAATTCTATACAAAGAAGCATAGTTTATGTATGATTAAACATGGACGGCAATCATGATAAGTGATTTGCAAACGGCAACAATGCGCATTAATACCAATGAATTTGCTTAGCTTTCCGCAGGAAGATTAATAGTATATTATGATGCTAAAGATTTTGGACGTTTGTGGAGTTTGCAAATCGAGGCGCTGGCCGAGCGTCATATACTATTTTTTATTCGCCACAAGCACAATATTTAAAAATAATTGTTTATTCTAAATCAAAGTTGTATAAATTTGCATAAATTTTGATAATAAAAATATGTTGAACAAGTAACCTTTGACAAAATATTTGTTATATTTTAAAAATAATAGTATAACTATGACAACAAATGATAACAACTATTTTTATTGGATTAGGAAATTTTGAATTTAAGGGTTGCTTTGATAAAAACTTCTATTTTTTATAGAACTTAAACAAATACAAATGTTTTTTACTTTTTTGGACTTAACAATGACAGCAAAATATATGGGTAAAAAGTGACACTTTAAAGCCGCAAATCACAGTAATAAAGTAACACTTTGATATGTAGACGAATAGAATAAAGGGTTGGTCATCTGTTGGTCTTTTTTTAAATCAATTCGTGTAAGTACTAAATGTTGTCTGATATAAAAATTTGTTTGAAATATGAAAAGTCAAAACCATGCCATTATTAATCATGGAGTCGCTTACAACACAACAACGCATTTTAACCGTCCAAGTTTATTATGAAAATCGTCGTTCAAAAAAAAACATTTCGTAAAATACGTGAAATTTTCAATCGACATGGATGTCCTACCAAGCACGCAATCGGCAAAATTATTGATTGTTTTGAAGAAACTGGCTCAGTGGAAGGTCGTAGACCGTATCAACATGTTCATCCAGTTCGTACTCGTGATGCAATGGCAGCTGTTAGTGGAAGTGTTCGTAATGATCCAAGCACATCAACAAGGAATCGCTCACAGGAATTAAACATTCCACATTGAATGAATCGGATGCCGATCGCCTTTGGTTTCAACAAGACGGAGCCACATGCCACACCAGCCGTGAAACACTCCACTTATTGGTTACAAAATTTGGTGATCGCTGATTTCAAGAAGTTCTGAAGTTCCTTGGCCCCAAGAAGCTGCGATTTAACACCTTTGGACTATTTTTTATGGGGTTATTTGAAAGATAAAGTGCATGCCAATCACCCACAAACAATTCAACAACTTAAAACCAACATTCGATCTGAAATTGAGGCCATTGATTCGCTTTTATTGGGAGAAGTTATCGAAAACTTTGTTCTTCGGATGCAGGCCTGTATACGGAGCCGTAGTGGACATATGAATGATATTATTTTTCATACATAAATGGCATAGAACTACTTTTCATTATCAACAAACATTTTTGAGTTTCCATCACAAAATATGGGTTTTATTTACAAATGAAAAAAGGATGGCAACAGATGGCCCACCCTTTAGTACATTATAATGCAAGGACGTAAAGCTAAGGTTTTTGGATATATGTGGAGTTTGCGAATCAAGGCGCCAGCCGAGATTTGCACCCACATTAAGTCCAAAACGGGTTATGTCCGTGCATCATGTACTATTTTTTATTCGCCGCAAGCAAAATATTTAAAAAAAACTGTTTAATCTAAATCAATATTAAAAATTTTATAAATTTTAAAATAAAAAGCTGTTGAATAAGTAACCTTTGACCAAAATGTTTGTTATTTTTTTCAAACAAATCGTAAAACTATGACAACAAAAAATAAACTTGAATTTAAGGTTGCTTTGATAAAAATTTCTATTTTTTATAGAATTTAAACAAATACCAATGTTTTTTTTACTATTTTGGACGTTAGTATGAGAATAAAATATATGTTTAAAAAGTGGCACTTTAAGACCGCAAATTACAGTAATAAAGTAATACTTTAATACGTAGGCGAATAAAAAAGTGATTATTAAAGTTTTTTTAAACTACAAAAGTAATTTATATTTATAATGGATCACCCAAGTTACTCTGATAATATCATTGATTTTAAAGAAATGTGTCGGTCTGAAATAAAGGTTTAAAGGAAATTTAAAGAAATTTCACATACAGAAAATTTATGTAAACATCTTGTTAGAACTGTGCCAAATATATAGAAATCTCAAAACAATCTTGACTTGAGAGGAAAAGATTAGTTTAATAAAAGAAATTTGTAGCAGTGAAGTTTATGTGTGTTTTCTTTTTAACTAAAACCAGAAGAAAAATTAATGGGTGAAACTATCTTTCAACAAATTCCGATTCTTTTCTTTGCTTTATAATACCGAATGATGGAAACTCACGAAGACAGCAATACCGTTACAGGAACGGAAGAAGTGAAAAAAGTTTGTTTTATCTATCGTTTTTTTTGTTTTTCTTTTTAAAATTTATGTTTATTCATTAAAGAAAAGATAAGATGAAGAAAACAAATTTTAATTTAGAGAAGGAAGGTATTGACATGGCGGTCCATCCTTCTTGAGAATCTGGGTAGTGGTTAAGGCACGCCGTGTTTTATTTTATATATGAAATTTTGTTGTGAGTAAGGTTGGTCCCCAGGATTCACGCCAGATGGAACTAGCGGCGGTTGAATGTTGGTTTTGTGTGCACGACCAACTGGTGCACCTTTATGGACCGCTGCAAAAAATTGTATATACAGTTTGGGAGAAATTATGTGAGTTCCCTCAGTGATATCTAGTGATATGAAAGGCTTCGCCTCGGGATAAAAACATGCACTTTTGGCAATTTGTGTATAATCTACTTTTTTGTGAACCATAGCACAATATATACGATTGATAATTATAGAATATATGCACAGTATTTACAATTACATTTAATTTGCACATATTCAAAAACAAACAAATAGTTAAAGGTTCAGTTTACAATACTGATTTTCCTGGAGGTTGGAAACATATTATGGCCAGACAGTAAAAAATGTAATTTAATATTAAATTTCTTTTCAATATATGAACTTCTGATGTAGAAATAATGATGTCCATCAAAAATAACACAAAGAAACTAATTTACATTATTCAAATTATTATATTATTCAAATTATATTGTCTTTTCTACAGTAAAACAGCAGTACTGTCCAGATAGAAAATAATTTTCATTTGATAAAGAAATATCCAGGGCATTGTTTGATAGAACATTTGAGATTGAAATCTATTCGTATATAATAAAATGATCGAAAAAAATTATGTTAAACTATCTGACATTTTATTATATTTTTATTGAAATAATTTTTGGAAAATCATTGAATCAGTTTTTTGGAGTGTTCCCTGCGGTTTTAAATCGAACTTTGTATTTTGCTGTATAAGACCTATTTCCATTTTATCAATTAATTATCAAGGCGATTTTATTGGGAATGAAGAAACCATAATTTTTTTCCAAACTCTCATACAAATAATTGTTGTTTAGATATCTAACTGAGTTATTTAAATTTAACAAATAATTTAAACAAAATGAGAACTGTTGGATTAGAAAGTAAAATAAATCAGTTTGTGAAATAAAAATCATCTGGGTGAAATTTGGAACTCTTTTATTTATTTCGGTATCTTATGAATAAATAGAGGGTGGATAAACGTGGAATATATTATCTACATATTTGAGTTTCTTTAAGAATTTTGGTTTGAACCATCTTATAAGATTTTTCAATTCAGTTTTATTACAAAGAAGATACTGTGAATTGTGATTTACATCTACTTTTACGTTTTCAGCTATATTGGATAACTCTTTCTTTAAACATTTGTAATTCTAAACTTAAATACAGTTTTATTATCCTATAAGATTTTTTTTCTTTTACATTTTTAAACTATTGAAAGAATTTATTAGAATGAAAATCACAATGAGCATATCTGTCACAAATTCATTCAGTAAGCAGAAGAACGTGTCTTGGATACCAAACATATCAACTTTTTTTCGTAAGAATTTTTTTAAAGTGTCTCACAGGTAACTATGAAGATTTTGTTTTTTTTAGCCATGATGAAAAAGTATAATGTTTTGCGGAACCATTGTCATGAAAACAAAATGTGATATAGGTGCTAGAAGTGAGAGTTTAAGCTAACCTAGGTCAGCTTATCTAGTTGTTATCTAGCAAAATCATAAGGAAAGGTTAGCAACAATTTTCGTCTTTTTGGCATCTCATGTGACAAAACAAGAAAGGAAGATGGTTATCGGACCTTAAAAAGTTTACTAAAAGACAAACTTGTAATCTACCATACTAGTGGTCCTTGGTCCAATGAACCTTAAGTAGTGTCTTTAGAGTGTGTATAATAAATATAGAGAGAACATAACTTTAAAATTGGATGAAGAGACATAACAAATGGTGATCACTGACATGTCATATTCAATTTCTCTTTCGCCATTTTCATTTATTATTATTTACAGCCACAAACTTTTTTATTAAATTATAAATTAAAAGCAATTAAATAAATTAAAACGAAAAAAGAGGTTAAATGTTTTCTTAATAGTTGTGCTAATTTTTTAAAATGAATGAAAATAATTACGAGAATAATTTAAATTTATTGTGTTATTTCTAGTGATTTTATAATCGTGAATATTTTATAATGGCAAGCAATATTTTCTAACGACACGAACAAATATTTAAGTTATATAAATATTCTCAAAGTATATTATAAAAACTTGCTGGCAAACTTTTTTCATTATGGACAAATTAATTTTTAATTCATAAAATATCAAAAATTATATGTTTGGTTATAATATAATCCAAAACATCAATTTTTGTTAATTTTTTTATACAGTCTCAGGAAGGGAGAAACTATTATTTTTTTTGTAGTAGAGTTTTTTCTTATTGATTTAAAAAAAATCCGCAATACTTGTACAATTTTGAATCAAATGAAAAATTTACGATCGTCTATGGCAAGACATAACTGTTTCTTTTTTGCACCAACATCAACATAACAATATTCTTTGGAATTTATGAATTGTCGAATGTAATGTAAATTCTTCCGCTTTTGAAAATTGTATTCAAGAAAACAGAACTCTGAACTAAAGCTTGAGGCCACTTAAATACAACAACTTATGAACTGTGATGCTGGCATTGAAAAATCATAATAAATATTACGGTTTAACCATAATATCCATTAATTAAAAGTGAACGTCAATTATTTCAATTTCGTACAGTTCTTATATGACTTAATAAACTACCAAGTAAGTATTTTCACTTGATTCGAGACAGCATTCTAGCTGAAATGTGGTTGTTTCAACTTCGCCACGATTGCAGATATGGCAAATCGAACTCCAAAATTGCTTTAACAGTTGTACATGTAAAAGCGATGTAGTTTAGGTTTAATCTTGTGGAATGTACCAAGCACCTACGACAGTTTAGTCTACATCACATGAATTATGTGTGTTGTTCGGCCGTAAAACTTTTTAAAAAGTTTTATTTTTATATAAACTATCTTCAGATAATTTATTTTAACTTAACTAACAATTTAAAACAAACACTATTTTAACTGTTAGGAAGGAGAATAAATATTTGTAACACTCACTATATAACTTTCGTTACCAAGTAATTTTATTTAATAAAATTTCTGAAGTATTACTATTCGATCTTTACTTATGAAAGACTCGAAATATTCTGTTTAATCAAACTTGTTCTGATTTGATCTAACTTATTCTGACTTACAAATTATTGGTTTTACTTCTATTTATATGATTTTTGTTTATGTTTATATCTTAACTAATAACAATGGTTTTCATTTATTATTTCTAAAAAGACAAGTGTTTATAGATATTATATTTCATTTATATTATTCTTGATAAAACTTGATTGTTTATGTTTTCAAGTTGATTCTTGTTCGATCGATATAATAATTCTTAAGATCGAACAAGTGTTCAAAGATATTAAATTTCTTATGGAATCATTTTAATTACTTTAAATTTAAATTGTTTGGGTTAACAATAATTTATATTGTTTAAACTAAACTCAAACACTTATCAAAACAAATATATTTTTTATTACTTTAAAATGAAATTATGGATTTAAGATTTATGTTTTTAGAAAAGAATTGCTTCATGAGCATTTTTAATAATTGGAATTGTTTTTACTTTATTATTCTTATCATTTAATATTTCGAAATTATTTATGGGGTATTTTATAATATCAGAATTATGTAAAGGGTGATTTATAATATCATGTTTGTTAAGTGGGTGTACATTCTGATGGAATGTAACTCTCCCTTCGTTGGATTTAGAATTCTCCTGGATTCTACTATTTATTTTAATTTTAAATTTTTGTTGTTTACAAAATAAAAACATTGTTATGCATATTATTATAATTATCATTATTAATCCTAAACTTATACCAGAGTATGTAATAATTTTATTGAATTTTAATTCTTTTATTTCTTTAATATTATTTCTGGTTTCTAAAATTATTTGTTCAAAAGATAGTGTACTTTTGTTTGACTTATATTCTAAATTTGGTATAATATATTTATTTTTAATTTCTTTAATATTATTATTAAATGTTTTGTTATCTATATTAATTATACAATTATAAAATTTTATAAAATAATTTCCATATAATTTATACTTTCTTTCATCACAATTTGATGTTAAACTTATATTTTTAGCTAATTGAATTAATATACTACTATCATCTATATTATAAATTTCGTTATTACAATTTTGTATATTTAAGCAATTTCTTGATATAATGCAATGTTTTAGATTATTTAATTGGTTAAAAGATTTAATTTCGTCATATTCATAATAATTATTTTTGTATTCTAATGATTTCGTAACTGGGTAATTTATTTGATTACAATTTTTATCATTATTCGATAATGGTAATATTATCTTTTTATTAATATCAATCATTTCATATGGTATTTTAACTAAAAATATCAATTTATTTGTTTCTGTTCTTGAAAAACCTACTTTTAAATGTTTTAATTTGTCTGCGTCTATATTATAATCAATTATTTCCTCGTGGGTAAGTAAAGATGGGTGTATGACGTTAAGATTTGAAAATATTATATTGTCTTGAAGTTCATTAATAATTTTGTCTGTCTTCATCGTCCATTGTTCCTGTTATCCATTTATTTATAGTTCCTATAGCATTAATTAAGCCTCGTTTTTGAATTATATGATTTCCTTTTTTCAATGTATTAAATTTAATTAAAAGTTCGTCTAAGCTTTTTAGTAATGGTAAACTGAAATTATTTGGTATATATGCTACACTTTTTATTGTTTGTTTTATTACAAGATCTAATTGTTGTAAATCAATTATGTGTAATGAATAATTATATGTATTGGGTATTAATATTTCATTTTCTTGTATAATTGTATATCCGTTATTTGATTCAATTTTTTCAACTATCAGATGAGCTTGAGAGATTGTTGGTGACAATGCTAGTGTCAGTATGGTCAGAAATATCATCATTGATATCTTTAAATTTCAAAGGTCGTTTAATATTAATAGGATGAATATTTGTCAAGTTATGTTTTCTGAATTTAGGTAGATCTTTATGTCTTGGAGATTTATAATTTTTAATGTAACCTACTTTTCTATTTTCTATATATGTTTCGCGATTTTTATTAAATTTATTTAAACGTTTTGATTGTGCATTTATTAAATTAGTGTGAATTTGTTTTCTTTCAATATTATTTTCTTCTACTTGGATTGGGCTTGCTTTAATTGTTGTATGAAATTGGTTATTATAACATTTAATTGCTTCAAGCATTTGAAGTCGAATAGGGCTCGGTTGATCTATATTTAAGATTCTCAATTTTTCTGTAATTGTATTATTTAAGCGTTCTATGTCTGCGTTACCTGTATGACTATTTGGTTTTACAAGGTGTAAATCTATATTTTCTAGTTTTAAAAATTCTTTAATATTAACATGTTTGAATTCATTGTCTGCTATTAATTTAATTGGTTTCTTATGATTTATATATATTTTAAGTTTTTCTATAATTTCTGTATGATTACGATTTTCTATTGGATATGCCGTAGCAAATTTGGAAAATTTATCTATAAAGATAAGAAATGTTTGTCTTTTATTTGTATATGTGTCTACATGTATTATTTGATTTTTGTCGGTTGGAATTTCTGTTTTCATAAATTTGGGTTTGATTGGGTTTCTATCATATTTTCCTGCATTACAAATATCACAATTATTGGTTATTTTGTTTATCATTAATTTAAGATTTTTATTATATATTTTCATTTTAAGATTTTCATATAAAGCTATAATTCCTGGATGTTTTTGTTTTTTATGTTCCGTCGATAAAATTTTTATAAGTCTTTCTTCTAATAAAATGTCTAAAGCAAAATGTGTACATTTTATAAATTTAGTATTTGGAAATTCTGTTATTAATATTTGTTGAATAACATTAAATTCTCTGTCATTTATGTCTGTATATATTGCAATTCTACTATTTGAAATGTATAATTTTAATTTATTAATTAATTCTGAATGATTTAAAAAAGGGTTAATGTTTATACGTCTTTTTCCTAAAATTTGTTCGTATTCATTTGTAAAATTTTCGCTAAAGATTAATTGAGTTTTGAATCGGTTTACAATTGTTTCTAAAATTGGTATATGATCGTTTTGTTGTTCTACTTAAGAATGAACTGTGGGTATGAGTGATATGTTATCTAAATTTTGATTAACGTTTATTTCTAAAAATTTGTTTTGTCTCCCTTCGTTCGTTTTGGGATTACCTTTTAATTTATTAATTTCATTTCTAAACTTCAATTGGTTTATATAATCTATTGTATCTATATTATTAGTTTCATTTACTTTATTTATTTGTAATATATTTTCATTTTCATTTCTTTTAATATTTCTTTCATTTTCTTTAAATAAATTGTTTAAATTATATATATCGAATTCATTATTTATTTTTATATCTATTTCATTATTATTATCAATATTATTTATTTCGTTTTCTTCATTATTATTATTATTTTTATTAATTATTACTTCATCATTTTTATTATTAAATATTTCATTTTTATTTTCATTTTTAAATTCAATTTCTATTTTATTTATTTCGCAATTATCTGCATTAATTCTACTTAAAAAATCTGCAATTTTATTTGCTTTTCCTTTAATATATTCAATTTTTATATTATATTCACCTAGAGATAAGATCCATCGTTGTAATCTAGCATTTAAATCTTTTCCTAAAAATTTTGTATGTAACCATTTAAGTGGTTGATGATCTGTTTTTAATTCAAATTCGCGTCCATAAAGGTATGGTCTAAAGTATTTTATTCCCCACACAACTGCTAATAATTCTTTTTCTGTCGTACTGTATCTAATTTCATGTTCGTTAAGAGTTCTACTTGCATAAGCTATGGGATGATTATCTTGAAGTAATACAGCTCCAAGTGCATACTGACTTGCGTCTGTATTTATTTTAAATGATTTATTGAAATCTGGGTATTTTAAAATAGGATGGGTTGTTATTAGAGTTTTTAATTGTTCAAAAGAATTTATATATGAAGGGTCATGAACATTTTTTTTTGTTTGTTTCTTGAGATATTTGGTCATTGGTTGTGCAATTTTTGCATAATCTTTAATAAATTTGCGATAAAAACCGGTGATGCCTAAAAATGATTTTATTTGTTTCTGGGTTGAGGGTAATTTTAAATTAATTATATTTTGAATTTTATTGGGGTTAGGTTTAATACCTTGTGTTGTTAAAACATGTCCTAAATATTCTGTTTCTTTACAGAAAAAATTACATTTGTCTATTTGAATTTTAAGATTGGCTTCTCTTAATTTATTAAATATTTTATTGATATTATCAATGTGCTCTTGTAATGAAGAACTGAAGATAAGTATGTCGTCAAGATATACTATACATATTTTATTGATATATTTACGAAGAACTGAGTTCATTAATCTTTGAAAAGTGGCAGGTGCATTCTTTAATCCGAATGGCATCCTTAAATATTCGTAGTGTCCAAATGGGGTTGAGAAAGCTGTTTTTTTCTGATCTTCCTCTTTCATTAGAATTTGATGAAATCCTTTGGCTAAATCCAAAGTTGTAAAGTATTGAGCTCGTCCTAATTTATCTAATATATTTTCTATATTTGGGATTGGGAATTTGTCATCTATCGTTTGTTCGTTAAGTTTTCTATAGTCGATTACAATTCTATACTTTTTTATTTTTGAATTGTCCATTTTCTTTGGAATAATCCATAAAGGTGAGTTGTAGGGTGAGTTAGATTCTTGAATTATATTTTGGTTTAACATTTCATTGATTTGTTTCTCTATTTCTTTTTCGTGAATTAAGGGATATCTATAAATTTTATTATATATAGGGTTCTCGTTTTTTAATTTTATCTCATGAGTAATCTCATGGGTAAAGGTCAAATTTTCACCTTCATTAAAAAATAAATCCTTATTATTAGCTAATAGATTTTTTAAAATTTCTTTTTCTTCTTCATTTAAATGTTTTTCATTAATTTTGTTAAAAATTTCGTCTTTCGAATTAGTAATTGGTTCAAGATGATTTATTTCATTTATAAGTTGTACTGGATAATATTTATTTTCAAATGGGATTTTATATTGATTAAAAATTTCTAAATATTCATTATTTATATTAACTATGGCTTCGAATGGTTTGAGAAAATTAAGACCTATAATAGCGTCATATTTATAACTTTGTAAGGGAAATATTTTCCATTCTAGAGTTCCTAGTTTTTTAAATTCTAAGGGTATTGGTGTAATCATTGTATGAGTTACTAAATTAGTTCCTCCTAGTGAATTAAATTGGATTGGATTATCTATTTTATAAATTTTGTAGTTAAGAACATTTGGTTTTATTATACTAGTGTCTGATCCAGTGTCTATTAAACATATTAATGAAATTTTGTCAATTGTCACTTTTATTAAGGGAAGTTGATTATCGGTGGTACGTCGATAAAATTTACATCATTATTAATTTGATTTGTTTGATTAATAGTATCAATTTCCATTGGTATAGGTTGTAAATGATTATTATTATTATTATTATTATTATTTAAAATACCAAATCTATGTTGATTTCTGTTAATATGGTGATAATTTTCTTGTGGATTAGGATATCTATATTGTTTTGAGTAATTAAAATTTCTAAATTGTCTCGAATTATTTATATTATTTTGAAAATTTCCCGAATTATTTCGATATTGTCCCGTATTATTTCGATATTGTCCCGAAAAATTATTGTTATTATTATGAATACGTGGAATATTGTTATTATAATTATTAACATGATTATTGTTTGGAATATTTGGAATTAATTTGTTTCTATTAAATTGATTTTGAAAATTTGGTTTTAAATTAAATTTTGTATTTAAATTATATTTATTAATTTTATATTCATTTTTTATGATGTCACTACTGTAATATACTTCTGTTTTTGAATAAAAATAATCTAATTCAAATAAATTTTTGTTTTCGTCAATATGAACTGAAAATGTTGGTATTAATTTACTCTTTAAAATATTAACTAAATCTTTATCGATTGAATCATAAGTATAATGGTCTAATTCATTAAAATCACAAATTTCATTACAGTTACTTTTTATTGTATTTAGTTTATTAAATAAATCTTTAAAATTAAATACCTTTAATTCCTTCGCTGAAAATGTTAGTTGATGTATTGTTCCTTTTGGTCGAAATCTTGTTTTTAATTGTGAGACGATTGTATCCCAGGTTCTGTTTTCTTCAGGTATTTCATGAATTGCCTCCTTTGCCTTGCCATTTATTTTGTTGTGAATTAATTTCTTTAAGCAATAATGTTTTAATTCGTTGTTGTTTTCTCCACATAGACTTTCCACATCTTCTACTGTCCTCAAAAATGATTTCAATTTATAGTTATCTTCACCGTTGAATGGTGTAATTTCATTAAAATTACGAATGATTTGATCCTTTGTTAAATCAAATCTTGTTATTTGCATTGTATTTAGATTATGTTCATGCTGCTCTACTTGTTGAGTCAGGTTTTGAACTTGTGTGATTAATGCTTCAACGTGTTCCATGTTGTTGAATCGATTTTTAAAAAATTGGTTGTTTCGTTTAGAATTAATTTTTGCTATTATTTTTAACTTTATTAAATTTTAATTTATGTTTTGGATTTATCACTTTGTTCGTATATTCACTTTTTATTTTTCAATTTAATTTTATTTAATATTTAACTTTTATTTAACTTTTATTTCACTTTAATGTATGAAAATATTTCTTACTTTAATTTCTGCTGCTCCTTTCTCTCTTGTTTTTCGTAGTTTTCTGTAGTTTTTCGTGGTTGTTTCTGCGATAATACTGATTTTTAGTTTAACTTTGTTAACTCCACTAGAACTTTTCACTTTTTTAAATTTTATAGGTAAAATTTAATAAAACAATTTTTGTGTCTTTTATCTTTGGATAAAAGGTATTGGTTCAATTATCAACTGCGCCAATTATGTGTGTTGTTCGGCCGTAAAACTTTTTAAAAAGTTTTATTTTTATATAAACTATCTTCAGATAATTTATTTTAACTTAACTAACAATTTAAAACAAACACTATTTTAACTGTTAGGAAGGAGAATAAATATTTGTAACACTCACTATATAACTTTCGTTACCAAGTAATTTTATTTAATAAAATTTCTGAAGTATTACTATTCGATCTTTACTTATGAAAGACTCGAAATATTCTGTTTAATCAAACTTGTTCTGATTTGATCTAACTTATTCTGACTTACAAATTATTGGTTTTACTTCTATTTATATGATTTTTGTTTATGTTTATATCTTAACTAATAACAATGGTTTTCATTTATTATTTCTAAAAAGACAAGTGTTTATAGATATTATATTTCATTTATATTATTCTTGATAAAACTTGATTGTTTATGTTTTCAAGTTGATTCTTGTTCGATCGATATAATAATTCTTAAGATCGAACAAGTGTTCAAAGATATTAAATTTCTTATGGAATCATTTTAATTACTTTAAATTTAAATTGTTTGGGTTAACAATAATTTATATTGTTTAAACTAAACTCAAACACTTATCAAAACAAATATATTTTTTATTACTTTAAAATGAAATTATGGATTTAAGATTTATGTTTTTAGAAAAGAATTGCTTCATGAGCATTTTTAATAATTGGAATTGTTTTTACTTTATTATTCTTATCATTTAATATTTCGAAATTATTTATGGGGTATTTTATAATATCAGAATTATGTAAAGGGTGATTTATAATATCATGTTTGTTAAGTGGGTGTACATTCTGATGGAATGTAACTCATGTAACATTTATGAAATCGGGTTTAACTTATAGAACTTCAATCAAAACATATCTATCCGGTGGCCGACTTAATTACATCTGGCAAAATGCGACAAATGCTTAACTCACACTTTATCGTCTTGAGAAAAGCGGTTGGCTACTAGAATAAACTAAAACCATAAACTAAAACTACTAACTTAAATAATGAAAAATGAATTGTAATAATAGAAATATAAGTATTAAAGTTATTGTTTTGTTACAACTTATACATGTCTATATTATTGAGAAAGTTCCTGATTATTATAATTCTTAAAATTATTTATTATTGAATTATCAATACTATCGATAATATTATATCAATAAAATGCCATAAAATAATGATTTAATTGATACAAAACCACTTTAAAATTCAAACTTCTGGATCAATGTATCATTTTCGCACGCAGTGCCGTTTTTAAAAAATATGCATACTTAATAATTTTTTTTACGAAGCCGACAAGTGTTTTTCTTATAAGAAAAGATGAACTCTTGTATTTATAAAAATGCAACTAGCGATTACAAAAATTAATTAAAAATATAAATTAACGTAAGTGAGAAACTCGGCCAAAGGATAGATATTTTCTGATATAAATTCTTAAGTTAAATCCGATTTCACAGAGGTTACATTTGAACTAGCCGAGGCCGAAATTACTAGTGAGTAACTTTAAAAACAGTTTTCGTTTGAGGTAAATACAAAATTTTATTTCATACTGGAAATTTATTAAAATAAAAAGAAATGAGTTTTAAATTTTGCTCAAAAAGTTGAACTTTAACCCTAGGACGTTAAAGTTGAAAAGTCCTACTTGATATTATTTTTTTTTGACAAACTTATAATGCCATAATTCTCAATATTAATAATAAAATTTCATGTCATGCACATAATTAATTTTATTTTTTTCCAAAAAATTGGGTAAAAAAATAAATAAAAATCTTTTTTTTGACACACTTGACAACATTTTTTTGACAAACTTCTAATGCAATAATCTAGTTTTTGATCTCACATACCAATCCCTACCATCAAGATTTCTCCAAATTCATTGTTTCTTCTCGTAATCACTTCAAATGAACGTTTTTTAAGCAAAAATAATGTGCAAATTTCTTTGTTTTGACACACTTGACAATTTTTTTGACACAGTTCTTTTACAGTTATCGAACACATCGTCCTTTCGGACCTGTCCATAGAGTATACCTATTTTAGAAAAAATTCAATTTTTTCAAAAATTTTTGAAATGCCTGCAGCGGTTTCCTAGATTTCGTAGGTAATGACGGACGGCCGGCCGGCAGACAGATATACATTTTTTTGTTGCTTTTTTAGAATCAGTAGGTCCTAAAACGTCGAGAAATGCCAAAAAGGTGGGGGTAAGAATTTAACTTTTGACTCATGAATGTAATACTAAAGAAAAACCTCTTTCAGATCGAAGTAATACTTAGGGTACTTATCTTTTACATATTTTTTGGATGTGGTTTTCCATAAATTATGATAACATGAATTTCATATTAAGAAATTATTCTTCTAAAAATTTGACTTGCTAAATTTATCAAACATCTGCTTGTTATGAGAAAACCTAATTATATGAAACTTAAGCTAATTTTCTTGTATATTGTGAAAAAGATTATATCTCACAAGTTATGAAGACGTAAATTTGGATTAATATGGAAAATGAATATCTTATTATGTTTAAACGTATTTAAATTTTGGAAGATTGAAATTAATTTTTGTAACACGAGTTACATATCAACTTGTTTATATGATACAGAACGACACGTGTTTCTGCACCTTTCCAACATCATGTTCGTCTTTTTATTTGTTTGATATTTAATAGAAAAGATATAAAGAAAATGTTTATGAACTATGTATTTTAAATTTTAATATATAATTTGGTATCACGTATTTTCTCTTTACATAGACAATTTATTTTTGCTTTTAATAAATTCAAACATGAAACAAAACCCTTTTACAAATTGATCTCTTTGAGTATTTTTGTTGAAGATAAAGTTTCATCTTTAAATTAAATGAATTATAATAAATTAACATGTTATAAACTTAATGATTATTACTCTATCTAATGTTGTGATTTGTATAAATGCTTGAATATATTTAGGTAATCTTGGTTACAAGACGACAACCTAAACTACTATTGTCAAACCCAAAGGTGTTCCAATATGTTTTCCTCACCATTTTTCTCAAACGGAAAATTTTATATGTGACCCTTAAACAAGATGTTGGATAAAAATGTATAGCAATCGAATCAATTTGTAATCAACGTTCGTCATTGTATGAAGTTTTAAACTACTTAGCCCAAGCATAAATATTATATCACAAAAATAAACACAAGAACCATCAAAGTCATCCAAAAACTTTATATCCAGTAAAACAAATCAAAACGCTAATTAATCTTCAAATTTGCAATTAATTCCGTAAAATTTTATTTGAAAAATAAAAAAATTTTAATTAAAATTTAATGAAAATTTTCAACATCAAGCAAAAATCAAATAAAATATTGTCAGATTAAATATTGAATATTAAAACCAAAATAACTGCTCGTTTCAATTTTCTGTTGCGGAAGATTAACTTTCCATGATTACATTTTCTTTTCTCATTTTTGTATTTTTATAAAGCATTTTCTGGTTTTTGTGGATATACAAATAAAACGGATAAGTAAATTTAATGACACGAAAAAAAGTTAAATATCTAATACCTTTCTCGAAAATTTATCTGTCTTAAATACAAACTGGAAATGTATTAAATACTGTGGTTATTCTATCGTTCCAATATCAGGTAAAACGAACGTCCTAAGAAAAAGAAATTATACGATGCTAAGAAAATCATATCTTTTTCGCATTATTACCGATAAGAATTTTGTAAGAGCTTTTTGCGGGGTTTTAATAGAATATTATAAATTATGTTATATATTTTTTTAAAATAGAATTTTGAATTTTACAGTATGAAAAAAAATAAGGTATAACAACGTTTGTTGAAGGGTTGCAAAATCGAAAATTATTAGGAAAATTGTGTTTTTTAGATTTGATTTTTATAAATTTGATTGTGGTTTGATGTAGTTAAATTTAATGGGGAGATAAAATCATTAATTGTAAATTAAAGGTTGTTGAAAACGAGTGTTTTTGTTGGTTTTAATGAAAAATGTTGCAAAGGTTACTGTGTTGGTAGGAACTAATAAATCATTCATCATGACTACCCTGCGTACTCCAGTCCCTGCCATTGACAGATGAGTCAGCGTAAGATATCACCACCACTGGCAATGGCAGGAGATATCATTAGCCAAGATGATATCTTAGGATGTTGGCGGACGAACTTTAATTAGTCAATGGTAGCACTCCCAGCCTTAGCTGGGCGGCGTTCCGCAGTGGTACCGCTCGTTAGCTCTTCCGAGGAATCAGACTAACACATAATTCTGTGTGCGCTTTGTGCCTCGATTTAGGTGGTGGGTGGTGCGTCTGGGGAGCGCCTCATCAGCTTGATTATTGGCAATTAGTTTTGTTTTGTTTTCTGCAAATTTCTCACAATTTGTTTTTCACTTATTATTTTGTTATTATTTCTTCAGCTTATCATGAAATATTGGCATATGTCATATTTTATTGTATGATAGGATTTTTCACTTAGTTATGCATTTTAAAATAAAACATAAAAAAATTAAATAAACCTTTTGATAGATATATATGGCAGTACAACCGAAAAAAAATAAGTCGGCAAGTGGTAAAGCAAATTTGCGCAATCCACCCACCCATAAAGCGGCACGTCCACGAAATTTGCAGGGACAACACATATATGAATCAATAAAAATTTTTAAAATACATGTTCAAAACATCTGCGGATTGAACGCTAACCATGACCACGTGCAACATCATCTTGAGCACGACAAACCGAACATTCTATTCCTTACAGAAACACAAGTTTCTGAAAATTTTCTTTTTATATAATTCCAAATATAGGCTCGAATCAGCTTTCAAACTCCATCAGGGCGTTTGCACATTCATTCATGAGAGTGTTGGATATACACGCTATCCAAATTTTGAACTACACGGTGATGGCTTCAATACAATGGTTTTAAGGATTTGTCTTCCAGAAATTACTTTTTTTACAATAGCTTTATACCGGTCCCCCAACAAACGTAGCACAAACTTTTTAAATTCACTAACAAAAATTGTGGACGAGATTACAGCAAAGTCCTCTAATTGTGAAGTTATCGTTACCAGTGACTTCAACGTCCACAACAAATCATGGTTGATATTCTCCAAATCAACCGACGATGTTGACAATAGTGGAAAGCTAGCAGAAATTTTTGCCGCGTCTCAGGGCCTATTCCAAATTGTTAAAAGCCCAACTTTCACTCCCCGTAATGGCGGTGAAAATAGTTTTCTTTTAGATCTCTATCTTACCACAATGCCAGATATTACGAGTGTCGATGTCGCGAAAGGTAGTATTTAAAATTCTGATCATTATTTAATTTCATCAGTTATCAAAACTGATTTACTTAAAACTACAGCTCCCAAGCCCCGTAAAATATTTCACTACTCAGAAATGGATAAGAGTGGTCTTCAAAATTTTTTCCGTGGTTTCCCTTTCGACCGTCATTGTTTTTACACTGAAAATGTAAATGTTTCTGCTCAAAACTTTACAGAAACCATCCAATTTGCTATCAATAAATTCGTCCCTTTTTCCATTGTAAAACCCAAACAAAAATACTTGTATTCGAAGGCTGCCAAAGCGGCACTTAGAAACAACCGTAGATCATTTAACATATGGATTCATAACAAAACTCCCGCTAATCGATCTCAATATCTAAAGGCCAACAAAATATCTAACCAGATTATCTCAAACGAAAAGTCTGAAATTGACAGAGCGAAAGCTTCAAAACTTACGTCTATGTCTATTTCTGAGAAGAGTTTCTACAGTACCATCAATTCTTTAAATTCTGGTACAAACTTTTCTATTCCCCCTATTATTGATGGTGATTTAATCGTCAATGATCCAGCAAGAAAAGGTAATTTGTTCGCTGAACGCTTTGCTCTGAACTCCACTGTGTTGGAAACTCCTAAAGAAATGCCCTAAATCCAGTCTTCAGGAATTAATATAAAAAACTCCACTTCAAACCCAAAATGGTCGTTAAAATTTTTAAAGAGGTTAAACATCAACAAAGCCTCAGGAATGGACAATATTCTACCTATCATTTTAAAAACTTTTTCTAAAGAAGTTGCACCATCTTTGACTAAAATATTCTGCCAATCCTACGAATCTGGTATATTTCCCTCGTGCTAGAAGTTGGCCAATGTCCAGCCCGTCCCCAAAAAGGGACCATAATCCGATATCTCAGATTATAGGCCCATAGCTTTACTATCGGTCCTATCCAAAGTCTACGAGCATTATATTAATACACACATTTCAAAATTTCTGGAAGCAAATCATTTAATAGCTGACAGCCAATAAGGTTTTCGAAACAAAAAAATTAACCACCGATCTATTAAACTACGTAGCGCATTGTTGGAATAGCATACTTGATAAAGGTGGTGAAACATACGTTATCGCTTTAGATATCTCCAAGGCATTCGATCGAGTCTGGCATGCCAACTTAATCAACAAGCGCGTTGCGTATGGTTTTCATCCCAATATTGTGAAGCTGATTCAAAATTTTCTATTCAACCGATACATTTCGGTCTCCTTAGACGGATTTTCTTCTGAGTCTAAACTAATTAACGCTGGTGTACCTTATAATATGTTTTATGTTGGTTTCATTTTTGAAAGGTTTTATCTTGATTACAGAACCTTTGATTGATACACTCACCTATTACACAATGTCACCACTTTATTTTTATCTTTTGTTTAGTGATAAATAAAACACATAGCTTTGAAAATTAGATTAAACATTATATATTTTTCACATCTTTATATATTTAATTTTACAAGAACTTTATCTAATTTAAATGATTCAACAACACATCACATCAAACTCAGAACAAACTCTGAATTCCGTTTTTATATTTGATTTTCTTTATGCCTCGCATAAACAAATTATTGTTTAGCTCAGCAGCATTTTATTTTGTTTAAAACATTCTTCTGATATCAAATTAAACATACGCGATGTTTAATATGCTTAATTGACAAGAGTATTTATTAGTTTATTTAATTTTAATAAATTTGATATTTAATATTAATTATGAAAAGTTATAGTTACTCAGTGAGTAACAACTACAGTTACTCAATGTTATGATTTTTAGGGGTGCACTACAACCTCAAGGCTCAGTATTGTCCCCAACCCTATTTTTGATTTATATCAAGGAATTGTTGAAAATTATTAGCAATACAATAAATAGTTTTGCAGATGATAATACTCTGCACAAGTCGTTCGAGTCCCTTCCTTCAAAAGGTAAAATGCACGAACGAATTAATCTCGCCCGGAGAGAAGCTGCCATAAACGTCAATAAAGACTTAAAAAATGTCGCCGATTGGGGTGACCAAAACCTGGTCACTCTACCAAAACACAGCTGTTGATTGTTTCCAGATCAAAGACCGAGTTTCCCAAAGATATATTATTCAGTATGTGTGATGAACCAATAGGTGAATGTAAAAGCATTCGTTTATTGGGTGTCACAGTTTCAAACAACCTACTCTGGAACGACCATGTAATGGCGATGGCAAAAAGCGCGTCTAAAAAACTTGGCCTCCTAAATAGATGCAAAAAAATTTTCACTCCATACCAATTGCTCCATGCTTATAAGTCCTATATTCGTCCCTGCAGGGAGTACTGTTGTCAAGTTTGGAGTGCTGCTTCTGTTTCCATCTTGGCCCTTTGGACTCTGTTCAAAAGCGGGCTATGTGAATTATGGGTGATCGAGCTTTGACATCAAAACTTGATTCCCTACAACATCGTCGCACTGTTGCCGACCTCGTTGTTTTTACAAATATCGTCATCAACAGTGCTCAGATGAAATCAGCAGCATCATGCCTCAAACTTATTCTTACCCCCGTTTCACTCGACAATCGGCTACCGCAACCAGTCAAACGGTCTAGATCCCACGCTGTCATACTGGCAGATCGCAGAGAGACCTCTTTGTCCGAACTGCACACAACTGGAATAATTTGCCGGAATCCTTAGTCTCAGGTGACTTCAACCCGCAGAGGTTGAAAAAAAGCGTTCATCATGACCTTAGAACGCCAGTTGTCGTGGGACCTAGGTCTTGAAATATATTTATGTGTTGTTGTGACACATATTGTAAGCCCTATAACACAACACATTTAATTAAAAAAAAAAATTATGGAATAATAGTTTATATCTTCTTTATAATAATCAGAACAGTCTTCAGAATAGTCTCTGCTATTGACATAAGAGTTAATGTGAGATATTACATATCGCTTGTTAAAGCTGTATGACATCTTCAGTCAAGATGAACTCTAGAATAACTTTCAAAAGAAGGCCATTTCAAGGACCATAGAAAAACGTGAAAGTATTTTTCGATAAAAAACTATAAAATTTAACAAACTTAATCTAACTCAATCGAACCTAATAGAACAGGATGATTCCGTTAAGGGATGATCGTTGGCAAAAATTGAGTTAAAATTTTTTTTTGTAATGGCAGACTCTATTTTCAACTTTCATCGTGGTACAAGAACTGTAAAAAGTTACTCCAGAAAAAAACTTATAAACATATAAAAACAACCTGCAAAAGACTTGATATTAAGCATTTAAATCGGGCTTATTTTGTTGGAAATTGTTTAAGTGGGCCTTTATTGTTCACAATATGAAGACTTATCTAAAATATTACTAAAATTGAGAATTCAGCTTATTACGTATTCAATGTATTTCATTGAAGCCATATTATTCAAAGAAGAAATTTAGATAATTTTAAGGTTTTGATTAGTGTTTAAGCTTCTAAGTGACTAAGCTTTCATGAATATTTCTCCTCCTCTAAGCCACAATGACGACTTGATAAGGACGATTACAATTTTTCGAACTGAATAGAACGATTCAATACGCTAGCCTCCTGGTTAAGAAAAAGCTAAGGGTCCCAACCTGGGCCAAGCTTGCGCCACATCTTTTGGGGTTTGGGGCCAGGCTTTGCATTTTCAAACGTGTAATGGAGAACTGGGCCCATTGGAAACACCAATAGATCAGTAGAAGTGGGCCACACACCTAGCGAGGTTGATTACCCTGAAGTAGATTAAGCATATGGGTTTGAGGAAGTGTACCTGCCAACCCAGTACAAATAAACAGTGTACGCGTATTACGAAAAGAATTCAGATCAGAAACAAAACAAAATGTAAAAGACAAGGAAACTCTGACGACCCTCAACGACGAAGAAGCCGCGACCGTCACGAACACCCCATTATTATATGGCATTTTTGTAAAACATTAGTTAAGCTTGTATATAACCCTATAAAAGCCAAACAAACAGAAGAACATATATATATATATATATATATATATATATATATATATATATATATATATATATATATATATATATATATATATATATATATATATATATATATATATATATATATACATATATATATATATATATATATATATATATATATATATATATATATATATATATATATATATATATATATATATATATATATATATATATATATATATATATATATATATATATATATATATATATATATATATATATATATATATATATATATATATATATATATATATATATATATATATATATATATATATATATATATATATATATATATATATATATATATATATATATATATATATATATATATATATATATAGTTATATTATAGCATTCCATTACAAATCGTATTCAAACATTCAGTTCTCACACATAAATATTAACGTCAGCATTTTAACAAGACAAAACATGTTGAGAACATGAACCTCAAAGAATGTTGTAAAGACCATAACCATTATATTAAATATTATATTACTAACTTTAGCAATTAAGCATTTTATAAATTGAAATGAATTTATTAGAAATAATGTTTAAGTTAGTCTTAGGTGAACTTAAAAAGTGTGAACAACTAATTAAAATAAAGGAATAATTGATTAAATAAATTAAAATTTATTTTTTTTATTCTAATTATGATCCAAGACTCATAACTGGCGCAGCCGTGCGGTTAAGTGAATTAAGTGAATAATATAGTGTAGTGTAGTGTAGTGATTGGCGAATAAAAACCAACTCCGAAGTGAACCCGTCAAGAAAATTGAATTTTTTTGACATCTCTGGCTGAAGTTTACCCAAGAGGAAAGCGCTGAGAGGATTTGAGGTTCCACCACATTGCATCATAAACTTCATTTAGGACCAGCTCAACACGACCAGGTAAGCAATTTTAAATTTAATTTTTATTTTATTAATAAAATTAAAGAAATAATGCTTAACATAAAATCTTTATCTAAACAAAACCAAACATACAATAATGCCTGGCATGCCATTAATGCATTCATTGATGAAGATGCATTAGCCGCATTTATATCAGGTCTTAGAAAACCATATTTTGGCTATGCACAAGCAGCAAAACCAAAAGATATAGAAGAAGCGTATGCTTTTCTATGCAAATTTAACTGCAATGAGTTAATGTCGAATAACTCAAGGAGAACAAACCAGCAGTTATCCCAACATATCCCAATCAAACATAATTCGGGTGTTATATTCCCAAATAAACCTAATGTATTTCAACAAAGAAATAATCAATTGCACTCAACATACGAAAAAAAACAAAGTAATTCGGTAAAAGACAGGCCAAATCCTATGGACGTCGATTTATCCATGCGATCAAGACAAACATTTAACAGGAAACTTATTAATAATCACGAGATTTATTCCGAAAATGAAAAACAGATCGAAGGATTAGGTTCAGAAAATAGTGAAGATTTTATTGATCCAAATTCAGAAAATAGTGAAAATTATACTGATCCAAATTTGGAAAATTTTCATTTAGAACGGGATTCAGACACGGAAGACTAAATTTTCTTCCGTATCTAATATGTAATAATGTAAAATTGCTAATCGATACCGGAGCAAATAAAAACGTAATAAAACCTGGTATCATTTCAGAGAATTTATTGCAAAAGCAAAAAACATATGTAAAAAATATTTTAGGGAACCATTTAGTAGAAAATAAATATAAAATAAATTTTTTAGAAAAAAATATTCCAAAACAAACGTATTATGAGTTAGAATTCCACAAATTTTTTGATGGAATTCTCGGTTCAGAATCAATGGCCAAGCTAAACGCGAGGATTGATTATCAAACTAATTCAATAATCTTAAATAATCACAAATTTAGTTTCAACCGTTATTATCCGATGGGAAATGTATATAATCATATTGTTACATTTAATACAACCAACGATGGTGAATGGTTGGTACCGAAATTTGAGAATGTCAATGAGGACATTGTTGTACAACCAGGCATTTATACTTCTAAAAACGGTAAAACTACAATAAAAATTCTAACAAACGAACCACAAATACCTAAAAAACTTCCAAAGTTAAAATTAATTGTCAATAATTTTGAAACAATAACTCCAATTCCTATCTATGGCAATCAATTAATTAGTAAAGACGATATTAAAAAAGTAATTAGAACAGAGCATCTTAACGAAAACGAAGAGACAGCGTTAATTGCAACAATTTATAGAAATCAAAGTGTATTGTTAAAGCAGAATTAGAAATTATCTGCAACAACAGCAATTAAACACGAGATTCAAACCCGAGACGAAACACCCGTATATACGAAAACGTATAGATACCCGTACCATTTTAAAGGGGATGTTGAAGATCAAATCCAAGAAATGTTGCATAGCGGTATCATTCAAAACTCAAATAGTCCATAGTCGGCACCAATCTGGGTCGTTCCAAAGAAATGTGATAACTCAGGCATAAAAAAGGTAAGAGTTGTGATCGACTACAGAAAACTCAACGAAAAAACAGTTGACGACAAATTCCCAATACCACAAATCGAGGACATATTAGATAGTTTAGGAAAATCAATTTATTTCACCACACTCGATCTAAAATCCGGTTTCCATCAAATACCAATGGAAAAGAAATCGCAATTAAAAACAGCTTTCTCAACAGATAAAGGCCACTTCGAGTTTTGTCGAATGCCTTTTGGCCTGAAAAATGGTCCAGCGACTTTCCAACGTGCCATGAACAACGTATTACAAGGTTTAATTGGTAGAATCTGTCACGTATACATGGACGACATAGTTATAGTAGGGGAATCTTTAGAAAATCATTTAGGAAATTTAAGCATTGTTTTAAAAAGACTTTCAGAATTTAATCTCAAAATCCAACTGGACAAATGTGAATTTCTCAGAAGAGAAACCGAATTCTTAGGCCATGTCATAACACCAGAAGAAGTGAAACCCAACAAAGACAAAATACAAAAGATTTTGGACTGGCCATTACCCAAAAATCAAAAGGAAATCAAACAGTTTTTAGGACTATCAGGGTATTATAGGAGGTTCATAAAGGACTATTCTAAAATCTCAAGAAATATGACAAAATATTTGAAAAAAGACATTCCAATTAATTTGACGGACCCAGAATATATTTCATCATTTGAGACATTAAAAACTACAATAGCGACGGATCAGATACTAACCTATCCAGATTTCTCAAAGCCCTTTATATTGACAACAGACGCTTCAGATTACGCTTTAGGCGCAGTTCTGTCACAGATCCAAAATAAAATTGAAAGACCTATTGCATTCGCATCTCGCACACTAAATTCAACAGAGACTAAATATGCAACAAATGAAAAAGAGGCATTAGCCTCAGAGAAAAACTCCAAAATCTTAAGATGGAGACTAGAATTAGAAAATTTCGATTACGACATAATATACAAAGAGGGAAAAGCAAATGTAGTGGCAGATGCATTAAGCAGAATTCCAAAAGAAAATGAATTAAACGAAGTGCACATGAACGAATTCTCAGAAAACACTTCACGTGAATCTGAAGAATTTCAAAGAAATTCTCACCCTTCGGACGAAATAGAAACTGTTCACTCCGCAAGTACGTCAGATGACTACTTTATTCATTTCGCAGATCGCCCAATTAACTATTACAGAAATCAAATAATTTTCAAAACTTCTAGACTAGATACAATAATCACAGAAGACCTTTTCCCAAATTTTAAAAGAATTATCTTTTCAAAAACAGCTTTCGAAGAAAACGATATAACTGAATTTTTAAAAAAATATCACAATGGCAAACAATCCGCTATCTTAGCTCCAGAAAATTTATACGGATTAATACAGGAATCATTTAGAAAAAATTTTTCACAACGAGGTCATTTTGTTTTCGTCACAAAAATTGTTGAAGAAGTAATGAATGAAAATAGACAAGACACAATTATAGTCAAAGAACATGAGAGAGCACATCGAGGAATAAAAGAGGTAGAGAGCCAACTAAAGAGATCGTATTTTTTCCCAAAAATGCTTAACAAAATAAAAAATCACATAAACGCTTGTAATATATGCAATTCACATAAATATGATCGCAAACCATATAACATAAAAATATCTGCAAGACCTATTACAAAAAAACCATTAGAGCGAATACATATTGATATCTTTAGTATAAATAAAAATAGTTTCTTATCGGTAATAGATTCGTTTTCCAAACACCTTCAAATGATTCAAATTAACACCAAAAATTTAGTCGATATTACCAACGCTCTAAATAGATACTTTATACTTTTCGGAATTCCGAACACCATAATTTCTGATCATGAAACCACTTTTCAATCAGCACAATTCAAAGAATATCTAAATAAACTTAACGTTAAAATAGAATATGCATCCTCCTCAGAATCCAATGGACAGATTGAGAAAACGCATGCAACAATAATAGAGATATTCAACACAAACAAGGAAAAACTTGTAACTCCAAATACTTCAGCTGCCATAGAATTGTCGGTTGCACTTTACAATAATTCTGTACATTCAGCCACAGGCTTCACGCCAAATGAAGTTATATTTAATCAAAATAACTTAACAAGCCCAATAGAAATTCAAGCACATGCGAATAATATATTCCTAGAGGTGAAAAACAATTTAGAGATAGCAGCAAAGAAAATGGAAAAGCAAAATGAGAAAAAAGAAAAACCACCTGGTTTAACAGAAAACCAAGTAGTATTTCTTAAACCAAATATTAGATCGAAAACTCAACCAAGAGGGTTGCATGTTAAAGTCCAAGATGTAGCATTGAAAACATTTAAAATTAATAAAAACATAAAACGGAATAAAAATAAATTAAAAAGACTAAAGAAAACTAATATAACTTAATTTTATTCTCTCTATTATTTCAGAAGAACTACACTTTTTTTGTGTTTTGAACAAATTTTAATCAATGTATCAATAAATATTTTTTTTAATATAATTAAATCAATATTCAATATATTTTAATAAAATCAATATATTTTCATATATAATATAACGAGTCGTCAAATAATAGTCGATTATTTTTCATAATCATTATTACGAATGTCATTTGAGGTCCCGAGTGCGCGTAGCGCACGAGGGAAATTTTTGACCTCAAATGGCATGAGTGGTAATGTTGAAAAATAATCGACTAATAATTTGATGACGAGTTGTATTTAGCAGACAATTTAACGAACAAAAATAGTAACATTATTTCATACAACATATTCCTTTGTTGTCAAACAAAATTAAATATTATTTCATCTTAGTAGGCGCATAAATGTTATAAATTTGTAATTTATTTTTGAAAAATAAACATAAACATTCAATCATTTATGAATGAAAACGGACATTTTTACTATTTGCAAATTGCATTTTCACATAATTTTGTATGTGCATTTTGGTTTTAAATTAATATATTAAGTAGGCGGAAAATATTCGAAAATATTCGCTGTTCCTTCCTACCAGAAAAAAATAATCGAAACAAATCGTTTTGATTTGCTAAAAAATAGTAAATGAAGCGTTTTGATTGGACCTTATTGAAACTTTTTTTAGAGAGTTGAATTGTCAATATAATTAAATTTAAATCACTTTCAAAGAAATAAAATTTTCCTTTAAAATAAAATATCGAAAAGATACAAGCTTATTGCAATATTCATATTTAAATCAGTAAAAAATATTTTCAATATAAGTAAATCAATATAGTTAAATTTCAATA
The DNA here is from genome assembly GCA_963693315.1 of Diogma glabrata. Lineage (NCBI taxonomy): Eukaryota > Metazoa > Arthropoda > Insecta > Diptera > Cylindrotomidae > Diogma > Diogma glabrata. The sequence goes on along the minus strand of OY856187.1, from coordinate 25,906,917 downwards.
ATTTTCTAAAAATAAAATTTTCTTTTAAAATAAATTTTCTTTTAAATCAATTAATATATTTTCAATAAAATTAAATTTAAATCATTTTGCAAAAATAAAAATTAATTAAAGATAAAATGTATGCAATACTAAAAATGATTATACTAATTATTACTCTCAAGTACTGTAATAATCAAAAATTGGAAATTAAAAACTTAAATAATGACCCAGTTTTATTATTAGAATTAAATAAATGTAAAATTCAAATTGGAAATATTAGAATTATCCATCCGATAAATTTGACATATTTAGAATTAACTATAGGGTCAATCAGTAGAATAATTACTAACAAAATAGACGATAAGTTAGAATTACACAATATAATACAACAAAAAGTTAAAAAACTGGTCAATAATTTCAACCAAATAAAACCTATACAACATGGAAGATATAGAAGATGGGATTCTTTAGGTTCAGCATGGAAGTGGTTAGCAGGCAACCCAGATGCTCAAGATCTACGAATAATCAATAGTACAATGAATGAGCTGATTAGTGAAAATAACCAACAATGGAAAATAAATGAACAGATTAATAAAAGAATCCAACTCCTTACGGATACAGTTAATAAAGCAGTAAAATCTACAGCGATGTCTAACAAAATACTTCTGTCCGAAATAGAGATGATAGCAACAATAATTAATATTGACACCATCAACACCATATTAGAAGACATCCAAGATGCGATAGTCAGAACTAAATTAGAACTACCAAGCAACAAAATTTTGTCTTTGAAAGAAATCCTCTCTGTCAAAGATTTATTAGTTGACCAGGGTGTTAACATAACATTACCAGATGAAGCTCTACAGTATGTTATCCCCAAAATTGCTGTAAATCATGAAACACTACTCTATATACTACAAGTGCCAAAACTGGAGAAAGAAGAATCAACAGCAATAATGATCGTACCGTTGGTTATTAATAATACAATCATTAATAACTACCCACAACACGTAATAAAATCAAGACAACGAATATTTACAACGATAAATTATGCTGATTACGTCCAAAAACATTCAAAAATTAAAGAATTTCGAGATAACTGCATTAAGCCACTAATCATGGGAACAGATAGCCAATGTAATGTGACAGCAGATATGGATACATCAATACAATATATTTCTGAAAACAAACTTTTAGTAAATAATGCAAAAAAACGAAAGTTTATCTTCAAATTGTGGACCTCATAACCGAACACTTACAGGAAACTTTCTGATAAATTTTTGGAATTGTACAATAACATTTAACAACAGAAAATTCCATTCATACGAAATAAGAAGTCAAATACAAGAAATTCAAGGTGCTCTGCATAACATTCGAACAACATGAAAGCTTATATCAACCTTGAATATTGAAACCATCAATCAAGAAAATATTGAAAACAGGAAAAAGCTAAGCAATGTATATTTGAGACAAGCAAATCACCAAACCTGGATCTGGACGTTGACAGGAAGCATTTCTGCATCATCGATAGTTATCATCATATTACTGTTCTACATCATAACTCGTAGAAACGGTGCAAGAATTACAATAAAAAACTCTAGTAAACCAGCAATAGAAGAACACAAAACGGAAAAAGCAAAAAGATTTTCCGACTTGTTGAAGGAATGTGGGATTACACCAAAGACCGAGGACGCCCTTTCTTCACCCCCCGGAGGAGTTATATTATAGCATTCCATTACAAATCGTATTCAAACATTCAGTTCTCACACATAAATATTAACGTCAGCATTTTAACAAGACAAAACATGTTGAGAACATGAACCTCAAAGAATGTTGTAAAGACTATAACCATTATATTAAATATTATATTACTAACTTTAGCAATTAAGCATTTTATAAATTGAAATGAATTTATTAGAAATAATGTTTAAGTTAGTCTTAGGTGAACTTTAAAAGTGTGAACAACTAATTAAAATAAAGGAATAATTGATTAAATAAATTAAAATTTATTTTTTTTATTCTAATTATGATCCAAGACTCATAACTATATATATATATATATATATATATATATATATATATATATATATATATATATATATATATATATATATATATATATATATATATATATATATATATATATATATATATATATATATATATATATATATATATATATATATATATATATATATATATATATATATATATATATATATATATATATATATATATATATATATATATATATATATATATATATATATATATATATATATATATATATATATATATATCTATATATTTATATATATATATATATATATATATATATATATATATATATATATATATATATATATATATATATATATATATATATATATATATACCAGGTTAATCCAATCGTTGCAATATTGTTAAAGCTACAAAAAATAGCGGTGAGTTGCTTTCTAGCTAATAATCCTTTCAATAGACACTGTTTTTCTAATGCTTTCAAATAAGGCAAAGGATATCTTCGTTCCAATACTTTTAACGAGGAGCCCCTTCTTCGTCCCGTTGATGCTGAATTTGCTGTTTTACAATTTTCTTTTGGTACATATATTATCTTTTCCTTTGATCAATGATTTTTTAATATTATAAACAGCTTCTTCTGAATTTCGAACATAGGCAGCTACAGTTCTTGCCTGTGCTACAATCTCTCAATACTCTTCCAATATAAACCAAAAGAAATAAAAATTCTTATTTCAATCTCTGTATAAGAAAATAAATCCAGTAAGACCCAAAAGGTTTAGACTTCGTTTCACTTTAACCATTCAACTTGTTTTTTTTATGTTGTAAAAAGAAACACAATGCTTTCAAAACTAAAAAAAAAGCTGTGTTCCGAAAATTTCTTAATGTGCAAGGAAAACTTATTTCTAATTTTAACGTTTTTATTATATATCATAATAAGTTTATAAAACTAACTTTACCATGTGCAGTTGATTATTTTTCTTTCTTGCATTGCACAATAATTATATATAAAACAAAAAAAAATACATTTATGTAAAAATATAACCTTATATTTACAGTTATCTGTTTCCTTTTTTCCTTAATTTAGAGCATTTATTATTTATAAGACGACAAATCACAAATCAAAATCACAAATAAATAGTTAAAAAACATTAAATTGAATTATATTCTATTTTTTTTTTAAATTTATTTCACAAAAAGAAACCCACCTCATTAAAATTATAATTGACAACTCGACAAAATCTCCCTCAGTGATATGTAGCCATTAGACTTCGGCCTCGGGCACCATGGTGTGTTTAGGAGAAAAACGTGCACTTCTCTCCTATGGTGTGTAACCTACTATTATAGAAATGTACTTTTCCAAACTGAAGAAAACACAAAACAAATCGATAAAGTTTAATATGTTTTAAGGGTTATAAAACTGACACATTGGTAATAAAATAAGTCCAAACTAAGTACCATAACAATACAACCAATTTTTTTATATGTGAGATTAACAACCTTTTACCAATTTTTTTATAATATAAATATTATAATATAACTATTATACATACTTATGATATTTATTTATTTAATATATAATTATATAATTATATAATATAAATATAAATTAAATAAATCTTTTAATCAAAATAATAGATATAATAAATCAGATAGCTTTAGGCAATCAATATGAAATTTTATAAACGCTAAACAGATTTTTAAATTTGTACTATGAAATTTTTATGAGAACAATTTGAGCTATAGAAAATAAATATACTGCGATTACAATAATCTTCCCCGCAGTAGAATTTATCATTCCTATGGAGATAAAACTTCGTTGATTATTTTATTTTTTAAACCTAGGGAATCTTGGATTATTATAACAATCACACATGTGTTCTAATAGTTATTTAGGTATCAAGGGAATTATGAGGATGTTAATTACCGAGGGAAACGTTTACTACCCGAGGGCCTCTGGCCCGAGGGTTAGTAAGTTTCACAAGGTAATTGACATCTAATAATTCACGTGATACATAAATAATTTTATGTTTTACTACCTAAAACATTTATTAAACTAAAACATTTATTTTTATCAAGTATTTGATAGCATGATTTTTCGTTTTAATTGATCAAGTTAGTTGTTTTTCATTTCAAATTGTATTGCTGGGATATTGTTATTCGTTACTATGGCTTTATGTAAATAATGTTGTTTATAAATAAACAAAACAAAAATTTATAATGAAAACTAGGTCTATTATGAATCCATAACTCCCTCTTATAATTCCCTTGGGAATTAAGAATGTCATTATTATGTCGGTAACTAAGGTCTAAACAACTTATAATAAATCAGTAAAACATAAAATTATTAATGTCTTCTTTTATATCTGGTTTAACAATTTTGTCGGCAAGTGTAGATTTTGTGTTTTTATTATTTATCTTTTACTTTTTGTATGAACGAAATGCTGAGTAGAGTCCATCCTCATTTGACAATCACCAGTACCAAAGTTTCAATCTCTTATTACTTTACACAGATAACTTATTTCATAATATTTTAATAACATGAAATAACATTTATTACTGTTAATTTATATTTTTTACAATTTAACGAATATTACTTCAGTTTGAAAAACCTAAGTATTACAATTCATGTTGAAAGATGCTAATAATATCTTTCTGTATTTGTGAATAAATCACCCACTTCACAATTAAAATATTTTCGCATGACGGCAATAATATTAATAATAGTACATTATTTAATTAGAAGCTAAAGTGATACTTTTTTTGTTGAGTTTATAGTTCGACGGCCGACCGCAGGGAGGCCGACAATTATAGACGAAACACAAAAAGTCACTTTAGCTCCGAATTAAATACACTATTTTTTCGGCAAACGTTTAAATTTTTTATAAATATGAAATTAATACATCAACCTTTTTATAAATATGAATTTTTATCGTCATAATTACTTCCAAAAAAGAGAAAAAACATTTAAATTTGTATGAATAAAATTTTTTTATCAAAGCAGCTTTTTCAAAATTTCATAATTTAATTGAAATAGTTGTTATTTTGTTGTCATGGTTATACAATAAGTATGAAAAAATAACAAACTAACAAATAACAAATGCTACTTTACAGCCTCCGTAATATAAAATAAAAATGGCGTTACTTTTGCTGTCGCTAAACGTTACTTTTGCTGTCAGGCTAAAAAGTAAGACTTTAGCTAACTCCCTAGCAGCAGTAAAGTTAAACTTTACAGCCGTTTGCCGAAAAAATTATTTTATTAATAAAAATTGAAAATCAAACAAAAAAGCTTAGTACTTAATTTGTTTTTTATTCTAAGTATTACATTTAGAGCTAAAAGTGAAATGCTTACGACTGAGGTTCTATAGGTCGAGAGTTCAATTCCTGGAGAGGTACATTTTTTTATTGTTTTTATTAAATACCATTAAAATTGTTGTTTTTTTATTCATAAATTCATAAAAATTTCTTTTTACGAATTTCAAAAAATTGATCGATAGTTCAGTTTTTTTTTTCAAGTTATTTTTATTGTCTTCTTCCGTTTCGTTCAAATTATTATCATTTCAATATTAACAAGAAAATTAATTATTTTTATGGCAGGTAGTGCTAAAAATAATAAAATATTGGTTTCTTCATCATTATTTTCCAAAATTTAAGGAAGGAAGAAATATGAAAACTTCTATTTGAGTATTTTTCTCTTTCAATATGAGTTGACATCTTCATCACAAAAGATTGATTTATACACATGGGGCGTTGTGGGATTTTGCATGGGAAAAAATTTATATATTCGAGTCATCAAGCATGATTCGAGTCATTAAGCATTCGAGTCATCATGCTAAATAAATATTGAATCTATATACAGGGTGAGTTTTTTAAAAAAATGCCAGGCTTTTATCTCGAGAACCATGCTAGATGGGACAAAATAACCCAAGGTGATATATGTTAAACGTCAAGGGGGACGTCCAATTTCAATAAATCAAAAAAAAAACAACGAAAATACATTTCACGCAGTAGACAATGCAATAATCACGCAGATGCAATAATATTTAAATTACTGAATGATTTTCATTGTTTTTTTTTTAATTTATCGAAATTTTATTTTTTTTTCTGAAGAACTTAGCGAAGACACGTTTGCTTTAGTGCAAATCAATTTTCATCATATCTACAAAATCGTATACTTTACAAAAAAAATTTTTAAACAAAAAGTGTGTAGTTTGATTTACTTAATTAAAAAAAAACATTAAATGTATAGGTTCTAATTTAAAAAAAACCTATTTTGGCATATATCTCCAATACTTATGAGTTTCAAGGTCATTCAATATTACCATTGGACGTCCCCCTCGACGTTTAACATATATCACCTTGGGTTATTTTGTCCCATCTAGCATGGTTCTCGAGATAAAAGCCTGGCATTTTTTAAAACACTCACCCTGTATATAAAATTGAAAGTATGTCTGTTTGTCCTTTATGCATTAATACACCATTCATCCGATCATCATGAAAATTTGGGAAGTTGTTGTGTACACTAGCCCAAAGGTAACTGGCAAATTTTATTTTTTCTTTCTTCAGGGCCCTTATAATTATCGTAAGGGATTTTGCCTAAATCTTAATAATAATTATTTGGTTTTTATTTAAATATTGTTTTATACGGTTAGTTTGCTTTGATCAATGTTTTTTTTGTTGAACATAATTTTTATGAAATGAAAGTTTAATCTGAAACAATTACTTTTGTTTATCAAAATTATATGTATTGGAGTTTAACACATCATGACGTTACAAATTTTATCATCTACACCAAATATGTTGTTGGTTTGCAATGGTATGTTGTAATACATGTTACTAAAATTAAGTGAAGATAGTTGATTACATCGACCAAATCAATTTAAAGCTCAAAATTACGAGACGAAATTCGCACAAATTCTATACAAAGAAGCATAGCTTATGTATGAATAAACATGGCCGGTAATCATGATGAATAAACTAGTTAAAATGGTGGCACTTAGCCGATAGTGATTTGCAATTGGTAACAATGCATTAATACCAATGAATTCAATACTTAGATTTCCGCGTGTGTGACAACCCCGCATACTTTAGTCCCTGCTATTGGCATATGAGTTAACTTGAGATATCGTATCACTGGTAATAGCAGTGAGATATCACTAGCCAAAGTGATATCTTAGGGTGCTGGCGGATGAAGTTTTTTCAATCAACGATAGCATCCCTTAGTCTTAGCTATGGAATATTCTTTGATGATAACACGCTATTTTTTTAAAATAAAATGTGTTTGGTAGTACAAATTACAATGTGTGTCACACCAACACATAACAACTTTTTTAGAACAAGCTCCCACAACAACCTACTTTCTAAGGTGTTGAAGACCCAAATTTTATATGATATGTTTTGATTATTTTAAATATAAAAATATATATGAAACTCAGAATAATTTTAATGATTTTAATTTAAAAATTCTGAAATTTTAATTTGCAATGCTACAATACGAGTAATTGGAAGATACAAAAAAACACAGCTATTTCGGAGTTTTAAGTTTTCACTTCTGTCAGCAGTTTTTAAGACTGGCTTCGTTTTTAGCTAGATTTCATATAAAAATCTACCTATTGCAATGGGCTTCATCTCGGAATTTCAGAAAAATTTTGATGCGAAACGACTATATGTGATAAGCGGAGATGGAAAAACAAAAAAAAAAAATTATATATATGTTTTTTAAGCCAACTTCAACTGGTAGGATTCTAAACTTTTATTCTAATCATCCTTATTCGATGAAGAAAAATATTGCAACTAATTTTTTCAAAAGAGTGATTATGTTAAGTGATAAAAAACATCATCCCAAAAATTTTGAAATTGTCATCAAGATATTGAAAAACAATAATTTTCCTGATTTTTTAATAAAAAATGTAATGAAGAAAATTAAACATGAAAATAATATATTAACACCAGAAAACTTATCTGAAACTACACAAATTATAACACCTCAACGATATTTTGGCTTAAAATACATACACAATTTATCTGATAAAATTAAATCTTAAATTGTAAACCGATAAATAAATTAGAAAAACTGTACACTAAATTAAAGGATCCTGTCGTTTTTTGGGATAGGTCTAATTTAGTTTATAAAATAAAATGCAAACCTCCTTGTAATGGTTGTTACATAGGTCAAACAAGCAAAACACTGAAAACTAGAACTAAACAACATATCCAAGATTATAATAAAATGATAGTAGAACATTGTCAAAATCCGAATATAAAAAAACAAATAAAAAACAAAACTCTAATCACAAAACATTTAAAATACACTGAAAGGTCAACTAACACAAATCGAGGACAAACAGCACTAACAGGTCGTTCAATAAGTCCGTAGGATAAGTAAGAAAAAAACAACATTTTGACAAAACTCGATTTTTTTATTCAACATAGTTGCCTTCGAGGGCGATACAACGAGTATAGCGATTTTCCAACTTTTCTATACCACTTTTATAGTACGATTTCTCTTTCTCGTCAAAATAGGCCTCAGTTTTCTGCGATTACTTCATCGTTGGACTTAAATTTCTTTCCAGCAAGCATTCTCTTGAGATCTGAAAACAGGAAAAAGTCGCTGGGGGCTAAATCTGGAGAATATGGTGGGTGGGTAAGCAATTCAAAGCCCAATTCATTCAATTTTGCCATCGTTTTCATCGATCTGTGACACGGTGCATTATCTTGGTGAAACAACACTTTTTTCTTTTGCAAATGTGGCCGTTTCTTTGCGATTTCAGCCTTCAATCGATCCAAAAGTTCACAGTAATACTCGCTGTTGATGGTGGTTCCTTTTTGGAGATAGTCGATGAATATTATTCCGTTCGTACCCCGAAATACAGACGCCATCACCTTACCGGCCGACTGTTGCGTCTTTGCTCGCTTTGGATTCGGTTCGTCGACTGCTGTCCACTCAGATGACTGTCCTTTGTATTCTGGTGTGTAATTGTGAAGCCATGTCTCATCCATTGTCACATATCTACGATAGAATTCCCTTTTATTGCGGTTTAACAGTGCCAAAGACTCCTCCGAGGCATCGATTCGTTGTTGTTTTTGGTCGACTGTGAGCTCACGCGGCACCCAATTTGCACAGAGCTTTCGCATACCCAAATGTTCATGTAAAATGGTAAAAACACTACCATCTGCTACCTTTACAATGTCAGCTATTTCGTGCACCTTCAATTTGCGATCGTTCATAACCAATTTGTGGATTGTTTTTATGTTTTCTGGAATAACAGCCTCATTTGGGCGTCCACTGCGCTCTGCATCTTTTGTGCTGGTACGACCACATTTAAATTCAGCCATCCACTTCTCTACCATTTGTCTCGATGGAGCAGAGTTTGGATAATGTTTATCAAGCCATTGTTTGGTTTCCACTGTATTTTTTTTCATCAAAAAGCAATGCTTTATTAAAATTCGAAATTCACTTTTTTCCATTTTTTTTCAAAAACAAAAGTTGCTTCACACAAAATGCTATAACTCACGAATAAATAGTCAGATTGCTGTCAAATTTATACACGTATCGTTTGAAGGTTAGCACTAAATAAAAATCGTAGTAGTTTCACATGGTCTCCAAAAATTTAAGGATGGTGATAATGACCACTTCAATTTTGAAGAAGTAGAAATACTGTTTCATGAACAAAATAAAGAAAAAAGGGAGTTTTTAGAATCTTCTGAAATTTTAAAACATAAAAATTCCATAAATATTAGAACTGATTTAAGAAAAGTTAGTGATGTTTATTTCCCTGTTTTAAAAAAAGCATTTCTTATAAACCACTAATTGTAGAGCTTTTCTATAGTATGTATTAGATTTTTGTTTTTTGAAAAATTATTTTTCAAGAATTCTTTTAGTATTTTCTGTTTCTCATAAATTTTTCGAATATTTTGTTTAAATTTTTTTATTTGATTTGACAAAAGTAATCAACAACTTTTTCCGTTTTTGGATTTTCATAATAATTTTTATGTTTATTTTAATTTAACATTTTTATTATGTAAGTTTTTCTTTAAATTTATCCATTATATTATAATCTATTGTAAGTTTTTGATAAAATTTTTTGTATTTATATAGAAAATATTGCCCTGAGGATGATTGTAATTAACAATTGAAATATAGGTATATATTTTTAATAAAATAGTTGTTTTATTAAAATATTACATTTCGACTATAATACTTCAGCTAATACAAATCAAAAAATTAAATAATATATAAAAGTCGAAAAGATTATAAAACTTGATTATTTCTAATCAAAAAATTTAAAAAAATATATATATATATATATATATATATATATATATATATATATATATATATATATATATATATATATATATATATATATATATATATATATATATATATATATATATATATATATATATATATATATATATAACGATATGAGGTATAACGGAATTTAGCGGCACTCTCACGGTCGCATTTTTCGACCTACACCAAAATAATTTTCTGTGTATATTTCGGCAAATAATGTCTTGGACAAGTTCGTGAACTGGCCATATCCGGGTACCGGTTAAGCAGCTAGAGCCGAAAAACTCGAATAATCTAGGGCGCTATAACTTCCGTTTGAATAATAATATTTTAATAAAATTTAAAAATATTGAATATTTGAACTTTTTTTTATCATTTTTATCCAGATCACAACCTTGGCGTTTCAGGTTCTTCAAAAATCAGCTGTTTTAAAAATTTACTAAACTTTGCTGTCCTTGATATAGCTGAAATGGCCAAGCTCATATTTGAAAACTTTTTTTCACGTACTTAAAATATAAATCTTTCCAAAATTTTCAAAAAAAATAGTTCAAGTTTAACGGTTGAGACCCTAAGGCTGTTGAAATGAAAACAAACGCAAAAGGCAATGCTTTCATCATGTTTCAGTTTATGTTATTTAAATTTATCTTAGCTTTTAAACATACTTTTCAACTATAGCCTCAAAAATTTTCAGCTTTCTAACCCAAAAGGTTCCATTTTTATAAGCGTTATAATGAACCTCTTGCAAAAAAAATATCAAGCCATTTAATACCATAGAAAAATTATCAAAATCTCTTTTGTTTTTATTTTTTTTACTAAGTAACCGTTTGAAAAAAGATTAAATAAGAACAAAAACACAACAACAAAAGATGATTTTGAAATAAAATTGATTGATAATGTTTGATCATAAATTATGTGTGATGGTATAATTGTAGTTGTGACGTAGTTCATTTGATCTTTGGTGGATTTAATATGTTATTAAAAGTAGTTTAAACCAACTTAAATAAAACTGTTCCGAAATTGTATTGATGGAGCTAGTTCGGATAATGTATTTAATTTGGTTCGATAATTTTTTTGAATTATTCTGTTTCTACTTATATTTTTTATTTAAACTAATCTGACTTATCTAATTTCATTTGGACACAAAACCGTCTGACCCCGAAATCTACCTATTTCTAGCGGATATACCTGCTGCTGGGATTTTTTTTAATATGGATACAACTTGATAATAGGTACAAATAAACATTGATAATGTGGTGCGCCACTCATGGCTTTGATTCTCATTCGAGAATGTGGTTTTTTGTCTTATTGTCTTTATAAATATCTGCAAACGTCATAAGTAACGTACAGCAGTTACTATTGGATTAATTACACAACATATCCCGTAAAACAATCTTGAAGAAAGTTCGTAAAATGTGCATTAATTGTGCATGCTCCAAAATCCCCATGCACAAAATTGTGCAACACATGTCATGCACATGATGTTCACCATACCGTGCACATGTCGTAAAACGTCTTAGAACGTATGTGCACACAAATGTTAGCCGCATGTTTCACGAATAATAAAAAAGTCAGGCAAGAATATAATTCGTTCGCCGAGGGTTCCGTGTATATAATATTTGAGAAAACAACAGTTTTTGTTAGCAAAGTTTCATGTTGGGTTGCATCTTACCCAAAGCTGTTATGGTGGCTAAAGAAAGCTTCAATAATGCCAGCTTATAAATTATTTATATTGGAAAATATATTATCAATTGTTGTAGCTTCAACTGTTGTTGGCTCATAAGTTTTTCTTTGTAAATTTTTTTGTAGAAAATAGTTTGGGAGCCAGTTTTGAGGATTTTTATTGAAACCAACATTAAAGTCACCTATCAAAATAGTTAGAGGAAAAAGTGTTGTCAAATTATTGCCAACGAGTGGATTATTGACACAGTTGAGTGATTTGTCTACTGAACATTGGGGAGATCGGTATAAAAACAAGATTTGAACTTCAGCTAGTTGAACATTCACAATGGCTGCCTGCAGAGCTAAAATCGAAGTGATGGTGGCTACTATTTTTCTGCACTAGTGGTATTGTATTAGACCTAATGAAAAGCACAGATCCCCAACCTCGATTTACTTGACTGTAACAATTTTATAGTTCAACAGTAGTTCAATAGCTCAAAAATTTCAAAAATGTTTGTAATTAGTGATCAACCTCACAAAGAAAATTTGCAACGCAGCCATGTTAAATAATAATCTATCGAATAGCAAACAGGTATGTTATCGCATAATTTTTCAACCTAACGCCTTTCGCCTGAAGTTGAGTTTATCTGACTTTTTAAATTGGTTTGATATAATCTGATCTTGTTTGTTCATTTCTATATTTCGTTTGACTCAATACTTTACTATAATACAAATTTCCTACAACGTAGCAAAATTTATTCTCTTCTCCGATTATTTTAAGTGAATAGTCGTCCTTCACAAAAACACAATTTTAGAATTTTAATCAAATGAATCAAAAACGGCATTTTCGAAAATTACAAAAACATTTTTTTGGACTAGAAAAAAATTCACCTATTATATGACACCCCACTCGACAAGGTCAAAAATAATTTGTTTTCAAAATTTTCACTCTCAACCCCCTCAAAATACATTTGAAATGATGAGTCGACCGCTATAGTTTTCGTTCAATCTTTACAATATTGCCCATAACCATGAATTTTTTTAAATTTTTTCTTGTGTAATGTTCTAAGTTAAAGGGGGGGGGGGGAGGGGGTTTCAGGAAACACTCATTTTTGGCAATATCTAAAAAACTAAGCAGTCAAAAAATCAATGAAATTTTTTTTTGAAATATTTTGATCTTTTTCGATTTTTCAAACCAAACATGATTCCTTACAAAAAACTTTTGTTTTACTATCTTCTTATCTATGTCCATAACATAGATAAAAACAAATATTTGAAATTTTTTTGTTATCAACAAGCGTGGAAAAATACATTTAATAACTGCAGAAAATTTCAACTTGATAGCTCTTCCAGTTTGTGAGTAAATCGAATATGTAGAAATTCGGACGGACACCGAAGTCTCACCAATGGGGTACCGTTTTTACTTTTTTAAAGTACGGAACCCTAAAAACGAAGCTAGTTTAATGATAAGAATAATAAATAAAAGATAAAAACATGGAGAGTGAAAAAGTAGTTTAACATTTATTAAAATGACTGGTTTCATTTAATCTTTATTATCATTGATGTTATGGTTATTAATTATTATCATTGATTATTATTATTGACTTTCGTAATAATAAATTGATGAATTTTTTTATTTTCATCTAAAATTATGTGCTTTTTTGTGAAGGTAATGAAAACATGCACAAATAACAAACGGGCACTGTGAAAAATTAATTTTAGTGATTCCAAATTTTTTTTATAATTTTTAATATTTTTGTTTATCATTTTTCATGTCGGTTTACTGATACATATTTAAATTTATTTCTTATAATATTAAGAAAATTGTGGAAAATAAATATTATTTTTTATATGGAAGCTAAATATTTAATTTTTTTGAATTCTAATTTTTTTTTCATATAAATTGTATCGTTAAAAAATGGCGAAAAAATGGACGACTTATTAAAAAATCGTTAAGACGTTATCCAAAATATTAGTGTAGGAAAAATTCAAAACGTTTTTTTTATTAATTAGACATGTTTAGCACACTAAATATGAAATATTCATTATTTCGACTCTGAATATCCGAAGATACCATGTCAACTATAGAGGAAGGAGATGAGGAAAATGGAAGGAATGGGGATATAGGGATAACTATACGAATTGTTTTAAATGATGATGGTGTAATGAAGCTTTATTCAATCTTCGTGATTTGAAGCCGCACTATTTTCCTACACGCATTAAATTTACATCAACAGAAACTTTTGTAGTTGTTTTCGCCCATTTCAAACATATTTTGTTGCATTCATTTTGTAATCAATTTTTTTCATAATTCTTTTCTAATTTTGATATGAGTTAATTGTGCAAACTCTTTAGTGAGTACAAAAAATTAACGACAAAAAAATACCCAAGAAACAAACTCAACGATTTGTTATTGATTGTAAACGGCCGTTACTATACTATAAATATATGCCGGGAGATGGCTTCGCTCTCTTAGTCGATTAATTCTTATTGGAGTATAGGTATTTGGTTGACAGTTCAGTGAAGATCATACGTTTTGTATTTTTTCTCGAAAAATGTGATATATTTAAATACGTGTAGCTTAATTTATATTAGTTAAATAAATAATGATAAAAGAAAAAGAAATTAGAAAAAAAAAGATTATATGTTTGTGATGTATATTGTGATGTCTTAACTAAATCTATCAAAAATAACCTAAAAGATTATAATAATTGTAAGTACCGAATCTAACCTAACAAAACAAAAATAATCCATTAAGGTGAAGAATACGTCTGCATTTACATAGTTCGTTACTTGTTTTATATCAATTTTATGTGAAAAGATTTTCTTTTTTTCTGTGATATAAATTTTAACATTCCAACCCAAAATATCTAGAAATATGTTAGAACTTAAAATGTTTAGAGAGAAATATTTTTTGTGTTTGTTATCGTGGGTATGGTGTAATCATAATTAAGAAAAATTAATATACTCTAGCTGATAAATCTGTTAATCAATGGAATTACGATTAAATTTGTTTGATAATCATTAAGAAAAAAGTAATATACTTTTGTTCATGCCTCTGATATTCGATGGAATAAAAAATCAAATTTGTTCGATAAACTATTCTTTTATTCCGGAATTTTCTGTCAACGCAATTTAATTCTCGAACCAACTTACAACGAAAGGTGTTTCGATTTTTGCAAATGGTGGTTTCCGCTTTTCCGGTAATCGCACTACTGATACATCTAACAAGTATAACAATTATACATAACAGTGGAATGCATTCATTTACCATCCGGGGAAACCATAGTTTTTTTTGTGTATTGCTACCGACGCACTGCATTCATCAACTTTATAGTGGACAACAATAGTACCAATCACCTTCAACAATAATTCGATTCATCTTACCATCTGTAGCTATCCAGTTACCATAACATGCGACAATAGTGCTTTTTTTTGGATTATTACTGTTACACCTCTACGTAACACAGCGTGATACACTCGTCAATCATCGTTCACCTCTAACTTTATTGAGATTTTGTATATCGGCGGTAGACATCTGTGCACCTTCGATTGTAACCACAGTTTTTGGGTAGCTACGTTCGCTCACGATTTCGTCAAGATACATGCAGCTGAAGTTTCTTCTTCTCATCATTCGTCAACAGTATAGAGTTCAACAATAAGTAACGACACAATTATTACATGAAACATTAGTTTTTCTTTGATACACCTCCATGTAACGTGGCTTGGAACATTGATCTTGTTTTATATACCAGCTGTAGAAATCTGTTCACCTTCGCCGGTCACCATAGTTATTGTGTGATTATCATCGCTCGACATTTATCAACGTACCAAGCAGTTCGTCTAGTACTCACATCACTTGTATCAGTTTAAAGACCAGCCAATAATCTAATATCCACTCCTATTCGAACGCTGGGAGACTAGTATAGTATAAGCTGAAATGGAGGGAAGGATGATCGGCTGATCACATCAAATTACACGGAGTGGGATCTGGGCTATCTATGGGGTTAGTCCTATTTTAAATTTGTTTTATTTTTATGTCTGAATGATTATGGATGTGTGTGTGGGTGTGTGAGCGTGTATATATGGATGTGTGGATATGGGCACGTACGAACGAGTATATGTGTTGCTTGCGCGTATGTCTGTCAGCCTCCAATTATGTAAACAATAATTTTGCATAAATGTCGTGAAACCAAAAATTTCTTGATAAAAACTTAAAAGTGATTGTAATGGAAAATGGATGGTTATTTAATATTTAATCAATCCACGGATTTGGTTTATCGTAAATTTAATGATGGAATAATAAAGTCAAAATTCGTGAATTGACAGCAACAAATATATTA
This sequence comes from Diogma glabrata, assembly GCA_963693315.1. Taxonomy (NCBI): domain Eukaryota; kingdom Metazoa; phylum Arthropoda; class Insecta; order Diptera; family Cylindrotomidae; genus Diogma; species Diogma glabrata. The sequence goes on along the minus strand of OY856187.1, from coordinate 25,890,624 downwards.
GTAGTAGAAGATGTTGGGGATGAAAAAGAATATCGCCATTCCATTGTTATTATACAAATATTTGATCCAATTGTTGCGTCTCTACAGATAACGTCTTGTCAATTCGATAATTCTTGTACTGCATTCTGTGAAAATGGCTTCAATATTATTTTTAAACAATTTCTAGGGTCTGTTTTTATTAAGCGTGGACCTAGAACAGTAAAAATGTTGCAACGGCATTTGGGGATGTGCCTCTCGTTTGATAAACATGGGTGTGGTCCTGATGTACATATGTTAAATACCATTCCGAAGCCTGGAGGTATATTACCGCCGTTAATCGATCCATGGAAGGAGTTGTACCAGTAGGATCAGTCTATACTAATGGAAGCAGTTGAACAGCTTTTGGTAAATCTTGATGTACGAAATGTTGTAGTGGAAGCCTTACGATCGGTGACTGAAGGATTAAAACGAGATCCGTCGTCACAACGAAGTCATGCCCTATTTTTGGTAAACATAAAGTTTTGTCATTATGTTCAAGCCGTCAAACTCAGAATCTTTCGACATCTGATATTCTTTTCCGGAACGTTTTATTGCTTTTTTTTGTCATCAAAATAGTTTGCATTCTCATAAGGTGAATATCAACAATTACGCGAGGTGGTTTGAATGTGCGTATGGACAAGGGTGTTTGTCTGTGTGTGGGTGTGTGTGAGTGGATGAAGTGCGAGAGCGTGTGAGTATGTTCGAGAGATGGGGTTGGACGTGGTGATCGTGGTTTGTTCATATACGGGGGGCACCAGAGTCTAACTAGCTCACTTGACTTTTCTTTCTTCCGTTTATTATTATCTTTTGATACGCGTACAATTCTGACATTTGTGCTGGAGTAGCAGGTATTCTATGTTCGACCCCACTTATTGAAGCTAGTTTGGGGCATTACCAATCTCGCTAGGTACGCGGCCAGCTATGCCACTTCGTTGATTATACAACGAAGCAGCGCTTTATTACAATGGACATATTTTTAAATACCTGAGGGGAAAATTCATCGGGAAATACAGAAGAAGGCATTGAGTTCCACAATTTGGCCACTCTATTAAAATAGTCGTTCTGAAAGGACACAGTTCTACAACGAGGTATTTGTACAACAAACGGATGGGATTACGTATTAAAAGAATACATCAAATATTTATGTTTTGTATGAACATTGAACATACATCAAATGAACATACATCAAATATTTATGTTTTTACAAAATGTAATGTTTTTTATGTAGTGTAATGTCATGTTTTTTAAAAATGTAAAAAGCCATTGGATACTTTTAGCATTAGTATAGTTACACGCTCTCAAAGTTGATAATTTTCAAACGCATGTCAAAGTTGAAGGTCAATCAGTCTACAATTAGTTTCTCTCTCTCTTTCTGGCGTTTATATTCCATGAAGGGAGTTTGCCGTCTTTGCAATCAGTTTCCATTCATCTCGTTCCATGGCTAGGTGCCATGACTAGGTCCAACCATGTGTCCAACGGCTTTTCTTACTCCAAATATTTTTTTTTTTTTAATAAAATGTGATGTGTAGTAGGCATTACAATATGTGTCACAACAACACATAAAAACCTTTTAAGACCAAGGTCCCACAACAACATGCGTTCTAAGGATGTTAATGGACGCAAATCTGTTTTTTTTGTTTTTTTTAATATTTTTTTGTTGAATAATGGATAACTAAAATGCCAATAGCAGGGACTGGAGTACGCGGGGTTGTCACACCCGTGGATCAAAAAATAGAAAAAAATTAACAAATTAATAAAAACTGATCCCTCCATGCGTGCAAATATGATAGTGTGAAAATATAGTGAAAATATAGTAAAAATGGCACGTTAGCCAGACAAAAACACAGTATTTTAGCACTCTTTGTTTATCAAACTGAGTTTAGATCTTGGATTTGAACATGTATGGTGAACAAACGACATTCAGTACTGCATAATACAAGTTTATTTATTTGGGTCTGGACAGTAGGAGTAAGTATGTTATTCAGAGTACATCAGGGAACGTCAACCACCTTAGAAGAATTATAAATTCGAAAAAAAAAACAATTTACAAAATTTGTCCGCTGTATATCTTCTATTAAAAAAATTTTCCCACGTGTCTACAGATGTAAAATTTGAAATTAAAATAAGTACCTATATATAGAACACGTGTAAGATAACGTATTTCTTTTGTTGATTTTGCAATAAAACAAATAAATACTTTATTTTTTATGCATTTGCTTGAATTAAAAAATAAACAAAAGCTCACCTTAAGTCTTCTTTGGTTGAGATAGCTGAAAAAAATATCGATTTTTTCAATTCAATTTAATCAATAAAATTCATTATTTTTTTAATTTTTATTTCAACATTCTTTACTATCATATCAAATAAATTATTTTTTTTAATTTAATATTTTATATTTATGGTAATATTACAAATACTGTTTTCTATTTTTGTAGTTTGCCATAGAAAGTTTCAATTTTCAAGATTTTATAAACACATATAAAATTGACTATATTGGTTGCATTATAAATATTATTCTTCTTATTCATTGTATTTTTTATAGTTTTTTTTCTGAACATTTTGTAATAAATATAACTTTTTTATTCTTTACAATTCTAATTTATATAATAAATACATTTAATAAGGACATTTCTATTTTATTTTAAAAAACATAAATTTGGTTGGTTATAGTAACTATATGTATATTAATTATGCTTCAATTGTAATGAGAATATAAAAATTAATTAAACAAAATGTGTTGATGAATTTATCATATTTTGTTGTAGTAAAAAAATTTTCATTTCTGTTATTTCTATTTCGATATCATTTTAATGGGGCTCAGCTATTAAAATGATAAGGAAATTGTTTTTTTTTTCATTTTAATTAAAATTTATGTGTGAGGTTTGGTTAAAATTAAAAAAAGTAGTAGTTATGTTTGAGATGATAATGGTTTTAATTGAAAATAATATCATACATGTTGGTTTATGGTGTTTTTGGCAGTTATTATAAGTGGATTCAAACCGTTTGATAAATGGGAAAGAAAATTATTCTTCTGTATAAAATGTTCAAATATGCGGTAAATTGGTGAAAGACTTCTTAGCTGTATTTTTATGCTAGCTTGCTATCCTAGCTAACTGTGCTAACTTAGAAAGACAAATAAACCATAATAATTTTATTTTATTTATTTAAAGTTTTAAGTCCTTATTTTTTATATAGATAAATTTTTAACATAATGGAATACACTTGTTGCAATTATAGATAAAACCTTTGTTGAAAAAATAAAATGTTGAATTTTACTTTTCATTAAATGGTATGTACAATTTTTTGAAATCATGGCAGCTCGGTAAAATTATTATTTATTCATTTTACTGTCAAGTAAAGAAGTGTCGAACATACTGTGGTTGGCTTAGAAAATGGTTGTCTTGTTTTCTCTTTTTGTTGACTTCTATAATTTTTTAAACCACCTGATTGAAAACGTCAGAAAAAAAAGAAAAGAAAAGGTTAAGTCAGCAATAAGTATCGTGATAGCGAAAAGTCGGTTGACATAAAATGACATAAATTATTTTTTTCTTTCAGTGAACACATTGCAATATCAACTCAATGGAAAGAGACAAAGTAAAAAAAAAAAACAAAAAATCCGATCAATATTTATATTTTATTTAAAACCCTGTATCATCCCCCACTTTAGAATAACATAATTACATCACAATCAAAATATGCAAATTTCTCAATAAATTTTGTTTTATTTAATTTTAATATACCCAAACCGATATGCAACATCAATTCTATTCGTATTTAATAAAAGTTTAATTAAATATACAAAACCAAATATTTCTTTACATAAAACTTATAAAATTTAAATAAATTAATTAAATCAACTATTTGTCGTTTTCAATGTATGTGAACACACTAAACTCAGTCTTCATGTGTTTATATAGGTTTTTCTGCTTTTCCTTCATCATTATTGTGTCATTTTCCTTATGTGATTTATTCAAATATTTTACTCCTTTTTTATCCTTAACGTATAATATACGCTGTGCACGGGTACAATAATATAATAAAACTATTCGTACGAGTAGTATGCATCCATGAAATTAACTGAATTTATTTGTTTGTAATTTTTCTGAGACTGAAAAGAAAAAAAAAGAAAATATTGATTTTATTTGCTTTTGTTGTTTGATGTTCCTTTTTCTCCTTTGTTTTGTTTGCTGAAAATATTGGGAAAAAATAATTTTGTTTTTAAAAAGAAAAATTCACAAAGAAATTATACAAAATAAATGTTTGAATGAACGTGACATTTATGGAAAATTAATGATGAGTGTGGTTATGGATAGAATAAATGGGTTGAAATTTGTTTGATCGATTTTCTTTTGTTTTTTCTAGTTTTGTGATTGGCAGTTTTGAAAGAGACATGAAATGTGTATTAAGTTGTTTGCAAATACACAGGATTATTGAATTTATTTTTAAGATTAGATTGTGATTTTGAGAATAGTAGATTCTTTTATGAGCTTAGAATGAATGCAATTCTTCACGAGGATGAAGTTTCACGGAACGAGCGTAGCGAGTGGAGGGAATCATCCGAGTGAAGAATTGCCTTCATCCAGGGATGCCAACTCTTCAACTTACTTCAACCGGAGAAAAAACATAATAGAGACTATACCCCCATATATTTTAAAAACTCGCCGGAAAAGGTCAACTTTATTTTGAAGTTTTAAAAAAAACATTTTTTTTTTTATTTATGGCTTAGCTCCTTCATTGGAGCCATATCGCAAAAATATATTTAATAAAAGAAAAATTTTTTATTAAATTCAGTTTCTTATTTTATTTTAATAATATAAAATAAACATAATAAAATTCATTATATATGTAGTTAAAGTATATCACAATTTCACAAATCAAATAGGAACATTAAAAAAATAATACAAAATAACGAAATTTAAATTTACTGTTAAAGTAATAAAATATTTAGTTTTTGAAATTATATTTTTTTTGGTTTGGTACACATAATACCAATTTTTTTTGATTTTCATTTTGAGCCCATTTCATAAATTCTTCACACGTCATATTAAAATTAACTTTTGATGTTAGTTCGGCTTTTACTAAATCAATTCGCAACCTGTTTCTATTATGTGACCAAACATTTCCCATAATAGAAAACACTCTTTCAACAAAAGCATTGCTTACAGGAATAGATAAGGCTTTTGATACTATGACATATATCTCTGAATAGTTTTCCGACGACTTAAAAATATGGCACCACAAATCCGAAACAGAAAATTTTGTTTTATCAATCTTTGCTAGTTCATTGTTTATTATAACAATTTCGTTATATAAAATATCTTCATTTATTGCACAGTGCAAAATTTCGGCTGCTTTAATTATGTCGGAATAATTAAGTCTGGTTTTTATTATATTTAGTACAGATAGATATTGAAGAGGAGAGTTCTCGAAATCATACCACAATTTTATGTAGGAAATTGCACGTTTATAAACGTTAGCAGCTTCAGCTAAAAATTTTTTTTTTTCATAGTTATTAAAATTCTTGATAGAAGTCTGAATTTTAGCACCAAAAAAATTATCTTCTAATCTTTTTTCTAATTGTAACTTGAGCGAAAACATCACATCATGTACTTCAGTGCTTGTAAGCTCGTACTTTTGTAAGACTAATACGACTTGTTTCAAAATATGTAAAAAATGCTGAACCAAATACAAATATAGTTCAGGAATTGAAGGATTAGTCAAATCATCAGTTATTTCATTCTCTTGGTCCTTTATAAATTTCCAAACTAACATATCACAGTCATCTTCACCTTTCTGTATGAAATACTGTTTAATAGCTGGATAGCAAAGTAAAATTTTATCTACGGCGTTTGATAGACTAATCCATCTAGTAGAAATGTTTTTTAATATCTGAGAAAATTCGAGATCGAAATATTCAAAACAAGATTTTAATTCTCTTACTCTAGTAGTACTGGATGAGAATTCGGAATATATTTTGTTTATAAAACTTTCTACATCATACGACAACTTTTTACACGCAAATTTTGCAGCATTATGTACCACATGGCAATTGCAATTGCTCTTTACAATTGAAGGATTGATCGAAGTTAATTTTTGAAATACAGAATTATAAGCACCATAATTTACGTTTGCATTATCAGCTGTATACGACACGACATTGTTGATAGATAATCCTGCCATGTTAAGAGATTCTAGAATTTTCTTAGTAATAGACTCAGCGTTTTCAAAATCATCACAATAAAAATCTAGAATTTTATTTTGAGTTCCACCCTGTTTTGAAAAATACGTTACAATAAGCGGAAAAAGCTTTACATTACCTTTGTTTGAGGCGTCGCTTGCGATTGAAAAATATCGTGGCTTATTATTATTAAATTCGTCAACTTTCAGGTGTGTTATAACCATTTCCATTGCCTTTGGACCTAAAATATTTTCTACAATAGCCTCTGCTTTTGTTTTTCCACAGTGTAATAGTTTTGACAGCTTGGAATCTTTAAAGATCAGTGTATTTAATTTTATCCCACAATCTGTACTTAAATAACTTAGATGATGATTAACACCATGGTATACAAGTGAGAGTTCTGCTATTGAAGTTGTTATCTGCTCTGTAGAATTATCTTTGGTGAAAAATGAGCTCAGAAGTTGACTTGAAGTTTGAGCATTTAAGTTATTTTGATGTCGTTTTGTTTTTGCATGAGATTTAACAGCTTTTTCGCCATCATATTTAATTGTAAATATTATTTGGCATAATTTACATTTTGCTGTGTACTCATTTTCTTTTAATATCCATTTCCTATAGCTCTCGTTCACCAACCAACTGGACTGGAATGATGAAAAATATTCTTTGCCTAAGTTTTCGTTTTTTTTTAATTTTGGCATTGTTGACTAAAATTCGAAAATTGAAATGATTTTTTAGGTATAAAGATTTTCACTTTAATAAAATTTTACTTTAATATTAAATATTTTTATATTAATATAATATAATTACTTACAATTACAAAACAGTCAGCACAAAGAAAAAACATGTAAATATAGTTTGACGTAGCACAAAGAAAAAACATGTGAATATAGTTTGACGTTTTATAATTAATTGTTTAATTGCATCTATTATGTCATAAAGCATAAGTCACAATTTATGGGGTGCGTTCGTTTATTCTTAAAACAGAACAAAAAAATTTCAATGCGTTTACGATGCAAATTTGAAATATTTAAAAAAAAACCGGAGATTTTTATGTCAAAACCCGGTAACCGGAGAAGAGCATAAAAAACCTGAAACTCCGGGTGAAAACACCACAGTTGGCAACCCTGCCTTCATCCTAAGCGAATACAAGATGCTATTTTGTCCACGACTTTAAAAATATTTCAAATAATATAAATTTTTCATTTAAAACTTTATATCGCCCTATTGAAATTAATTTATCATTGATAACAAGAAAAACAAAACGTTTGTTGTTTATTTTAGATTTATATATGTATTGTTCTTGTTTAAACTTGTTTATATTACTATACCAAAAAATCAAGTTTTTAATTTGTTAGGGGAAAATTTTATAAATAAAGTGGAATGAAATAAATAGAGAAGAATTTTATATATAAAGTGGAATGAATACAATTACAATGAAAGGTATACGCATGGAAAGTATATATTCTTTAGTAGTCGTGGATAAATTTGTTTCTTTTACAATACGAAATGATTTCTTTTATGGTTTAACACATAACCGAAGAAAATAACACATAACAAAACAACTAGAAATAATAAATTCGATGGATTTTGCCGCTGTTACTTGGCGAAACATGATGAATAATTGTAAATAAAATTCCTTGTTGTAGTATTTCATAATTGAGTTTTTATTATTGATAAATTAAATAATTTGACTATATTTAATTTATGTGCTCGATCCGATTTCGATTATAACAACTATATAATATATTCAATATCTGCTAAGGCTATTTGCATTAAAAACATAAATTCACAATCAGGTAATTTTGCACTATTTTGACAAGAATATGGAAGATTCTTTACAAAATAATTATTTAAATTTCCATTTTACTTTGAAATTTATGAAAATTATATTTAATTTTATCTTTGCAAAATCATCAAAGGTGTTCACTATAAAACAACATAAAATTGAATAAACATTTTCCCTTTTATTAAATTATATTAATTTGAAATCCTTGTTCTTTGTATTTTATTCCTTTTCTTTAATCTTATATACATATTCTGTTTTTGATGCTAATCTACATTTTCTTTTAAATTATATTTTACCTATTTTTAGAAAATATTGAGTTTAATTGTACAAATGTCTAATTGGAATTTTAGAAAGTTTTTGTCTTGAATGTTAATTAAAGTGGATTTGACTTTTTAAATTTAGTTTTCTAAATGAGTTGTATATTGAAATCTTAAAATGTTTATAACTATCAATTAGTACCAAGCCAAGTACCATGGTAAACAAATATAACAAAAAAATTTATGACAAGTTGCTAGAACAGTTTGCCTTCTGCATGGGAAATTTTACCTTGGTATCTTTTTAAGTTCAACATAATCATACGTCTAGTGGTATATTTACCAAAGAAAAATTAAATTATTTCTTATAAACAAAGATACTAATAGCTAAAATAAAGCATGGCTGGATCAATTTTTTTTATTTGAAAATTTTTTTTTATTTTTATTCTACGGGTATGACAACCCCGCGTACTCCAGTCCTTGGACGTGAGATTTCACATACGCCTGGCAATATCTGTAAGATATCACTAGCCAAGGTGATATCTTAGGGGTGCTTAAGGGTTCCGTGAATGTAAAAGAACACAATTGCAAAATTCTAAACAAAATTGTAATGTTTCTTTAATTAAGTGCTCTTTAAAATCACATCCCACTCATTTGGGTCAAAAATGTTTTGTTTTTTAGTCCGTCATCTTGTGTGGATAGGTTAGTTTTATAAGCACCTCAAGTTTCAGGTCCATAGGGTTAACGACTTACGAAATAATCGATATAATATAAGTAATAAAAAAAAACAGCGAAAAACACTGTAGGACCCTAACATATTATATATTTATTTGTGTATGTGTGTAACACAGATTTAGAGAAACGAATAGGATCAGCTGTTCAATTTATTTTAACTAATGATAAACCGTTTTAACTTGTAATGTTTCTTTCTCATAAAATGTTTAATTTTAAGTTTAATCATTATATCAATATCAGAATAATCGGTCCTACAGTAATCGCAATTAATGTGTACGCGAAAGTTAATAATTCAATTACGCAAACAATATATTACAAATGTGTTAAATGCCATACTAGACTCAATAAAGAAGAAATGCATACAAATAAACCTAAAAATAGCATAAAAACTGTGTCCGTCACCAAAATTTGATGTTATAAAGGTTTTTTTTATTATCAATCTATAAAATTAATCAACACAAAAACGCCCAAATAGTAAATATTTTATCAATCAATCTAACACTTCATCTATTCCATCATAAAACTATTCCAATTAAATGTTGTTACAAAACACCAACAACAGCAAAAAACAACAATTATTTTTTCTATTTTCATATATGTACAACAAATTTCACACGTTTTCCGTTTCACATACTATACTCAAAATCAAACAAAATTAAAAATAGAACGAACAAACGTATCGTAAAAAATAGCTATTAACTCAAAGTCAGGTGTGGTGGCTTTCTATATAATTCTATTATTTTTATTGCTTTACTAAGGCAAAAGGTAAAGCTCAAGGTTAAGTTTAAATATTGATGTGATCATTATTATACTTTTTTGAAAGCTACAAACTTTATAAATAACCATCATCTTTGCTCAAAAAGTTTGAAGAGATGGTTATTTTGTTAAGCTTGTTTCAAAGGATTTATTTTGTTTTAAGTTAACCAATATTTCGTCTACTTGAGTGGTTATGAATAAATGTTTTATATTAAATGAGATCATGTTGTTTCTGATCGCCATATAAATCTAAACAACTCACACAATTAACTTCCTATGGCCCTATACCAATTTGTTTTCTTCAAATCATCGCATATAATGAGCTTCTTATGAATTATTTCTAATTATACGCATAACATATTAAACTAATATTACCTTAATCCATCACCTTAATAGCATAAAATTAATATCAAAATGTTTTGTTTTGTTTTCTTATCTTTTATCATCGTCTAAAAATAATCTTGAAAAATTAATAGAATCATTAATTATAATTATCACACAAAATAGATTAGCTACGTTAATAAACTGTTGACGTCTGGAAAAACTAATATAAGAAATTAAGAAAACTAAGCCCCTAATTATTCGTAATTTATTTCTCAGGTTTTGTCATTTTTGGGCTATTGTTTTCGATTATCTGAGAATTGAAAGGAGCATGAGATATAATTATGAGATCACATTAAATATATGGAAGTCAGAGGCTATTGATAGGTGTCATTACATTGTTTGTTTCTCGAAAAGAGAAACAAGAAACAAAAATCTCAAAATTGAATTCAGAAAAGCCACAATAAAGAGATAGAGCTTAGTATCGTTCTATTCGTTTCGTGATTGACATTATATCATAAGTAAAGAGCCACGTTTTTGAAGTTTTTGTTATTTAGACAAATACAAACACTAATTAGCAGTTTTCGGGAGAAAGATAATTTGGATGTGAGCTATCATTTTTTAGCGTTCCGTCTGTCTATTTTTATTAACTAATTGTCTCGTAAACTAAAACAACTATCAATCTGAATATCAAGAACAGTGGTAAGTTGGGTTTTTTATCTTGTATAGCCAGCAAGAACCAAATTAAATAAATTACAATGATGCCAAAATAGCTAAATTTAAACAAAAAACAGAAAGAAATTTAAAAATAAATTTAAACAAAACATTTTCGAGCCAAAAGTAAAATTTTACCTCCACTTTCTTTGACATATTAAAAAAGGTAACTAAAAAATGTCTGTCTGACTGCCGGCCGGCCAGCCGTCACAGCCGTCGTTACAGATAAAACCGCGGAAGCGACTTCAAAAATGTTTGTTTTTCAAAATAGGTTAACTTAATGGTAAGAGCTAAAAAGGATGATGTGTTCGATAACTGTGCCGGAAGTGTGTCAAAAAATACCGTTAAGTGTGTCAAAAGAATGATTTTCATTTATTTTTTAACCATTTTTTTTAAGAAACATAAAATGGAAAACATTTTCGATTAGAAACATTTGTAAAATAAAATTAATTAGTTTTACTTGGAAAATAACTTTGAATTTTTGATTTTGTATTTTTGCAAAAATAATAGCAATATTTTTGAAATTTTTAAAAAATATTCCAATTTTTGAGTTTATAATAATTTTTGAAATATTTCTGGAATTTTGAAAAAAGTTTGTATATTTGATTTTGCTATAATTTTTGCAATATTTTTAGAATCTTAGAAAGAGTTTCAATTTTTGATTTTGTTATAATTTGCGCAATATTTTTAGAATTTTAAAAATAGTTCCAATTTTTGATTTTGTAATGATTTTTGGAATATTTTTAGAATTTTGAAAAAGTTGTAATTGTAGTTTTACAAAGAATTTTATGTAGTTTTACAAAGAATGTACAGCGCTCCCCAAAACTAAAAACAATGTCCTCATAAATAATTTGAATTTTTGATTTTGCTCTGTGACGCAATATGTGTCACAACTCATTAAAACTTTTTAAGATCAAAGTCCCATAAAATATGGGTTCTGAGATGTTGATGGGTGCAAATCTTTTTTTTTCTGTACAATTTTCCTGTACAACAATAAATCTCATAACATATAAAATATGAACTAGGCCAATATTTCATGATAGGATACCGAAAATAAAAATAAAAGAAGAAGGAAACATCTAATTTGTTTTAAAAATTTGGACGAACAAAACTAAAATGTAGCTACCGGTAATCCAGCTAATAGCATATTCCTTGATTTCTTTGATCGTGTAACACACTGTCTTCCTTAATGGTACCACACATGAAGGCTCGATTTTTTAAACAAGCAATAACGTGCCATCGTCTAATAATAGCACATGGCTAAGATAACTGAGTAGGGTTCATCCACCCCTAAGACATCACCTTGGCTAGTGATATCTCACTGCTTTTGTCAGTGGTATGTGATATCTCACGTTGACTCGTGTGTCAATAGCATTGACTGGAGTTCGAGTGGCCGTCACACCCGTAGATCAAAAATAAAAATATTTACAAATCAACAAAAACTGGTCTCTCCATGCGGGCGTACTTGACCTCCTTTTTTTATTAATATTGTTCATTTTCAAGATATTTTATAGAGTTGACTTTATCTTTTTCCAAATTGAGATTAGTGTTACATTTTAATCAAATTAAATCACTATCTTATCACATAGTGTTATAATTTAATCAAAATCGGTCATATTGGGGATATTAGTTTAAAAGCTGTAATGTGAAATGTGGATCTATTTGATAAAATAATGTTTTTCTACTTCAAGCTACGAAAATGTCATTTTAATATATAGTAAAACCTATGTGAAAGTGAAACTTTTTCTAAGTAGTGACTGAAAATGTTTTCAGTCACTAGGACTGAAAGTAAATAAGTTTCGGTGGTCGCATACAGGTGGTGGTTATTTAAAAGATTGAATATTTGAGATTGAATTTGATTTACTGTTTCTGTTTCGGTTGCTGTGTTTATTTCTGTCAATATCGCAGTATTTTGAAGGGATTGAATATTTTGAATATTTTGATCGAATCGAAACTAATCATTATATCAATTGTGTGTAATTAAATAATCAAACTAATAATGAGTGTGTTTTTTTTCTATATCGGAGAAATCGGAGCGATAAAATAAAATTTGTATCAGATATATTGTGTAATTTTTTCCTCCGATAATTAACTGTCAGTTATAAAAAACTAAAAAAACATTTATTAAATAAATAAATATATTTTATTAAAAAATTTATTTTTATTTGTTTTTAATTGAAACTTTACCTACAGTTTTTTAAATTTATACTTTAAACGATGACTTCCAGTTGGTAAAAAAAATATCTGTAATATCTGTATATTGTTACGTTTTTCCAAACTTCCTTCGAATTGGCCTAACTCACAATTCGATAAACGCAATTCCCAATCTCTTTCTGAGTTCGATCACCTATTAGTAAGCAAACACACCAGGTTTTATTAAGTATTCAACACCTTAATTGTTTCACAACAACAGGAAAACAATGCAGCAAACAATATTCCTAACTAGAATATTCTTTTAACAGCTTCAGAAACTCCAACGGTTTATTGTAGAAATTTCCAGTAACTCAACGTTCAAAATAATACACAAATTATTTCTATTCAATAACACTTATAACTTTATTCACTAATTTAAAGATCACTTTTATAATTTTAACTTCACAATCGCAGGTTTAAAATAAACTAATTAAAAACTACAAAAGGTAATTTCCTTATATACATTCTGCTTAATCTCTAGAAATTTCGCGGTCACTTTTTAGAAACCTTGAGAAAATATTAGAATATTCGATTATTTTACGTTACGTTGATTTGATTCATAAAATCATTTGTTTTGTGTAGACCTTAATTCTAAGAACATGTACAACAACAACAACACTATTCATTTCATTCACTTTCTGTTGTGTTTTGTTGATTTTATTTTCCTGGAAGTGACCGTAATCGTCTAGATTTTTCTGTACTCGTAACAATATGAACTATTTTCATTATTCATATTGTCGAACTCATCTACCCAGGTAAGCAGAGAGGATTGTTTTTACATTGAACCAAGCTTGTTTTAAGGTCGAACAATGTTGAGACAAGCTTTAAAATAAAAATGGTTGAATGTTGTTTCAACCATGATTAATAACCATGTACCATTATTATTTTTACACATTGGAACAATATTTAAATACAATGCTGGGCCAATTCTAAAACAAATAAATCGAATTCATAGCTTTTTAATTTTTTATTCAATGCATGTATAGTATAATTCATTTTTGTTCAAAAAACAATAAAAGTAAATCAAAGCAATTTATCTAACAAATTAATTAACTTCTTATGACAAAGATATTAATAAAAATTTTAAAGAATTAAATTATAAAATGGATATTTGGACCGGCTTAGACCGTTTATGAATTGAATTGCATGATTTATGGTTGCCCCGGGTAGGAGCTGCCAATATTAAACAACGAACCAATATTGGCCCAGTATTGGCGAGCCAAGCCTTGGCTAGTTAACTTTGGTTTCAGTCTGGGCCAGTTGTAAATGCCTAGACTGAACCAAGATTCAGTTTATTATGTTACGCATTATTCGCTAGTCTAATGTAGTGTAAACATGTGCAAGCCATATTAAGTTTTTCTCTAAATTTATATATGTTACTCTTTCCACAACTTCTTTCTACACATTTAAAGGAAGTCTGAAAAAAACTGGTTTGGTAGACCTGGCCCAAGTCTTATTTGCCAGACATGGCCCAAGAACATCAGGCCACACTTGGCCCAAGCTTGGGCCGTTTGCAAATATTAAGTCTGACCCAAACCCCAAAAGCTGTAGTGCAGGCTGGGCCAAGATCTGGCCACTTAGCATTTTCTTACCCGGGTATTGTAAAGGAATTCCCTCATATATTGTAAATTTGTTGGTTACAGTCCATCTATGCACTGATGAAGGCCTTCTATACATTGATTTTAAAAATATAAAAATGCTGAAATTATACAACGATTACAATAAATTTGTTTCAACAGTGGACCAAGCTTGGCCCAAAACTAAATATAGTAGTCAAATGATAAATTTATTTATTTATTTTAACCATTGGCTTAGTATGACAAAGTGTATCAGACTAAGACTTGGCCATGCCTTGATAATCATTCCTTAGTTTTCCAAGCTTTGGCCAAGCATGGCCCATTTGATAAGCCATGGTATTTCTAACCTGGGTCTTAAAAATCTTTCAAAACGACATAGCTAAATTTGACAGTGTAAAAAAATAAACAAGATTGTATTTATATATAGCTTTTTTGCCAGTGTAAAATAATGTTATTATTGAGTTCGCCTGTTATTATTCCATCTGTAGGCGAACACAATAATAACATTTTACAATGGTAAAAATGCTATATATAAATACAATCTTGTTTATTTTTTAAACAGTCAAATTTAGATATGTCGTTTTGTAAGTTTTTAGTAGATGAATTTTTAAATATTATCATTTATATTTACAAGCGTAGAAAAAATAGCGTTTTCTACGCGTGGTAAAAACGTTTTTGCGTTACGAACCGTTCAGTCACGCAAAAAGAGACGTTTTCACCACTTGTATAAAAATCTACTATTTTCTACGATAGCATATAAAAACTAAAAAGTTTATTACTAGTGCAAAATCATTTTCGCCAAATAAATAATTGTCGTCATAGCATAGCATAGCATAGACATAGCATTTTTCATGTAATGTTACCAGGTTTTTATATCAACTGTGAAAAAGTAGAATATAATTTTTGAAGGTTATGTTGTCACAAAAAAAACAATGTTTTCATATCTTGTATAAAGGAAAATGTACTATTATCTATCTACCGACCTTTTATTTAACTCTTCTTGTATAACCTTTTTTAGAATTTCACACTGCACAATTTCGATTAACCAATCGAAAATGTGAATATTTAATATCGCTCTCCTCTTTCAGCTAATAAAACGGAATGAATGCGTTTTACTTGTGCCCTTGGTTTCTTTATTAAATCCATATTAATCACAAACTTGAAATTCGATTTGTCATTAATTTTTATAGAACTCCTATTATTTAATTATCAAGATTAGATAAAATACCGTCAATTCTAAAAAAAATTATACATTTCATTACCCATGACATAGTCATATTTTATTACATTGTGTCATCCAAACCAAATATAAGTTTGGGCAATTTCTGAATATAATTTCACTGTGAATTAAGATTAAATTACAACAATTTTAATATAAAAGTGTCCCGTTGAGTTTTTATCAAACCATCATAATTATCTCGATGTGGTAGTATAGCGAAATTGTTTTTGTTAAAAATAAATAAGATAATGGCTGTTCTACATTCTGTTATTGTTTTGAAAATCATCCGAAAAGTATGGTAGTAAAAAGTGCTTGTAATTTGACTTTTTAAAAAATATATTTCAGCTAATTGATTCATATCTACATTACTTTCTTGCCTATTTTTTTCTCTACTTAACAAATAACTATTATATTAAAAAAATATAAAAGTCAAAACACAAATTTCGTAATTATATTATACTTTTCATACAAACTAAGGCAAGAAAAATAAACAATTATTTATCTTACGTTAATTTGTTTATTTTTTTTTTTATAATATTAAATTTACGATAAAATTTTGTATATGTTGTCATCACTAGTAATATTCAATAGATTAGCAATTAAAAATAGATCAATAAAACATGTATCTTAGAATTTGTTGTTGTTTCGTTTGTAATAATTTTGAAACCATCTTTTGAAATGTTTTTTTGACAATTTAAAGTTAAGCAAACAGGTACGTTTAATCGATTGTTCAACGTATCGTTTGCATTTGCTTATAGATACGGTATGTTCAGTGTACGATATAAATTCCAACAATTTTACTTTTAGTTTTTGTTTTATGGCAATCCATCAGAATATATCAATCTATTCAACCCAGAATTATAGAAATAATCAAAAAGTAATAAAAGAACATCCCCAATGATATTAATTTTTTTTTTCATTTTCATCAACCGGAATAAAATAAATTATTATTTTTATTTGATTTCGTTTGATTTGGATATCTTTGCTATTATGTATATTCCCATAACATGTACTTCTATAATTTGATAATTTGTGGCCTGTTTGTATCAAATTTTATTGATATACGATCAACTAACTGTTAAGGCATACATATATACGTTTTACTTTTATCTTATTTATTAGTTTTTTTGTAAGACTTGTTGAACAACTTTTCAGATGAACAGATTTCAGTTTTTAGTTCAAACATACAATAGGGTTGTTAAATTATAAGTTGTAACTTCCATAATTATATTAAGGGGGGGGGGGGGTGATTTTGTAAGGTTAATTCGTACGAAAAAAGGCATGTGTTTGTGAATTTGTGAATCTGTGACGACACAGTTAAAATCTCTTTATTAAAACCAAAAGTACATTAAAGTACGAAGAATATTGTATAAAATTTTCAGGAAGAAATATTAAAAAACACGGCAGCAATTATTCGAACGTGTCTCGGAAAAATGTAGAATTTCGGTGCCCCTCATAACTTGGTGCTGCATCATCCGAAATCAAAAAATCAAAGTTCATTCGTTAGATAATAGTTTTTCCCAGGTAACACTGGGAGGGTTTTTCGAAATTTTAAATGTTCACTTTTTTGGAACACTTTAAAGGGAAAACGCGATTTTTAGCGAAAAAAATCGGCTAATTTGTTATTGTAAAATAAAAATTATTAACAAAATTTGCAAAAACTCTCCAACCATTCCGACGTAACGTAAATTATGTACAGAAATAGTGTTCAAAATTTCAAAAGGATCGGTGTAGTAATTTTGAAGTTATGAGGGGCACCGAATTTGAAAATGTGAGTTGTGGGAAAAACGCTTTAAAGTTTTGAACAGTAAAAAATCTGGTATAAAACGTCAAATTTAAAAATACTCGTAACTTCGTTAATTTTGCTTCAATCGACTTGAAATTTTGACACAATATTCTTAAAATATTATGCATTCAATTTAATACCTTGCCCCCCATCAATTACGGATATAATAGTATTTAGATGCAGCTTTTAATTTAATAAATTAAATGCAAACATAAATAATTTTCCAGTCCGTCCCCAAAATGGGAGGAAAATCCGATATCTCAAATTATAGGCCAATAGCCTTACTATCGGTCCTATCCAAAGTCTACGAGCATTATATTAATATACACATCTCAAAATTTCTGGAAGCTAATCATTTAATAGTCGACAGCCAATAAGGTTTTCGAAACATAAGATCAACTACCGATCTACTAAACTATGTGGCGCATTGTTGGAACAGCATACATGATACAGGTGGTGAAATATACGTTATCGCTTTAGACATCTCTAAGGCATTCGATCGAGTCTGGCATGCCAACTTAATCAACAAGCTCATTGCGTATGGTTTTCATCCCAATGTTGTGAAGCTGATTCAAAACTTTCTATCTAACCGATACATTTCGGTCTCCTTAGACGGATTTTCTTCTGAGTCTAAACTAATTAACGCTGGTGTACCTCAAGGCTCAGTATTGTCCCCAACCCTATTTTTGATTTATATCAACGGATTGCTGAAAATCACCAGCAACCCAATAAATAGTTTTGCAGATGATAGCACTCTGCACAAGTCGTTCGAGCCCCTTCCTTCAAAAGGTAAAATGCACGGTCAAACGAACTTCAGTGGTTAAAATTTTTTGATGATATAAATTATTCGAAAAAATAATGAACAATTAGAATTTTATAAGAACTGAATCTAAAAAAATATGGTGCAAATTATAAAACTTTTTGCAATCCATACTATTTTCGACCGATCTAGTTTCGAACCAATGAGAAAATTTAAACTTGAAAAAATTTTCATCATTCTCATCATAACTAGATAAACTACCAAAAAATGTCAACGCTAAATATAAACCAAAAATTAGGTTACAAGTCTAGCGAAGTATAAAAAACAAAAAATTTGCATAAACATATATTTAATAGATTCAGGTTAGTCAATTAATTTCTCTGGTGATCACTGTTTTGTTATACTCTAGACATACTAGTATTGAATAACAAACTCATATCGGTGAGAAGAAGATGACTAGTCTTCACTTGTGTCTATTGACACATGATCAACAATTAATTCAGTAAATTATTTGTGATATAACATCACCCCGATGAAAAACATCCCATCAAGAATAACATAAGAACTGAATCTAAAAAATTATGGTGCAAATTATGAAATTTTTCGCAATCCATACAATTTTCGACCGATCTAGTTTCGAACCAATGAGAAAATTTTTAAACTTTAAAAAAGTTTTTCATTCTCATCAGGGCTAGCCAACTAGACCACTAACTACCAAAAAATGGCAACGCTAAATATACACCAAAAATTAGGTTACAACTCTAGCGGAGTATAAAAAGAAGTATTTTTTTTTTAATAAAATGTGTTGTGTAATATGGTTTAGAATATGTGTCACAACAACACATAAATACCTTTTAAGACCTAGGTCCAGACCTGGGTCCCACAACAACTGGCGTTCTAAGGTGTAGATTAACGCTTTTTTTAAACATCTGCGGGTTGAAGCCACCTGAGACTAAGTGTTCCGGCAAACTATTCCATTTGTACGCAGTTCGGACAAAGAAGTCTCTCTGCGATCTGCCAGTATGACAGCGCGGGATCTTTACTGTTTCACCGGTTGCGGCAACCGATTGCCGAGTGGAACGGGGGTAAGAATAAGTTTGAATATGTTTATGTAAATTTTTTGTTTTTTTATACTTCGCTAGAGTTGTAACCTAATTTTTGGTTTATATTTAGTGTTGACATTTTTTGGTAGTTTATCTAGTCGGCTAGCCTTGATGAGAATGATAAACTTTTTTCAAGTTTAAAATTTTCTCATTGGTTCGAAACTAGATTGGTCGAAAATTGTATGGATTGCAAAAAGTTTCATAATTTGCACCATAATTTTTTAGATTCAGTTCTTATATTATTCTTGATGGAATATTTTCCATCGGGGTGATGTTTTATCACAAATAATTTACTGAATTAATTAGAATTTTAATCGGACTAAAAATCTTTAAAATTAAATATTTCAAGAACACGAATTAACGCCTCTTTGTAAATTTGATATGTTTTAAAGTAAGGTTAGAGCTATATTTAAAAAAAAGTAAAAATTTTATTGATTTTAAAATTTTTTGTTGATGGAAATTGTTTGAAAAAATGAAGAAAAATTCGAATTTCAGTCGTACTAAAAATCTTTAAAATTAAATATCTCAAGAACAAAAATTAATGCCTCTGAGTTTATTTGATATATTTTAGAGTACAGATAGAACTATTTACAGAAAAAAAATTAATTAAATTCCAATTGATCTTCGACCTTAGCGCCATCTTTAAAAAAGCTTTTTTAATATTTTTATTAAAAAATTAATTATAAAAACAAAAAATTAATTAAGACTATTTAATAATCTATCAAACAAAAAATTTTTTGATGAAATCGGTATAACCGTTCTTGAGCAATTTAATTTCAAAGTTACATCGGATTGGCAGAATTTTCATTTTTCATGCATGTTGGGGTGCCCCCTCTGCTCAAACTAAGCACTTTAAAAGGATTTTAAAATAAATTGTATTTTTTATTTTGTCCAAGTAGTATGACAAGTTTCAGGAAAATCAAAAATGGTCAAGTTTTTACAACTCTGTCTAGCACACGTTTTTCATCACATAACCTTCCAATTCAAAATTTGACACAACAGCAGCCACCACTAAAATTATTATCATCTTCATTCTACGCTGTATATCAAATAAAGTTTCTCTCTAATCATCTTTGCTTCTTAAATTTAAAACAAACATTACGCCTTTATTGCTACCTAATAAAAATACATTCTAATATATTCAAAGACTTCTTTTCATAAATCATAATATTTTTATTTCAATCTAAAATTTAAAACTAAACATTTTTCAACAGAAACGAAACCAAAAATCCCTCGTACGCAAATTCCATTATAAAACCTCTCCCATACCTTAAATCTTATCTTGTTTCCTTAAATATTTAAGCCAAAGAAGAGCAAATTGGCAAGGAATAAATATATTTTTAAGGCTACTTGTAATAAAACAAAATTCAGTAGCAGGATCATGAAGTAAAAAAAACAAGAACATATAAAGGTTATTTTGTTCGTTGCTATTTTGTTCGTTAAAGTATATGGAAAACCCCTCAAAAGAAAATTTGTAAACATAAGATTTTGTTTGTTTAGTTTTCTTTCAATTTTTTTTTTTTTTCAAAATAATATAGTTCAAAGAAGATTTATTTATAAATAAAGTTATTGATGTGGAAATGTAACTAATTCGGGTGTGATGAGAAATGATTTATGGTTAAGGTCGTAGAGTGATTTATTATGTAAAATGAATAGGATAAAAATGAAAACGAATAAGCTGGGTTGGAATACAAATTATACTCCAAAAGGTTGTTTACTATATTTCCGTTCAAATGGGATTAAGTATCCGGTGAAAAGGTAAAAGTTTAATTTGAAGATTTTATTTCGATTAAATCGATTGGTAATAGTTTAGAAAATATGTTCATTTCATTGCTTATGGCAAACATATTTATCCGATCAAATAATTTTTATTATTGTGCAACACAACACGTTCGCTTGTTTGTTTCAGTCTAACAGGTTCTGTGACAAAGATGGATAGCCTATTTAGCTATGATAAGAGGTTTTAGTGTAAGTGATACGGAGAGCTATTATGATCGTTCGCTTTCTGTAGAACATTCTAATGCTGTTATCTTCCCCAAACTGCATTATATAACTCCGTCTAAAAAAACAAGGATTGCCTGTTTTGGGCAGCGATGTATATCCAACATAACTCTTGTTGAAGTACATATATTTTTTATCTCTGTTTAAAAACTTATTACAAAACTAACACGAAACATCAATACGTTGCCGGAAAATTATAACAGATCATAAATTAACATAATTTAGTGAAAAGATGATACAATCAGCGAACAACTCAAAAACCTCTCCATTTAGCGTTTCGAAAAAATATTACAAAATCACAAATTCATATTTCTTTCAAAATTCCAAAAATATTGTAAAAACTAAAAAAAATCAAAATTTTTTCAAAATTCTAAAAATATTCCTAAAATTATTACAAAATCAAAGATTAAAATTTTTTCAAAAAAATTTTGAAATCCCTCCCGCGGTTTTCTAGATTTTGTCGGCCGGTCGGCATACAGACATACATTTTTTTTTAGAATCAGTAGGTCCTAAAACGTCGAGAAATGCCGAAAAAGTTGGGGTAAGAATTTAACTTTTGGCTCATGAGCGTAATACTTAGGTCTTTCAGACCCAAGTAATACTGCTAAAAACTATTACTAGCTAAAGGTTAACACTAAATATTTCTTTTATAGTATAGCAATTTAATTCAAATACAAAAATATTTGTTTTTGAGTGTCTCATAACGGCATCAAAGTGAAACATAATAGTAGTTTAATCAATGAGTGAATAATGAAGTAGTTTATTCTCAAGCAAAAGTTTAAAATTTGAGCGAGGCACGAGCGAGAATTTTAATTTGCGAGAGAATAAAACTCATTATTCACGAATCGATTACAATACTTTATTCTCTGACAAAGATTTTATTATAAAAAAGAATTGTGTATTATAAAAAATAAAAACATTTTCTTCAATTAAAACAATAAATCTTTATTGTTTTAATTGATAAATCAAATTTCTTAATAAAAAAACCCTGATGATAAAAAACGCCCTTCTCATACAATCAACCAAGTTCAACTAAACGAAATAAGAGAATTACTCAAAATTTGATTTTTGAACAAAACTTATCAAAGCAATTGTGATTATAATTTGAAAATAATTTTAATGAAATCAAAACAATTTGACCAATTGGAATCATACCAATTGAATAAAATGTTCATTAGGCAATAGGTTAAGTTCATTAGGCTATAGGTTAGAAAACAATACAATAATACATACTATTATTATCGAAAAAACATACAAATAAAGCTGATATAATTAAATGGAAGAGAATAAATACATTAAAACTTCAATTTTAAAAAAACAAAAATATTTTTAAAAATCAAAGCAACCTGAATTTTTAAATAAATTTTTTACCATGGTTAACACATTTTTTAATATTTTTAAACTTAAGTTTTAATACTCTGACAAGGCCTACTTGATTAAATAAATGTGTTTGATGCTGTTTTCTGGTGTTTTAAAGGTATTGCAAGTATTTTTTGGTTTCTAAACATTTGTGGTATTTTAATATTAATTATTATAATAGCCTATAGTTTATAAACAAACATTTGAATATGTAAAACAAAAAAAAATTATTTTTAATTAAGTCTTTAACTCTTTTAAAACAATCGTCGGAATGCGTGAAAGTTTTGAACTTAAAATTTAATAAAATGATAATTTTTATTTTAAATTTGATTGAAGCCTAATAATTAATAAACTTTTATGCATTTTCGATGTTTTTTTTGTACTCTTATAAAATACAAAATAAAAATAACTCTAAAACAATAATTTCAAATTAACTCTAAAAAAGTCGGACAAGTGCGAATAAAATTCGCTCGCCAAGGGTTCCGTGAATGTAAAAGAACACAATATCAAAAATAAATGACATAAAGTTATGTTGTAAAGTCTTTATATCGCCAGACTATGGACGCATAACAGAATAAATGTTTAATCGTAGACGTCAATAGTAAATGTCAATCACATCCCCATTGATCAAAAATGTTACTTTGAGGTAAAATCTTATCCATAGCTGTTTGTGTTAGCTAAAGAAAGATTTAACCAGTATTTTAATGGTCTAAATTGGGAATATTTGTTCTATAAATCAGCGTCGAAATATAGGGTGGTCTACATACACTTAAAATAGCACTTTTTTCATCAATAACTAAAAACTGTGCATTGTAGAATTCTAAAAAATGTTTCAATGTTTCTTAAATTAAGTGTTCTTTCAAATGACACTCCACTCGTTTGGTTCCAAAAAAGTTTTATTTCCAAAGAGTTTATCAAACTTCCTGTCTCTGTGGATTTTATCAAATTTTTCTGTTAATTAGGCTAGAAATGCAAGGGGGGACCAACTTTTTGTGTCACTTTATTGATAATAATTCAAAAACTATGCATTGCAAAATTCTAAAAAAAATGGCAATATTTCTAAAATCACGTGCTCTTTCAAATGACACCACACATGACCTGGTTTTAAATGATGTTTTTACCCAACATTCCCACCCCTTTAATAAATATAGTAATGAGTGTCTGCCACTTTTCTATATTTTTCATTAAAAACCTACTCAATTTTCTATCATTCCAAATATATTTCAAGATTTTCGATGAAGTAGGGTCGGAGTTAATCGGGGCAATAAAACATCCCGAAAACGTTATTTTTCAAAATTATTTGATTTAATTATTAATTATTTCATAATTATTTCAGAATTATTAATTCCAAAATATATTTTTAAATAATGCTGAAATGAAGCCCTTTCATATGATACCCTACTCGTCTCGCTAAAAAAATGTATGTTTTCAAAGGCTTTACATCGTACCTCCTTAAAACAAACGAACACAACTTTATTTATTTTTTAACCCGCCATCTTGTGTGGATAAGTTAGTTTTAAAAGCACCTCAAATTTTAAGTTCATCGGATTAATGGTTCACGAGATAATCGAAATAATGTGAAAAACACGTTGTACTCTCACCAATAGTGTTCCGTATAAAAAACGGAACCCTAAAAATGTGATCTTACAAGATTAATTCTTTTTCACATAACCTTAAAATAAACGAAAAGAAAACCCATTTATTTAAATGGCTATTGATTCACTCATATTCTATAGACACCATATTAGAACTTTTTTTATTTAAACAACATCCTAAATCACATTGTACAGTAATTATTATTCTTTTAAACGAAAAACGCTTTAATAATTGTTGTTGTACGCCATTTTCACAACGCTTTTCAGAATAACTTTTTGGTTTCATTTTCATTTGTTTCCTAGCGGTAACTTTTTTCGTTGATGATTTTTAAATTGAAACTTTTTCAATCTCATTTACATGTCTTGAATTAGACTATGATTAGATAATTCATGTTCTGGTTTTGATCCAAAAACTTTTAAAAAGGGTTTATCAACACTCTATAATCCATGCTGTTGTAGAACCGAAAAAGTAAAAAAAATTATGTGTTGTGATAATAAATGGTCTGCAGCCATTATGCTTTACAACAACAAAAATTTGTTATCTAAATTCGGTTTTGATGTAACGTTAAATTTGTATTTGCAATGGCAGACTTCAGACTTGGCTTCATAATTTAACTAGATCAAATCACGATGTTGTGATACAAGATTTTTAACCCAAAATAGCCAAACCACTCCAATCCTATAAAATCCTGAGAATCGCCAAGCTCAATATAATCTATTACTCTTTCACTAGATATATTTTATTGTATCATGAATCATTCTTATCACTTTTATATGGAATTGATTAATTATCCTTCATCGTTATGCTTTCATTCTTCATATATTCAATACAAAACAAAAAATATCAAAAATCTACTTGCACTGTATATATTAATTTTGTCTCAGCATAAAAACTAAACGACAGAAAATTTTATGATGCTTTTTTATCATCAATTATCTTGTAACCTCTTTAACCGTCTGTAGAAAATAGAAAGAAACTCTCTGCCACTTTTCTATAAAAAGCAAATTTGAAGAAAAATATGAAAATGTTAGCTAAGTTAAACCAATCATTTCGGCGATGAATTCCCTTGTACAACTACAACATGAATTAGTTATCCAAAGTTTACCTTTTCGGTAATTTATGTTTTTAAAATAACAAACCAATAAAACAACGAAATATGCAAAATCAAACAAAAAGTAAAAATGAAAACAATATCAATTAAAGGAAAATAAGAAAATGTTCCGTCTCCATAATTTTAGAAAAATTTGGAAAATTGCCAATAATATAAAATAAAAGAAATTAATAAATGGAGAACAAGAAAAAGAGAAAATTAATGAAAAACATTTTCTTGTGATTTTCTTGATTAAATTTATACGCTTTTGCTGTTTTTATTGGTATATTGATTTTACAAGAAACAAGTACAAACTAAAACATGATTTGGTTGATTTCGTTTTGTCACGTCCGATTAAATATTTAATTTTGATTTCGATAATATCGAAAGAAATCGTACGAGCTTTGGAGATTTTGGAAAAAAATTAAATAAAAAGCCACAAGAAATCAATAAAGAATTTATGAGGATTTCTTTTTAAACCAGTTTGATTTTTGGTTCATAAGACGTAATGGGAAAAATATGATGATTGATTCAAATCAATATTTTAGTTCTGTACTTCACTTAAATTTTATACAGCATTAAAAGAATTACATTTATCCTATAGTTGACTTTCCAAACTCAAACAATGTAATTGATTACTTATTTACTTATTCAAATTTCATTTTTCCCTAAACCATCTCTAGTTTCCGTTTAAAAGTAAAAGCTGTACGACAATTGAATCAATTCGTCCAGTCAAAAAAAAAGTTAATTAAAAAACTTTTACTTCAACATCTTTACAGTAAAACTGGACCGAGCAAATACCAGGATAATTTTCATTTCTAGATAAAAAAACAAAGACACTATTATTGAATGCAAATTACAATAAAAATTTTATTTCATTTCCGGTAAAACTAATTACTTAAAAATCCTTTTTCAATCTTTATTTTTATTTTTTAGGATGAATTAAAGTTTTACAATTCAACATTGTATTCCGCTTTTTTTGTTTTTAGGAAACGTTTTCATTTTAATTTTTGAAGGAAATTTATCTTAGTATTATACTTTTGAGAGCAATCTGCACAGAAATTGTGAAAATAAAATTTTTCATTTGAATGATGAGTTAGTTACTTGTAAAATGAAATGATTGTTGTTTTTGCTTTCGTTTTGTTATTCCAAAAGCATTGCTTTGATTTGATTATCTTTGGTGGTTCATCAGGGTTTAATTAGCTTGGGTGTAATTAGTAATGTAATAGATTGATCGATGTTGATTAAATAAAAATAACATAATGAAACGTAGATCACCAAATTTTGGTTTTTAGTTTTTAGTTTTGGGTTAGTTTTGGGCAGCGATGTATATCAAACATAACTTTTTGTTAAAGTACATGTATTTTTTATTTCTGTTTACATATGTATTACAAAACTAACATGAAACATCAATATGTTGTCGGAAAATTATAACAGATCATAAATTAACATAATTTAGTGAAAAGATTATACAATCAGCAAACTAATCAAAAATATTTTGCGTTTCGTGAAAATATTTCAAAATCACAAATTCATATTTCTTTCAAAATTCCAAAAATATTGTAAAACTAAATAAAATCAAAAATTCAAACTTTTTGCAAACAAAATTCTAAGAATATTTCAAAGATTATTACAAAATCAAAGATTAAAACTTTTTTTTAAAAATTCTAAAAATATTGCATAAATTATAACAAAATCAAAAATTGTTACTTTTTCCAAAACTATAAAAATTATAATAAAATCAAAAATTTGAAATTTTTCAAAATTCTATAAATATTCCAAAAATTCTTACAAAATCTAAAATTGAAACATTTTTCAAATTTCTCAATATATATATAAAATTCAAAAATTCTATTTTTGTTTTCAAAATTCTAAAAATATTCCAAAAATTAGAATAAAATCAAAAATCCCAACTGTTTCCAAATTCTAATTATATTCCAAAAATTCTTAAAAATTCAAACTTTTTCCGAAATTCAAAAACTATTGCAAAAATTATAACAATATCAAAAATTGAAACTTTTTCCAAAATTATAAAAATTATAATAAAATCAAAAATCTAAAATTTTTCAAAATTCCAAAAATATTTCAAAAACTATAACAAATTAAAAAATTTCCATATTCAATTATATTTACGTAAACAAACCGCTAAATTTTTTTTTCCAAAAAATTATCTAAAAAAATAAATAAAAATCATTCTATTGACACACCTGACATGTGTGTCAATAGAATGATTTTGACTAACTTATAATTCTCAATAATAATAATAAAATCATGTCAAACAAATAATTAATTTTATTTTTCCAAAAAGTTGGGTAAAAAAATAAATAAAAATCTTTCTTTTGACACACTTCACCACATTTTTTTGACAAACTTGTAATGCCATAATTCTCAATAGTAATAATAAAATTTCATGTCAAACAAATAATTAATTTTATTTTTGTCCAAAAAAATTGGGCAAAAAATAAAAATCTTTCTTTTGACACACTTGACGTTTTTTTGACACACTTCCGGTACAGTTATCGAACACATCGTCCTTTCGGCTCTTTCTATTGAATAAACCTATTTTTAGAAAAAACAATTTTTGAAATCCGTCCAGTGGTTTTCTAGATTTCGTAGGTTGTGACGGTCAGACGGCCGGCCGGCAGACAGATACATTTTTTTTTTGCTTTTTTAGAGTCATTAGGTCCTAAAACGTCGAGAAATGCCAAAAAAAAGTGGGGGTAAGAATTTCACTTTTAGCTCATGAATGTAATACTTCGGTCTTTCAGACCGATTAATAATATACAATACTTTACAGAAAATTTTAAAAAAGAGGTCAGTTTTACAAAAAAAGAAAAACAAGAAATCAATTCTAATTATTTTCAAATTTTAGGATAATAATGCTTGCTGAGTTTTTTTTTCTGATTTTATATTTAAATTCTTGCATTTTATAAAGATGTGTAAAAAAGTAATCAACGGATAATGGATTTAAAATAGAGATTTCCTTTGTTTTTGATAATAGCTATTTATGTATTAAGGGCGTAAAGTAGATCTTTTTGCTTGATAGTTAAACAAACACTCGAAAGCAAAAATATACTTTATGCCCGAATCACATACAAGATTTTTTGTACGAGTAAGATTCTGTATTATTTGCATAAATTAAAATACATATACATATATTTACATACACAAAATAGTAAAATGTTTGTTGTGAAAATTGTTTAATCCAAGTCGTTTTTCGTTTGATAATTATTTTCCTAAATTTCTATAGCAACCAATTTTTTTTAAATTTCTATATTAACTTATTTAAAACATTTTGTTTTTCAGTTTCATTTGATCTATCGTATTGCCAATGTATGTATATTTCTTGTAAAATATTTTTTGAGAAAATTGTTAAATTCACGTAATATTTTGTTATTTTTTTTCTAAATTTCCTTAGCAAACAATTTGTTTAATTTTAATTGCATACAAAATTACAAACAAATAGAAAAATTTTAATTTTTGTTTTCGGAGTGGGAAAATATCACTATATAACAAATAATGTTTTTTGTTCTTTTAAAGGCAAAATTTCCACTATTGATTTTGCGGTTTAAAAAAAACACTATTTTTCTTTTTTATGGAGTACTGTTGGATGGAGTACTGTCTGTATGAAGTACTGTTGTCCAGTTTGGTGTTCTGCTTCTGTTTCCATCTTGGCCCTTTGGACTCTGTTCAAAAGCGGGCTATACGAATTGTGGGTGATCGAGCTTTGACATCAAAACTTGATTCCCTACAACATCGTCGCACTGTTGCTGACCTTGTTGTTTTTTACAAATATCGTCATCAGCAGTGCTCAGATGAAATCAGCGGCATCATGCCACAAATTTATTCTTACCACCGTTTCACTCGGCAATCGGCTGCCGCAACCAGTGAAAGGCAGAAAGACAGATCGGCAGATCGCAGATCTGGCAGATCGCAGAAAGACTTCTTTGTCCGAACTGCATACAAATGGAATAGTTTGCCGGAATCCTTAGTCTCAGGTGGCTTCAACCCGCAGAGGTTTAAAAAAGCGTTCATCAACAGCTTAGAACGCTAGTTCTTGTGGGACCTAGGTCTTAAAAAAAACGTATTTGTGTGTTGTTGTGACACATATTCTAAACCCTATATAGCACAACACTTTTTATTTTTTACAAAAAAAAAAAATTAAAATTTTTTTTATTTTCTCTAACATGTTTCGAATAACTCATCAATAATTCAGTGCGAATTTAACGTGATAGTATTTGCATTGAAAAAACACAGTAGCCTAGAAATTTAAATATCATCGAGGTTTTCCGTTGCTTGACCAAATATGCTTACAAAATAACAGAATTATGTAGATTGATTTGTATTTAACATTTTTACCGATCGGAAAATGACCAACCTTATTCAATTTTATTTTATTTTTCTCAAAAGTGTTTCGATTAAAATAAAACTGATTATATTAAAACTGAAAATTTGATCCTAACTAAAATTTTATCATGTACGCTTTGGTTTTGTTTTCATTTAAACTAAATTTAAAGTGAAATGGATATTATTTGACGATTAATTGTTTTTGGTTTTGTTTTTATTTAGAATGAAATTAAAATAAAATACATGTTGTTTGGCAGTTATTTCTTCCTGGCAATAGAAGAATAAAATTGTATTTTTTTCTATAAATGGAAAAAGATAACCATGCTGCATGGGACCCTGTATTTTTGTGTTTATTTTTACAGGAGCCTTTTCTTTTGTGGAAATTATTTTCAATGCGAAATTTGAATTTAAAAAACAGCTTCAATTTTTTTTTATAGTTTTATAGTGTACATACATAAAATATATAACATATTACTTATCCTGTATATTTTATAATCTAAGAGAAAAATATTATAAATTATAAATAGTATTTTTTTTTAAAACCGTAAAATCAATAGTGGAAATTGGCTCTAAAAGAAAAACAACATAAATTGTTAAATAGAAAAATGCTTACATTAAACAATTTTTTCAAAATAAAATTTCACAAAACATATATGTCTGTAAATATATGTATGTTTTTTTGGAAATAGCCATAATGTATTTTGTTCTTTTGAGTTCGTTTGACATTGTCAAAAATATTTATGCTTTAGGGCGTAAAATAGTAATTTTAGGCATTGTTATTTCAATTTTAGGCATTGTTATTTCAATAGGAAAAAAAGCCTGCTTTACGCACAATTTTTGAATCGAAAAAGGGCATTTTACGGTTTACTCGTACAAAAATTAGTTTTAAGAACTAAATTAATACCATATTTGTATCTTGGTCAAACAACAAAGCGAACATGCTTGATTTATGTTTTCAAATATTATTCTCAACTGACAATACTTTTTTATTAATAAGTTTTATATATTTATGTCGTGCCGCTTAAAAATAAAATTCCATTAATAGAGAATAATAAAAAATTTATGTTAACTTTATATTTAATTTAAGAAAATCATGCCACAAGTTGTTCAAATGAGAAAATATAACGAGATATTTATATAAAATTTACGATTGACATAATTCGAGGAGAGCTTTTATTCATTTTTACGATATTCATTGCCACTTTTGTTTATCTATAATAATAATTATAAATTTTTATTTAGTTTATTCAATTATGAATTATTTCTTTAATCTTTATACTACACCAAACATTGAAAAGGGATATTATTTATAGATCGAGTTAATATGGAATTTAGAATAATAGAAGATTTTCAACAAAAAATTTTTTTCCATCGAGTGAGGTGATAAATAGAAATTGTTTCAATTATAAATTATTAGATTAAAATATTACATTTGTACAAGTTGTAAATTATTATGTTTGGATTTGGTTTAAAAACTTTCAACTGACAAAAATACATGAAAATATTATAGCAACCTCAATTTAATTAACACTGCTAAAAGTATTCAATTACAAAAAAATAATTCTACATTTGACATTTTTATTTTTATCACTGGAAGTGAAAATTCATTCATCTTTAGACTGTTAAAGTGCATTGGGCTACTCTCCATGAAAATTCAACTTTCATATTTATGAGTAAAAAAAAATAGTATTTTTTGTTGGATAAATACAAAGTTAGATTCGATCTCATTTTCATAAAACGTCATTAATGAGATATTGCCAATTGAATACATTAATATCATATGACGAATCACATTTATTTGTATTTAAACGTAAAATCCTATGCTATTTTTGGTCCACATAAGAGAGACAATAAAGAGAATAGGATTTGATATATGTAACTTTGAAATCAGGCGGATTGTTGGTTCTGGTCCTCGAATAGGTTGTGTCCGATCCAACAGGATTGTTTGGTTTGGGCATATTCTTCGGTCCAATTCACAGTCTAGAATGATAAAAAAATTTACTTTAAGTTCCCAGGGAGTAGGCGACGAAAAGTAGACCACAATGTCAACAACAAAGATGAACTACAATGGGAAACGAACGTAATGAATGACATTAAAAAATCGGCTGCCATGGTAATTATATCATCGTTGCTAACGACCGTGATTAATTTAAGATATTTTTACGAGATAAGATATTTTATTAAGATATTTTATTTGCAAGTGCTTACGAATTTTATCAAATGTAAATATAAAGCTCTAAGTTATAGCTCTACAAATTCAAATATCTACATTAAAATGAATAATGTGTAATAAAACTGAACTTTTCTTCACTCTCCAATTCAAATCGATTATTATCAAAATAACATAACGAAAACATAAAAACCAGTAAACTATGAAACATGCACTAGAGCAAAAATTATTTTATTCACAACCTTATATGCAATACGGCTATTTCTGACTTTTTAAAAGTTGGGCAATGAGATATTCCTGTTTTTTGATCAATTTCCATCCTAGGGTGGAAAGTGATTACTTCGGTTGGGAAGTAAAGTAAAAAAAAAGTGCGATTTTTATAAAAATTTTGATTTAGTCCGTTATTAAAAGCTATTTTTGTTAGAAAAAAATTTTAATTCGATATTAGGTTTTAAAATTTAATTATTAGGTTTTAAAATTCAAATACAAACACCAAATTCGTGTTTTAATTGTTTCTTAATTTGTTTTAATTGACTAATTGTAAATAAAATTACCCACAAACATCGGTAGAAAGTTTATACCGGCCTCGTGTTATATATACCTTTAGCATCTATATGTTAGCCCTCGGCAAAAATAAAAGACTTTCCGCCCCGGTATGTAATATTCTATTCCTTTGCTATTAAAATCTTAAAACTATTTCAAAATTTTAAAGTTTTCTTTTTATTTATTTTAATGTTCTTGGAAGCTTGCCAAAAAAACTATATATAAGAAATTATTTTCACTCTATTATGTTCGTATGTATATAGTTTCTATAGTATTTAGAACAATTTAATATACTCGTATTCCATTTAAAAATTTGAATTTAAAAAAAATTCAGTTTATGTGCAGAGAAATCAATGAACCTTTTTTGTAGTCTTAAAGGCATGTTATTCGAAAATGGATAATATAAAGTGAAAAGTGTTGTTATAGAAAATTGGTCATAGAAGTGAAAAATTTATTACCTATCATAAAATAATTTGAACTCGAATGTGTTGTTTGGTTTTAAGAAAATTAACACATTTCTAAAAAACATAAAATTTGTTCGTTATCGAAGCAATTCACAAAGCTTTTGTAGCAAAGCAAACTAGTCTCAGTCCCAATTATAAACAAATTAATTTTTCAATTAATCATATTCAAAGAACCATTTTGTGTGTATGAAATGACTTTTTAAAACTTCATAGACTCAATTCTTCAAACTTATAATTTTGCATGCAGTCACAATTAACAAGTTCGCAATGTAAAAGAATTATACAAAATTGCTATATATGTAATTTACTTCGTGTTGTCAAAACTTTCTTAAAAACAAATTGGCAAAATAAACTTCAACAAATATAATTTTTTGTTAAAAAATTTACGAAAAACAAATTCCAACAAATGTAAATTTTTTGTTAATAAATTTTCTCCAACATATATGAATTGGGTTGTTCTCTTGAAATCTAAACGGAAAAACAATTTTTATTCGCCTATATATTAAAATGTTATATTTTGTTGCCATAGTTACGTAGCCATAGCAACCGTTCAATTCAAAATTTCATAATCCAATCAAAATGGTTGTTATTTTTTGTTGTCATAGTTTAACAATTTGTTAGAAAATAATCCCACGTATTTTGGTCAAAGATTACTTGTTCATTTTAATTTTGATTTGGATTAATCCATTTTTTTGTTAAATTTTGTTTGTAGCAAATAAGAAATAGCATATGACGCACGGACGTACGCTATTTTGGTCTTAATGTAGGTGGAAATCTCGGCTATCGCTTCGATTTGCAAACTCCACATACGATTTGCTAGTCCAAAATTTTTAGCTTTACGTCCTTGCATCATAATCTACTGTTATAAACACTAATATCACGATTTACAACTATATGGGCAGATCACCCAAATCAATTATATTAAGTCTTCAGTGGAAGTGAAATTACACCATAAAATTGAGTGAATTGATGAAATTAATACAGGAGAGGGACACTTATTGACAGCCTACCTTATCCAACATATACGGCAAAAATGAGTTTTTATTATATGGTGCTTTTTCTGTTTAGGTGTTCACCACAAAAGCGCCTTTTAGACGACAAGAATTATATCGACAGAAAAAACAAAGCATACTGTTTAAATATCATAGTTTGTATAAATAAAAAATAAAATTTCTGAAAAAAACTATCAGTAGTAATTTCCCAAGGACGGTGATAATTCGAATTAAGTTTTTACGAAAATTTTGAAAATAAGTCGATTGATAATAATTCGAAGCCATACGCCGAGAGCTAATGTTATCAATGTCACTGGCTTGAGGATTTTTCCAAAAAATTATGAAAATTTATCACCGGTCGAGAGAATTTCGTTTAGAAAAGTTTTCGCCATATTTGATTTCCTTATGTTTTTTAGGGTTCCGTTTTTTATACGGAACACTATTGGTGATAGTACAACGTGTTTTTCACATTATTTCGATTATCTCGTGAACCATTAATCCGATGAACTTAAAATTTGAGGTGCTTATAAAACTAGCCTATCCACACAAGATGGCGGGTTAAAACATAAATAAAGTTGTGTTCGTTTGTTTTGAGGAGGTACGATGTGAAGCCTTTGAAAACATACATTTTTTTAGCGAGACGACTAGGGTATCATATGAAAGGGCTTCATTTCAGCATTATTTAAAAATATATTTTGGAATTTTACACCTCACCATTTTTTGTATAATTTTGAAAAATGACGTTTTCGAGATGTTTTATTGCCCCGAATAACTCCGACCCTACTTCATCGAAAATCTTGAAATATATTTGGAATGATAGAAAATTGAGTAGGTTTTTAATGAAAAATATAGAAAAGTGGCAGACACTCATAGCTATATTTATTAAAGGGGTGGGAATGTTAAGGGGTAAAAACATAATTTAAAACCAGGTCATGTGTGGTGTCATTTGAAAGAGCACTTGATTTTAGAAATATTACCATTTTTTTTAGAATTTTGCAATGCATAGTTTTTGAATTATTATCAATAAAGTGACACAAAAAGTTGGTCCCCCCCCCTCGCATTTCGAGCCTAATTAACAGAAAAATTTGAAAAAATTCACAGACAGGAAGTTTGATAAAAACTCTGAACGAAAAATATAGCGAACTCTCAAATAATTATATTTTTGTGTTTTTAGGGGATTGGGGTGAGGAAGGGTGAAACCAAGCGAGTGGGGTGTCATTCGAAAGAGCACTAAATTTCAGAAACTTTGCAATTTTTTTTAGAATTTTGCGGTACACAGTTTTTGAGTTATTCTAAAAAATGTGCAAATTCCAGACCGTTCCCCCCCTCCCCCCCTACGTTTCGACACTGATTGACAGAAAAAACTGAAAAAATTCATAGACTTAGGAAATTTGCTATATTTTGAACGAAAATTATAGCGAACTCTCAAATAATTATATTTCTGTGTGTTTAGGGGATGGGTGTAAGGGGGGTAGAAAAAAACTTTTTTTGACCCAAGCGAGTGGGGTATCATTTGAAAGAGCACCGAATTTCCAAAACATTGCAATTTTTTTTAGAATTTTTCGGTATACAGTTTCGAAGTTATTCTAAAAAACGTGCAAATTCCAGACCGTTCCCCCCCCCCCTACGTTTCGACACTGATAGACGGAAAAAATTGAAAAAATTCATAGAGACAGGAAGTTTGCTATATTTTGAACGAAAATTATAGCGAACTCTGAAATAATTATATTTCTGTGTGTTTAGG
Source organism: Diogma glabrata (assembly GCA_963693315.1). Classification (NCBI taxonomy): domain Eukaryota; kingdom Metazoa; phylum Arthropoda; class Insecta; order Diptera; family Cylindrotomidae; genus Diogma; species Diogma glabrata. The sequence goes on along the minus strand of OY856187.1, from coordinate 25,854,918 downwards.
GGATGGGTGTAAGGGAGAAAAAAACTTTTTTTGACCCAAGCGAGTGGGGTATCATTTGAAAGAGCGCTAAATTTCCAAAACATTGCAAATTTTTTTATCATTTTTCGGTACACAGTTTCGGAGTTATTCTAAAAAATGTGTAAATTCCAGACCGTTCCCCCCCCCCTACGTTTCGACACTGATAGACGGAAAAAATTGAAAAAATTCATAGAGACAGGAAGTTTGCTATATTTTGAACGAAAATTATAGCGAACTCTGAAATAATTATATTTCTGTAATTTTAGGGGATGGGTGTAAGGGGGGTAAAAAAAACTTTTTTTGACCCAAGCGAGTGGGGTATCATTTGAAAGAACATTTAATTTAAGAAACATTGCAACATTTTTTAGAATTCTGCGATGCACAGCTCTTTAGTTATTGATGAAAAAAAGTGCTATTTTAAGTGTATGTATACCACCCTATATTTCGACGCTGATTTATAGAACAAATATTTTCAATTTAGACCATTAAAATACTGGTTTAATCTTTCTTTAGCTAACATAAACAGCTATGGATAAGATTTAACCTCAAGTAACATTTTTGATCAATGTAGATGTGATTGACATTTACTATTGACGTTTACGATTAAACATTTATTCTATTATGCGTCCATAGTCTGGCGATATAAAGACTTTACAACATAACTTTATGTCATTTATTTTTGATATTGTGTTCTTTTACATTCACGGAACCCTTGGCGAGCGAATTTTATTCGCACTTGTCCGACTTTTTTATGTTTTATGCAATATGCATGAATTGTTTTGAGGAAGCAAACAAAAGTAGTACTATCGAAAATTGAAAATAAACAGAACAACCAGAAATATATTATAAATGACAGATACAATATCATCGCTATGAAATTTATTTTGCATGCAAATAAATTATATAATATTATAATATACTATAATAAAACCTAACCTATAATAAAAATATAATATAATATTAATATAAATAAATAAAATAAAATTGGGAGAAAGTAAAATTCATTAAACACGAAAGCAATACGACGTTTTATTCTTGCCTACTCTGTATTAATTTAAATTAAATTATTTTAAAATTCATTGATACAATAAATAAAACAAATAAAGAGAAACAATGAATTTTATTGTATTTTTTATATGATTAATTCCAAACAATTTAATAAATTTAATTCAATTTCGATACATATGTAATTGTTTGGTATTTTGAAAGTGAAATGTCCTACAATGAAAGACATCAAATTTTATACTAACAAAAAACCAAAAAACAATCATAAAACAGATAAGATTTTTACAGTGGAAATTTAATTCAATTTAATCATAGTAGCTTTTGCAATTTTAAATAATCAAGAGAGAGACATGCGTTTTAGTTTGACTTTATTATTTTTTATATAATAATCAGAGAGAGCATACACATTTTTGTTGATTTTTGTAAAATACAATCAAGTTTTTGTAAAATACAACCAAAAAATTTTATTTTAGAGTTCAAAACAATCAAATAAATTAAATGGATAATGAAATGGATAATGAAATTTGGAATTACTGTATAACTATGACAACTAAATAACAACTATTTCAATTGGATTATGAAATATTGAAAAGACTGCTTTGATAAAAAAATTTTATTCATACAAATTTAAATATTTTTTTCTCTTTTTTGGAAGTAATTATGACGATGAAAATTCATATTTATAAAAATTTTGATGTATTAATTTCATATTTATAAAAAATTTAAACGTTTGCCGAAAAAATAGCGTATTTAATTCGGAGCTAAAGTGACTTTTTGCGTATCGTCTAAAATTGTCAAACTATAGACTCAACACAAAAAGTATCACTTTAGCTCCTAATTAAATAATGTACTATTAATTTATTTATAAAGCATTATTGACATTAATGAAGGAGAACCAAAAATATGCCAAATAAAAACATTTTTTGTACGAGTTGTATGTGCATATAAAAATTTGTTTTTCGGTAAACTGCTGTAAAGTTTAACTTTACTACCGCCAGGGAGTTATTTAAAGTCTTACTTTTTAGCCTGCGGAATCAATAATATAAATTATTTTTTCGGCAAACGGCTGTAAAGTTTATTTTTACTGCCGCCAGGGAGTTAGTTAAAGTCTTACTTTTTAGTCTGTGGCTGCAAAAGTAACGCCATTTTTATTTTATACGCCAGCGGCTGTAAAGTAGCATATGTCATTTGTTATTTTTTCAAACATATTGTATAACTATGACAACAAAAACTAAGTTGATTCTCATTGGATTATGATGTTTTGAATTATTGTATGTTACTATGACAACAAAATATAACAAACAGTTTCATTGGATAATGAAATTTGGAATTATTGTATAACTATGACAACAAAATAACAACTATTTCAATTGGATTATGAAATTTGGAAAAGGCTGCTTTGATAAAAAAAATTTATTTATACAAATCTAAATGTTTTTCTCTTTTTTGGAAGTAATTATGACGATAAAAATTCATATTTATAAAAAATTTGATGTATTAATTTCATATTTATAAAAACTTAAACGTTTGCCGAAAAAATAGTGTATTTAATTCGGAGCTAAAGTGACTTTGTGTATCGTCTATAAATGTCGGCCTCCCTACGTCAAACTATAGTCTCAACACAAAAAGTATCACTTTAGCTCCTAAATAATGTACCATTAGTTGTATCGTGAAAATTTCTATTTCCACAAAATATACATGAAATGTACAACTCGTACAAAAAATGCTTTTAATTTAGCATATTTTTGGTTGCCCTACTAATTACTATCTATTACGCATAAAATATAAAATGTTATCCTTTAGTAGCACAAACAACTTTGTCTGGACATTTTAAACAATTTTTATTTTGCTGTTGTGACCCCCATATGCTCTCGAAATATAATTGGCTTCATTTTCGTTACAGCTGAAAAAAAAAATTCAGTCTCTCCTCGTTAACGTGTTTAAAGTTCCAAACGCGACCAAAATTGGCTTTAACTGATATAGGCATTGTTAAATTTACTATTGCTGCTATTAATACATGGTCCGATTATCCAAGGGGCTGGTCAGCTTTTATATTGGTTTCAATTCGTTCGTTTGCCACTAAAAGATTCAATACATTGGGTGGTCTGCACTAATTTGGTCTAGATTGGACGATAATGTATAGAAAAGGGACAACCTATAGAAGAGTTTAGGGAGCTGAATAATCCTTCAATGCTAGAGAATTGTGATTCAACTTAGAGTTCAACTTGTAAAGTCATTCTCGGCATGGCAGTGAATTTCGAACAAATACACATAAAAGGAATGTTGCAATTTCTTGAATTGTTGAAAACTAAGTATTCGGTATTTACCGAGATCCGACTGATGATTTATGGTATATTGTTGATATATTCTATCTTCCACAAGCAGTATTTTTTGTTAGTAGACTTCGACAGTTTTTTAATGGACCTATACTGATTAAGTTATTAGGTGTTTATTGTTCCGTGCTTAATAAATGATCACAAGTAATTTACTGTTAAATATGTACGCAGTGTACCATTACTAAAATTTATTTAAAGAAAAAAATAATGTTATTCATTAATCCAAAACAAAAATCATTAAAAATATATCTGCTTCAATTATTAAAGAAAATCAATTGATGTTATTCCATACACAAACACGAAGAAAAATAAAATTTCTAAAACATAAAACCAATTTTCTTTTAATTTTCGTTTTTATTTATTTTTCATTGTTATCATTATTTTTTATGTATTTTGCTTTGAAAATTTTTCGAAATTTAATTTTCAACAGTTCATTGTTTAAATATGTTTGGTGCTAAATTGTTTTTATTTTGGGTATTAGGTGTTTGTGTTGGAGGTGAAGTGGTGGTATAAAGATTCTAAAAGGACTACGAAGAAAATAAAAAAATTCCATTTAAAGTAAACAAAACATGATGTAACGGATCGTTTGATATGATTTCAAACGAATTCAATTATGAAGGTTGATGCTTGACTGTTTTAGTATGTAATTTTTTTAATGGAAACTTTTGTAAAAAATAATTTTATAATAGCAACACTTAATATTTAACGATTTCAAAAAATTAGGTTTCAACAGATAAACAGATAATAACAAAAACTTATATATTTCAAAATATATATGTTACGATATAAAATAAAACATATTAAAAATGGCAAAAAAAGTTTAAAACTAAAATCCTAATGGCGTGTTCGATTTACGCAACTCGTGCGCACTAGTGCAAACTTTTTCAGTGCTTCAAATTCGGTTTATAAGTTTCACTACACCAGTGCAGTTATTCATGTTCGATTTACAAGTTTTATTGCTTATTTTAAGTTTTTTAAGTTCGGTTTACCAGTTTAGTACATAAAAACTAACAGAGTTTGCACTTTTTTCAACTGTCAAATAGAATGAGTTTTTTGAGAAACTGCAAATTTTGTATTTAAATAATAAATGCAAATAATGAATCAAAACCGAAAGTATCTTGTGGTAAATGAGCTTTTAACAAGTTTAGATTCATCTGATGATGAAATGGAAGCAATTTGTGCAACTAACATGGAAAAGTGGAACTTATGTAAAATTGTTAACATCGTAGAAGTAATAGAGGCTTTTGATAGTATAGAGGTATTTTTCCTAAGTATTTATTGAATTTAAAACAGTTACAAATAACATATTTATTTACAAACATAGTTCAGACGAAAAAAAACCACTGAACTTCTAAACTTTAGTTTCATTGAATATTTTTTTTCAGTTGTAGTTTGTTTACACTGAGTTTTGAGTGGATCAGTTTTAGGTTTTTTTTTTAAGTTTTATTCAAAATTCTACACTCATGCAGTTTTTTAGCAATTAACACCAGAAAAGTGATGTAAATCGAATACGCCATAAGTAAACAAAACCTTTATCCCTTTGATTACATAAACTCTAATTGTACCCTTTTTATACATGTTTTTTAAAACCCACATTCCCATTTCGATATCTTACGCCTAAGTTATTAGCCAACCTCGTAATCTTGTTATTATATTTAATTTGTTCGTCTGTTCATTCATTCAATAAATTACTAAATTACTAAAGTAATTCAACACTTGTAATAACCAAACAAAATAAAAATAAAATTAATTAAAAGCAAATAAAACAAAATGGAAAATACTAAATCTACGGAGGTGGAATGATATGTAACTGCCAACGCTAATAAATCTTCTTAAAATATCAAATCTGGATAAACTAAACTAAAGATTTCCTGTCTAGCTTCCTTATATACTAAACCTTTCTAATATCGTTCAGTTTTATATCGCATGCATAGACAACACAATTCACTTGCCAACTAATCCTTATAAAAAAAATTATCACATGGGAAAACAACACCATACAAAATTAAAAGTTCTAAAGTAAATAAATAAATATGTAATTATATTTTAAATGTGTCGAATAACCACAGAAGTTTTTCATGGTCATTTATCCCCTAAAAGCTACCTTTTAAATTTTATCATGAAATTATTTTAATTTAAATTATTTGTTGTCATGAACACATAAGCAACCGAAAGATTAATTAGTTTTAGTTTTTCTTATTCAGAATTTCCAGTTTTAATTGTCTTTTGTGAGAGACTTTGTTGAAAAGTGCTTTTGTGGTTAATATATCATTTTCGAGTAGATGTTCTTTTGTGTTATTTCCTTTTGAAAAAAAAGGAATCTGTTGTGTGATAGAAAAAACAAGGTAATAAATTGAATCAATTGAATCGAGGCAAAGAACCAAAATATTAATAACATAAAGACTAAAAGTGAATGTTTAGTTGACCTATATATTTTTACAAAGTAAGAGAAAAGTACTGAAAATATAATAATACTTCGGTCTAAAAGACCTAAGTTTTACGTTCTTGAGCCAAAAGTGAAATTCTTACCCCTATTTTGTTGGCATTTCTCGACTTTTAGGATCTATTGATTCTAAAAAAGCAAAAAAAAGGCCATATCTATCTGTCTGCCGGCCGTCCGTCATTACCTACGAAATCTAGAAAACCGCTGCAGGGATTTCAAAACTTTTTGTTTCTAAAAATAGGAATACTCAATGGACAGGTCTGAAAGGCCGATGTGTTCGATAACTGTACCGGAAGTGTGTCAAACAAGGAAATTTGCATATTTTTTGCTAAAAAAACGTTCATTTTAAGTGATAATGAGTAGTTACATTGCATTTGGAGAAATTTTGATGGTCGGGATTGGTATGTGAGAGCAAAAACTAGATTATTGCATTATAAGTTTGTCGAAAAAATGTTGTCAAGTGTGTCAAAGGAATGATTTTCATTTTTTTACCCAATTTTTTGGAAAAAAATGAAATTATTATTTGTATGACATGAAGTTTAATTGAACATGAAATTGGACACGGAAATTTTTGATTTTGTTATAATTTTTGCAATATTTTAAGAATTTTGGAAAACTTTCAATTTTAGATTTTGTTATAATTTTTGGAATATTGTGGAATTTAAAAAAAATTTGTATTATTGATTTTGTTATAAGTTTTGCGCTATTTTAAGAATTTTTGGAAAAGTTTTTTGGATTTCGAATTTTTGAAATATTTTTAGAATTTTGGACAAAGTTTCGATTTTTGAAATATTTTTAGAATTTTGAAATGCATTTTTGATTTTTTTATAATTTTTGCAATATTTTAAGAATTTTGAAAAAAGTTTCCATTTTTGATTTTGTTATAATTTTTGCAATATTGTTAGAATTTTGAAAAAAAATTCAATTTTGGATTTTGCCATAATTTTTTGAATATTTTTAAAATATTGAAAAAAAGTTTAAATTTTTGTTTTTATTATAATTTTTAATATTTTTGGAATTTTGAAAGAAATATGATTTTTGATTTTGAAATATTTTCTTAAATCTAAATGGAAAGGCTTTTGAGTAGTTTGGTGATTGTATCCTATTTTCAGTAGTATTGACACAACTTGGCATTTATGTCGTAAAATTGATTTCAAATTGATTGGAAGCAGTCAATAATAACTACACAAGTGATTTAGGATTGTATGGGGTAAAATATCCCTACTAAAAACTTCGAAATTCACAAATAGTGAGGTTAAGAAATTAATTATCTCCTAAGAATATAAACTCTGAATTGGCCTGTAAAAAATACTTTACAATACAAGAAGTCGAAAGACGAATTAAATCTACATAATAAATTAACTTTAGTTGCTAGTGAAGTATAACAAAAAAGTGTTTCACTAAGAGAAAAGAGATATAACATCGTAATTAAAAATGTTTCTAACCATCGTCACCGAAGGGCAGTTGATAGCGTGTCTACCAAAGGATTTGAACTTATTTTTTGGTATTGATAAGGTTACGAGTTCGAATCCTAACCGAAACACGTTTAGAGATAAAAGTTGTTTTTATTAAAAAAATAAAATAACTGTAAGGTTTATTCATATAAACCGAAAAACTAATTTCGAATTGAAAAATTCATATGATTCACGAATAAACTTGGCATTTATGTCGTAAAATTGATTTCAAATTGATTGGAAACAGTCAATAATAATTACACAAGTGACTTAGGATTGTATGGGGTAAAATATCCCTACTAAAACCTTCGAAATTCACAAATTGTGAGGTTAAGAAATTAATTATCTCCTAAAGAGTTTTATGTTTGATATACATCGCTGCCCAAAACTAAAAACAATGTCCTCATAAAATTTTTTTGCTGAAAACTATATGAAAATGTTTAACCCAGACTGAAGTCTTGTCTGAGCTCAGAGCCTTGAAATTTCAGCCCCTTCATATTTTATAGTTTGAAAAGTAGTACAACTAAATGGTAATTTGGAAACTACATATATGATAATGCCATATAGTCACTTTTTAAGTAAAGTTTTAGATACTTACGCATCAATGAAAAGTTTTAAAGGCTAATTAAGCAATATAGAAAGATCGTTCCAACTTTTAAAAAGACGGTTAGTTACATCTTGTTTTTACAAAACAAATTCTTAGAGCTTTAAACCAACCATTTAAATTCGTTTGAATTTAGGATATATGAAAAGCAATCTAATCGTATACCAAAATTTGGTTCTATTCTTGCAACGTTGATGATTAACTTTCATGTTGTTGTGAAATACATAAATTCTCTAACCCTAAAAATGTAGATTTTGTTTTTATTGATCGATAAGAGACCTAAGATAGAAATAGTTCAAAATGGCTATTTTCATTTTTTTTGCATATTATTAGGACTTTAAAAATAAGAATGATTTTAAATCGTGGTTTTAATGTGATGTATGTGTTAACACAATTATTATGCTTGAACAAAAATTTCGGATTTGTTGTTAAATTGGGTTAACGTTGTTTTAAGGCAATCAAAAGAAGTTTTGATCCATTTTTAAGATACTACAAGTCATATATGAACAAAATAAAATCAGCTTTGTTTAAATAATTTATTAAAAAAAATTCAAAACAAACAAAATTTTATATAGTATTTCAACACTCACCTTTATTTTTAAAACAAAATTGCCAGCAAGCGTCAGCTTATGTTAAAAGCGATTATTTTCTATTTTAGATCATTTCCAAATAACGTTAACATGAAAACGATGATTGATCCATATTTGTTTTGTGATCGTCACTTATAATAGTACATCCATTATTTGTAGTTAGCTGATTATTTAAAACGTTAACTAATTTAGTTTGAGTATAATTCATACTGTTCTCAAAAGGTGTTTCCAATACACCTGATGGCAGCTTAATTGTTTCTGGTGATAATATTGGTCCACCACTATTCGGTAAAATATCAGTAAGTAAAATGTTATTTTCGTTTTGCTGCTGATTTGTTTTGGCTACGGATAGTGATGGTGAGATATCCAACTCAATCGACTGATTATTATCATTTCTAAATAATATATCATTTAAAGATGGTCTCACTGTACTGGATGGTATTAATGTTTCCTGTATTGTTTCGTTATTACCATTACACGTACGTTCTGATCGGCAACGATCACCACGGGTACCTGATGAGCTGTAACGAGTTCCATTTGAATTCATCATATATAAAAATGGTAAAACTTGTTTGAACTCTTTACGAAAATTATCATTCAACCATGCATATAGAAATGGATTATAGCATGTCGATGACATTGCAATACAATGTGCTAGGAAAAACAGTAACGTATAGTATTTAGACTCGTCGATTCTTGAATAAAAATCATTTATTATGTTAACTATATTTAAAGGCAGCCAGGATAATCCAAAAACTGCCACCATTGATATCAACATAATGTTTGTTCTTTTCTTTCGATTGCGATCCGTCTCCTCTTTTCTTGATGTTTTTGAACCTGGTTTACTTTTGGCACGATCATTCAATCGTATTGAAACACAAATATAACAAAACGATACTATCACAAATGGTAATATAAATTGTAATGTTGATGTAACGGATCCAAATATTTTTCGATAATCCTCATTTGGCCAATCTTCTTCACAGTACAAAATTTTAGATCCTGTAAAATTCGATGAATAAAGTTTAACATAAAATCCATATGGCAGCGTGATTAGAAGTGAGACAATCCATATACTAAGTATAATCGATATGCAGGTTGACAGTTTCATTCGAGGATGGAATGGAAATATTATAACAAAAAATCGATCAATAGCGATAGAAGTGAGTGTAAGTGTGGATATGTACACACTGCAACCTTGTGCGTAAGGCACTAAATGACACAATAACGTTCCAAATATCCATCGTCGTAAAAACGTGTATAGCGGTGTAAAGGGAACTGCAAGAATACATAGTAATATATCCGATAAAGCTAAGTTTGTTATAAATAAATTTGTTACTGTTTGCATTGCTCGATTTCGGAATACCACGTAACATACTAATACATTCCCAAAAATTCCTAATACAAATATCGTAGCGTAAAGTACATAAAAGGTTGATTGAATCAAAACATTATTAATAATATCAGAATGTCGTGTTTCATTTATTGAACTAGTAGTTGGATGTAAAGTTGTTGATAAATAAATTAAACTAAAATTACTGCTGTTACTATTATTATTTACTATTAATTCACTACTATCACTATTATTATTCTCACTATTACTCTTTATTAATTCATCTAAGTTCTGTTCACTCTCTGTCGTAAACTTTGATAAATTCGATAACGACGTTATTGTTGTTGCAATAATCCAACCATTACCAGGAGTTGTAATCATTGTGAATATCGTTTTCACAAATTTTCAGTGATACAAAAAAGATTAGTTGTTTCTTTAAATTTTAATAAATAAATCGATATTCTTCTTGAAAATTGACTTCTTTGGAATTATTCATTTTGGATTGTATTTTCTGTTTTTGCTTAATGCTTTGTTGTTTGAATGTTGTTGTCTGATAATGGATTATTTGTCGAATATTCTTTTTAACCTCAATAAAGTAGTAAACCTTTATAATCCGATTATTTGTTTAATCTGAAACGAAAATAAAGAATCGAATTAAATATCGTTGTTCGATTTTATATTTAACTTTTATCTTCAAGTCCTCTTACTACCTAGAAATGAAATCATAAATATTTGGTGGAGTAGGATATATGAAATTTTGTTTAGTTCGATTCGATTTATTATGTTTATTTTCAATAAAATGAATAAATTATATAAAATTACTAATTTATTTGTTTTATTATTTTTGGATTGATAAAATATGAATAAATTTTAGATATAATAATAAACAAAAGTTTTGTGACTGGCTGTATTTAAAATTCATTTCATTATCCTGAGCAGAAATTTGTAAGGGCTCAAATAGAGTTCAATTCAGGTTTGTCCTGGTTCGATTGGGCTCTGATCATGAATTTAAGGCTTTTGTCCAATCAGACTTTGTTTGGGATAGTCGGATCAGGCTCTGATCAAGTTTGCTATACAAAATTAAGTAGGGCAAACCCTAGTAAGGTATTTCGTATCAGACCCTGATCAGATCACCCAACTATAAGAGGTCAAATAAATATGGAAAACCAAATCAGGACCGGATATTTTCAAATAAGGCTAGCCCTAAAAGGCTATTCTAATTCAGGCCCCGCGAACAGGCCCACATCAGCTTGTCCTAATAGAGCTTGCCCTTTCTGGCCCTGATTACGCGCTGACTGTATTCAAGCTTTTCCTAACTAATTTCTGCTCGGGATATTAACGTTTTTAATATATGTTCACTTTGAAGATTAATTAACGAAGAACATAACGCATATAATATTTACATTTCTCAAAGTAAAATGTCAACTGTCGTCAAATTTTACCTTGATTTTTCGAACGCATTGATAAATCAAAAGAGTTGTACTGTTGTATGGAATGTCATATGAAGCTGTTTTGACGAAACAAGATAGAATACAAGTATGCCCAGATGAGGTACTCTATGTCAAAAATGCCACCGGTTTTAGTTCTACTCCAACAAACTCTGTAACAGGTGTGTGACCATCTAGTGGAATTGATAACAGTAAAACAAACGGATGTGGCCTTGAATCTTTACATGTTGTGCGCTAAGGATAATTCCTACTGAAGCTTTTAAGGCCAGTCTGCACCTATCTCGATGTGCTGAATAAGCAAACACAATAATTTAGCTTAGTTTAGTCTTACAATAAATATATGACCAACACTGTTACTCCAACACCCTTAAAGATTAAAAACTCATTTTAATGAATATTGATTACATTCCTCCAAGACAAGAAATTCCTCATTCTTCAAAAGAATTTTTAAAACTCTCATACCTGCCAGAAATGTGTTTGGTGGATTTCAAATAAGGTTAAATAATTTTTTTTTCTCACCTTAGGCAACTTGAGAGCGGCAGCGGGTAAAAACAGACCGAATGAACAAAAATGTAGTTAGACGAAGTATTTTCAGAACATTAATCTCTTCTATCAACATTTTCAATATCATATCAAATAAACCTATCAAGCTTTATTATACGTTTTAGCTGGTTTGATGAATAATTATATACCATCCTATTTGCCCCAATTATTTTATTTTAAATATTCCATTGTGACATTTATAAACTGATTTACCCTGATCCTTACTGTAAAATATAAATCAATAAAAATATTATCTTCCGCTTGACTTTTTTCTAACTTATTGTTAAAATGTATAAAACCATTGATAAGGACTACAGACCTTAAATACTGCTGATCCTACTAAAAGATTATTCATATCATACATCTTGTCGCATGTTATTTATGGTGATATTGTTTTTATGGCCTTATTAGTATGGATACAACAACACGTATTTTTAAACCTGTATCTCGTGATGTCTATGGCTTAAAAGAAATGATCACATAATAATAATAATAATCTGTATTTTAATAATAATAATAATCTCTCTTTTAAATCAAAAACAAACATAAATAAATAATAATATACAAATAAAAATAAATAATATTACACATTAATTACACTGGTCAACACGTTTTTTGGGTCTGACTGCTACATGTTAAATTTTGGTTTCTGCTACGACAAAAATAAGGAAAAACATTTTTTTAGATACAAGACTCTTTTTTATTCAAGATTTCTGATAAAGAATAACATATAGATGTAAAATAACAAGAAATTAGTGTCTAAAAGTGAATATCGTATCGTAATCATATGAGCTCTCTCGTATTAAACCCCAAAAGACCAAAGCAAACTTTACGAACTAAATATGAAATATTTAAGTGTTTTTCAATGTCTAGAACCAGAATTTAAGCATGAGAACAGAAACCCAAAAAAAAATATTTTTTGTTGACCAGTGTTATTAGAAGATTTTTATAAACATTTACAATACTTAAATTAACAAATGCCACATAATAATTAAATTTTTAATTAATATAAAATAATTAAGTGCATTTTAAAGTGTAACAAACGAACACTTGTAGTAAAAGCTCCAAAAAGAGGAAAAGAAAAAAAAATCGTAATAACAAAAAATAACAAATAAGCTAAATAACTAAAACGTACAGTAAGTAGACGAAAAATACTACACACGAAAAATAAACGGAAGATATTAAATGTAAAGTTTAATATTGTTAATTAACAGAGAATAAAGCCAAAGTTTTAAGTTTTTCAAAAATAAATTTATAGTATAAAAAGACCTTATAGATACAGGTAGACAATTGTATAAATGAAACCATGAAACAAAAAACGTCTACAATACTCCTTTCTCGTGAAATTCACTAAGCCACGGCTAGGTACGTAAGTTACCTTTAGCAATGGGTAGATTAATCTATAACTAATTAATCCATGAGTATTATGATTTTCTGGTACGCTAGGCAACGTACCTGTTTGAGAAATTGCATCGCTGCGCTCCTGCGCGCTCTAAAAATCTGATTATACCTAGACATAACAGCAACATTTTTAACTCTTGTTTCTTTATTGAGGGTTGCCTCTAAAATGCCTTAACATAATCGTATAAACTTTTATGATCATTTTCAAGTTTCCGTAAAAATTATTTTGATCACTTTGAATTTATTTTAAGAATCCATGTATTAGTAGTAGTATTTTTGTAATTAGTTTTAGTTTGGGTTAGGATAGTAGATTTAAATTAGTTTCAAGTACAAACTCAAATTCTTATATTTATTAAATAAATAAAATGAATTTCATATCAATACAAAATTGAAATTAGCTATTTTAATTTAAAAGTAACCTAAACTAAAATTGAAATACTTAAATAAGGAAGAAAAAGATGTCTGCCAAATCTCCAACAATTTTCCGTATTGCCTATGTTTTGAAAATGTTTATAATTTTAAACAATTACTGAAAAAACTGTAACGTAAAACAAATGTTGAAGTTTCAAAAACAATATCGCCAACAAATGTAAATTCAAGAACATTTAACAGAAGAAAATAGATACATTAACTGCGTGTTCTTATTTTAAAGAAAATCAAAAGCAATAAAAATAAATTTATCGGCACTAAAAATTAAATTTTTTATAGACTTTTAACAAGCTATGAAGATTATACGATAAAAAGTTAAATATATTATCTTCATTGTTGTCATATGGTACAAAGGTAGGTTGAAAATTCCTTTAATCTTAATTCTCTTACGTTCATTCATTCGTTTATGTTTTTGGGTTTATGTTGATTGTTTTGATTCTATTCGTGTTTAATGGACAAAGGAAAATATCTTCGCACGAAATTCCTCAACAATTGCTAGTCGGTTGAGTTGTTATCACTATTTATGAATTTTTATTTTAATTGAAGCTAATGAAACCATTGGCATAAAACTAAAATCATCATCCTCGTTTTTAGATTTACTGAATAGATTGTGATGTTACCTTCCTAATCATACTGGTCTGTGCCCTATCGGTACTAGGAAGCACCAGATCGAGCCCGAATCGGAGCTCTAACATTACGCTAGTCGGGCAGGTCTAACACCCATATTTACAAAAAAAATCTATTGACAATCGAACGAGTCAGTCCTGTGTAACAATGCTATAAAACTGTAACCAATGAACTAACCCGCCGACAGCTAAAATATGTTTAACTACTGCTGTGGTGTATGGTCTTAAAAGTATACTTTTTCGAAGGTAAGACCAAACAACTGCCACAACTGTAAGTATTTATTCTTTATGATATTCAAGTAAGTTATTATCACCATCTTCAGGCAAGCTAGAAATAAATGTTTCGTCTTAAAATAGACAGCAATTTTTATTTGTATGATTGTTATTTACATAAATCCCTATTTTCCATGGATATCAGCATTTTAATTTGTATTCTCTATTTAACTTAACTTAACTTTTTGTTCCGTTATACCTTTTAATCGTTCTTATTTGTTCTTAGAATTATTTAAACGCTCGGTGTCAATTTTTTGAAGAGAATAGCTCAGGCCAAATCAATGGTATTTTTTGCAGAGTTTTGACCCAATTCATAAAGTATTTTCTTTTTTCAAGAAACTTGGTTTTATGTTAAGCTAAGAGCCATATTTCATACCATTTTTATTGTTAAGCTGTGAACGATATTTCATACCAGAATCTACATAAACTTATATACAGATTATAAGAAACTTTTCAAAAACTATTAAAACTTGGTATAGCCATACTATTTCTCAACATTTACAATACGTAAATATGATTGCTCTTATTTTAAGCAAAATATACAAAACGAAATTAACATCACAGTTTAATTTTCTAATGTTTACAATAATATATATAAGAATAAAGCTTTTCGTTAAACAATAAAGTAAATTGAATTTAATTTCTTGGAAATTCTGTTCAAAAATTAATAAAAAATCGAATTCTTTTTTAAGCTATGTCTAGTCATTTCTTCATATAATTTAGATCGTGTAAGTGTACTGAAGTAACAACATCTCAGACAACATTTAAATTTATTCACATGTGACAATATCTTCGCTAACAGGTAAGAACTTGTTTTTCTGTGTGTTGCTTTTATTCAGTATCATTTTTAATTCAGAATGACCTGGGGGCCTATTCTCAAATATCACATCCATTTTCCACATGTGGACATCTGTCAAAATTCCCTACCAAGGGAATTTGTATTTTCCACATGCATATTCCACATCCAACCTAAAACTGTATACTCGAACCATTCGTAATTTTTTATTCACCACCCTTAAATTGAAACTAACTTCATTGTGTGGTAAATTTATTTTTGACATTTTGTTTATTTATTGTCATGAAATTTTCAATGTAAATGGCTGGATTAGATGAATTATGTCTTCTTTTTGCTAATTATGGAGCGGAACAGGCAGAGGCAATGGAATTTACCAAAGGTATTCAACAACAACTTTGTTTCGATCTGCCCGAAAATAAATTTATTAAATTGTTTCGGATTAATAAATCTATGGCCGAAGAGTTCATAGAATATATATGAAATTTTTGCAAAATAATAATAATTATAAAATAAACACAACTTTTCAATATAAATTTTTACAAAATAATAATAATTATAAAATAAACACAACTTTCCAAATATAATTTTCAAACATATAACAAGAATGACAATTAAAAATTTTTGATATTTGATGTACATGGGAAATTTTTACACATACTTTCATACGCGTTCGATTTGACTGAAACAACTGAAAAAACAACAACAATTGCATTTAGTTTTTCAGTTATATCTAGGGTTCCCAACCGTCCTTTTTTGGGAAGGACAGTCCTTCTTTTTTATATTTTGTCCTTTCCACTTTCTGTGTGACAAAATGTCCTTTATTAAGCTAAAATGTCCTTTTTTATTGTAATTTTAATGCAATTTTTGAATCACTCATATTTTTTCTTGTAGCTTTTGAATTTAAATTCGAAATTTTATACAAGCGCCCGTATGTGTTATTTAAATAATTCTGATTGGAAATCATATTTGAATTAACGAATATACAACCAAAAAAATATGAGTCTAAAATCACGGCTCCGATCGTCGGAACTCACTCTTCCGTGTTTATAGATATAGTTTATAGTTGCATTTTGAATACATAAATGTACTTAATACATATTATGGTTTGTACAAATTTAATCCGTAGTCCGTACTATTTTTCATTGTTGTATTTTTTTTTGTGTTATTCAATAAAATTGGTGTATATTTTACAATATAAACAACAATTTTTTTGCAATAAACAAAAACAATGAATGAGAAAACTGCGGTAGCAAATACATCAACATTGCGACAACCACAAAGTGCAGTGAATGTGAATCCCAAAAAACGAAGGAAAGCTTACTACAACACAAATTGGGAAGAAAACCACATTCAAAAAGCCAATTGTCATGCACATATAATCCATAACTGAGTAAAAGACTCTCTTGATTCACTACACGTAGATGTTGAAAATATTATTTTGAAAATTTATTCTCATTTTTCAAACTCAGCCAAGAGACGGGAAACATTAAAAGGTTTCCATGATTTTGTAAACAGTCAATGGAGAGAATTAATCAATCATGTCGGTACTCGTTGGTTGTCATTAAATCCCTGTATTGAACGTATTTGGCTTAACTATACTGCCTTGTGCAGCTATTTTTAAGCATGGACGACTGCCCAAAACAAATAAAACAACTTTTAAAAATAGATAATGAAACAAATAATGTACCACCAGAAATAGAAATTTATTTAATGTTTACAAATCATATTTTGTTAGTTTTCGATATTACCGTAAAAAAATTAGAGAGTAATCAAACTACTTCTTTGGACTTGTTCGACATAATGAATAAATTGCGGGCTGATATAAATAACGTTTGGAGAATAGTTTTTATGGCCATGAGGTTAATAAAAAGTTGAAAAATCTAAGTACCACCGATAGAATTGCATTTCAAAACGACTTCAACAGTTTTTACAAAAAGTCTGTAAAATATCTGGAAACGCGATTTGATTTTAGTGAAACAAATTGGTTATCAAAAATATCTGTTTTATCATTACATTAGTACCCAAAATATAAAGACTTTGAAATAATTTTGGGAGAACTAAATAACTCCAATTTATGTATCAATATGGACCAATCATTTGACGAAGTGATGCTAGTACAAAATAATTTTGCAAAAATTAGTCAACATACCGAATTCACGAATTTTTCGACTGCGGGAAAGTGGCAACACATTTTAAGCTGTAATGAAAATATGGAATTGATCAACATGTTTAATATTATCTCCTTCTTTTTAAGTATCCCTGCATCATCAGCATTTTCTGAGAGAGTGTTCTCCGTAATGGGGGTAAAATGGAGAGAGGAACGTAATCGATCTTCTATTGAATTGATTAAGGCAGAGCTACTTGTTTATTTTAATTTTGTGAAATGTAGCGAATTTTATGAAACTGTCAAAACCGACCAAGAATTACTGAAGTGTGCAAAAACAAAAGAAAAATATCGTTTTTGCAACAGTAATTAATTATTAGTGATTAGATTTTGTAATTAAATTTGTGATTTATTTTTATTTTTATTTTATGTATTTGTATTTTACTTATGATAAAAATTGCGTGCTGTGAATTCAAAATACTTACATATGTAAAAGTACTGAATTTATTTACATATGTACATAGTTTGATTTTTTTTATATTTTTATTATATTTGATCAGTTGTTATTGCTGTCTGCTGACGAATAATAGATTTAAAATCTGTGAATTAATTAAGTTAAATTTGTGAAATAATATATGTATATAATGAATCTGTGTTGAAATAAAAATACAATAAATGCCTATGCATATAAAATTAAATTTTTTTCGTAGTTTTGCAAATGTCCTTTCTTTGGAAAATTATAAGTTGGGAACCCTAGTTATATCTGTTGCTTCAGTCAAATCGAACACGGCTTTTATATCCACTCGGAAATATTCCCTTGGTAGGGAAATTTTTCCTTGATAGGAAATTTGAGAATACATACATTGTAAATTTCGAACGTTTTTATGAATTTTGACAGTATTCCACATGTGGAAAATGGATGTGATATTTGAGAATATGGTCCCTGGGGTGCTATCTTCACAACTTAAAGTATACTTTATAATCGAAATCTTATACAATTACAAAAAATTGGTATTTTGGGTAACACGAACACGTAACTACTGGGTAAAAACCAATCGTAATGAAAAAATATACGTTTAGCGTTCAAGCCGCTTTTTCAGTTGCTCTAGTGTGTGCGTTTCTTCATTCAGCTTTTTTAAACCAATCAGATTCCTTACAAATGATAATTTTTTCTGCGGCAGTTTTTTCATCAGACTTGGTTTAACTTTAACTTTTTCTCTGAACAAAAACAAGAATGAGACAAAAATATCGTAATTTATAAAGAGAAAATAATAATATCGAAACATAAGAATAATATAGTAGAATTTTTTTGCCAGCGAACACGAAATTTGTTTGTTATGCGCATATTGTTTGCACATGCGCATGCACATGCGCTTATTGTTTGCACATTCAGTGTCTCGATTAAAATATTTAAAAAAACTATTGGGGTTCAATTGAAATGGACAAAAAAACGCATAAAATGAATTACACTATTGAAATTCAACCAATTATAATAGAAAACCAAAAACTAGTAAAAATATTAATGATTTTATAGGCAATGTAACAAAATTTTGATAATTAAAAATAATTATAATGAAAATAACGACGCCTATGGAAACAAATATCACAACAAACAAATGGTACGAACTAGAAGTAGAAATTTAACTAATATAATTGTTTTGAAAACAAATGTATCCCAAAATAAATAATTACTTTTTGTCGCATCTTTTATCTCTTGCTGCGTCCTATCTGTCGAAAATTCGCTGGCAAAAAAATTCTACTATACATTTATTTAATTAGGAACTAAAGTGATACTTTTTGTGTTGAGTCTATAGTTTGACGCCCGACCGCAGGGAGCTCCAAATAGCTCCGAATTAAATACACTATATTTTCGGCAAACGTTTAAATTTTTTATAAATATGAAATTAATACATCAAAATTTTTATAAATATGAATTTTTATCGTCATAATTACTTCCAAAAAAGAGAAAAAAACATTTAAATTTGTATGAATAAAATTTTTTTATCAAATCAGCCTTTTCCAAATTTCATAATCCAATTGAAATAGTTGTTATTTTGTTGTCATAGCTACACAATAATTCACAATATCATTATCCAATGAAACTGTTTGTTATGTTTTGTTGTCATAGTAACAATTTTCAAAATATCATAATCCAATGAGAATCAACTTATTTTTTGTTGTCATGGTTATGCAATATGTTTGAAAAAATAACAAACTAACAAATAACAACTGCTACTTTACAGCCTCTGTAATATAAAATAAAAATGGCGTTACTTTTGCTGTCGCTAGACGTTACATTTGCTGTCAGGCTAAAAAGTAAGACTTTAGCTAGCTCCCTAGCGGCAGTAAAGTTAAACTTTACATCCGCTTGCCGAAAAAATATTTTTATTAAAGTTTTTTGACATTGTTGTAGCCATCAACAAAGAAAATTTCAAAAATATGCCTTTTGTAAACGACAAATTATGCATTAAAAAGATTAATTAAATAATTAAAAGATTAATTAATTAATAATTATTTAAATAAATAATTGTTTTTTAAGCAAATTTTGTGGTTTTTAAATTAAATTCATTTTATATCTTTCATTTTATGACAGATTAAATTCAACATACTCTGTAGTTGAGTATAAATAATCACCACACTATTTTATAACGAAGACTCCTGAAAATACCATTTTTTAAACGGTATTCGTTATTGAATTCGTTATTTGTAGTCGTAATTATAAAGTATACGTGTGATTACGATCGGATTTGAAAATAAGACCCCTGTAAAGGCATGATGGGGTACAATAGGTATCAGTAAGATAGGGAAAATAGGGGAAAATAGGTATCTGTAGGTAGGGAAAAGTTTTTAGAATTTCATTTTAGTGAATATTTTTCGTCTCAATATACATCGTCTAAAATTATTTATCTAATAATAATTTATCTAATTTATCTAATATTAAATATACTATACATTGTCTATACATCATCTATACATCGTCTATACATCGTCTATACATCGTCTATATACATCGTCTAATATTATTACCGTCTATCAAATATTTATAGTCTCAATATATAATCTCAAAATATTTTGTATCTTAAAAAAGGTGAGTTAGGTGTATCTTAAAATAGGTGGGGCTTTCCCCATAGGTGGGGCAAGTTGGGTGGGGGGAGGCGAAAGGACTATTTCTAGTTTTTGATTTTTTTTAAATTTTAATATGTTAATTAGAGTCTTTTAAAGACATTAATAATGAAGACTGATTACCAAAGATGATTATTGAAATATAACGAATTCTTTCAATGCAACACGGTTAGTTTCATTGGGGATCAAAAATTAAATACCTCCTTAAATACGAACCTTAAATGCGCCTTCCCCCCCTTCCCCTAACTTTATTCATTTTCCCCCTTTTCTTTTGCAAGTTTCTTGTTTGATATTTTTTTATTTTGTGTTTTAATGTAATCATAAATCATTTTGTAAACGAAAAAAAAAAAATTTCAGATAAAACGTACACCTGGTGTACTATCGCAGAACAACTCGCAGAACAACTGCAACAACATTTGTTAATATTTTCGTATTATATTTGGTTGACCTACCACCAAACAAACATATTAAAAAAACTTATTTTATTCTATAATTTAAAGAACATAAACTGGGTTCTACAGAGCAAAAATATTGTTTTTATTCGCCTACATATTAAAGTGTTACTTTATTACTGTGATTTGCGGCTTTAAAGTATCACTTTTCAGCTATTTATTTTGTTGTCATAGCTACGTCCAAAAAAGTAAAAAGCATTTGTATTTGTTTAAATTCTATGAAAAATAAAAATTTTTATCAAAGCAACCCTTAAATTCAAAATTTCATTATCCAATTAAAATAGTTGTTATCATCTGTTGTCATAGTTACACAATAATTTGGAAAAAATAATAAATATTTTGTCAAAGGTTACTTGTTCCACATATTTTTATTTTAAAATTTATGAAAATTTATAATTTTAGAATAAACAACTTAGAATAAACAACTTAGAATAAACAACTTTTCTTAAAATATTTTGCTTGCGGCGAATAAAAAATAGTATATGATGCACGGACGTAAGCTATTTTGGACACATCCGTCCAAAATCTTTAGCTTTACGTCCTAGCATCATAATGTACTATTCTAAACATCTAGAATAGATGTACGTATTTTAATGTAGTTTGTACGTTTTATAAAAAATGAAAGAAAACAATGTTCTAGATGCTACAACATCTTCCAATTTCATATAAAATAGACACCACTTATTTATTTCTTCGTTTATTGGATTTTCTTTTTTTGTAAAGTCTTGTCAATTGAAGATGTTACCGTTTGGGTAAAAGTGGATTGCAAAAATTTTGATATTGATTTTTAGAAAAATAAACTGTCATAAAGGTGTCAGTTATTAAATTTCTCATTTCAAATTTAAATTGAATCCAAAACTATTGTCATATATAACGAGTTATGAAAACCTGATCAACCAAAGAGGAAACTTTTAGAATGTTCTATGACGTAATGAATAAAGTTTAAGAGTGACACATTCGCAGAAGATTCCGCCAAATTGATAATTTTCCTAATATACATCTCTCCAAAACCAAGAATCTTAATAAAATTTAATAAAAAGTGTTTAGTATCTAAAAAAATCAATTGTGCTATTATAACGTGCATAAAAGTGTTCGTTTTAATGTTCCATACTGCGAGCTCGAGAGAATATAGTTGTTGTATTCAAATTGTTGTTGCTGGAAGGTTTTCCAGTCTTCGTAAATAGTCTAAGTGCTGAAAACCAGAGCTTATGGTAACCAATAATACTCATTCTAACACTCAAGTTATATATCATTAGATCACGAGGCATACAGTTGTTAGATACAGATATAATCTCTTATTATGCATTAGGATTATTTAGAAATTTCATTGATTTTAATTTTTATAAATATGTACAAAATTTTAGAATATTTTTAACTACGTAATGAACAATTTACAATTCTTTCCATAACCATTACAAATGGCAGGTTATATTTGTAGTTTATCTAAGGTTAATGTAAACTTAAATTTTAATTAATTATCTTCATTAACCAAAATTATTTGCTTAAAGCTATTTCAAAAATACACGCAACATAAATTTATCAAATAAATACTAACCAACCTACATATCGTTTATTGATATAATATGATCACCCTTAATCTAAGGTGTGGTGGTGGTTTAGTGGTTTTGTTCATTTTATGTTTTACAACTTATAGGTGAAACGTGGCAAGTAGATTACGTATAATTAAATTTCATGTTGTTGTTTTTATTGAAAAACTATTGTAATTATACAATGAAACAAAAATGATTGGCTGTAATAACATAATGTGGAACAAATTATTTATTGTAATTAAAATTATCTAAAATAAACTTGTAAACTCTGTTTTATGAGAGTTATGTGTTTGTTTTTTTAGTGATTCAAATTAAAAGAAATTAATTTCACTTTGTTTTTTAGTATACGGTGTCCAGTGTATAATGGTAATTTATTGAACAATCTTCAGCCAAATGTCAAAATCTTAACCCCGCTTTTATGGCATTTCTCGACGTTTTATGTCATAAGATTCTAAGAAAGCAAAAAAAAGTTCGTTTATCTAGTCTTGTGAAGCCGGGTCTAGTCTTATGAAGCAAGGCAACAGCTCTATGTAGATATACAAAAATGAATAAACGCCTAATCCAAAACAAAATATGTGCATTTATTATTTGTATTACTTTTTTTGTTACTCTTGTAGTTGTTAGTAATTAATTAATTTTATTATTAATTTATCAATCATAATTTTTTTTTAATTTTAATTTTGTTAATTTTGTATAGAATCATAAATAATTTTGTAGTCTTAAATTGCAATTCCATGCTTTAACATTTTCGCTTGAATGTTAGGTTTACTTAACAATAAATATATAATAATAATAATATAGAGAATTTTGATATGTCCACTTTTGACTTGAGACTGTAGCTAAATTTATCAAATTACTTTTTTGCAGATATTCCCAAAACACAATTGGTATATAGTGGATTCTGTATTTATGCAAATTTTAGTAAACCTAACAATGCGGAGAGTATACCCCATATTTCCATACTCTTCCACTTCTGTTAAATTTTTTTTGGTGAACGTGGTTCTTTATGGAACGAAAACAAGGCCAGGTTGAGTCAAACCAAACCAAAATTGACTTTATGGAAATTATTAATTTTTTCAATTTAGTCTGTTACATGAATTTTATTAAAAACAAGAACAGGAATGACCGATGCACAACAACTATTAGTAACTAAACAATTTGAATTCTACTCATTATGAAATTGTGTATTTGGTCACTTACGTTGTATCAACCTTTTTACAATAATTAAAACTAGATAAAAATGAATTTAAGTATTAATAGTATTTTACAATGTATGTGTTTAATGATATATTTATTTTTCGAGCAACAGTTTAAAATACGAGCGATGCACGAGCGAATATTTCAGATTTTCGAGTGAATAAAATTCATTGAATACAAACCCAATACAACGTTTTATCCTTCTGACAGAGTAAAACGTATATAGATCGAAAATATTTTGGTTTATTTTTCTATAAAATGCAATCAAAATATTTACAAAATACAATCAAAACAAAATTATTTCAGTCGAGTTCGATACAATCAAATAAATTATTTTATTGTGTTGCGCTGATTTGCGCCAGAGCATAAAATTAACAACTGTTTTTTTGTTCTGGTAAGCATGATAACGAACACAATTATGGATGTAAAAAAAATAAAAATAAGCCTATTGTACCTATTGGGCTCAGGAGGATGAAAATATTTTACGTGAAAAATTTGTGGAATTTAAAATATGTTAGTAAATTTAGTAAATTCAACCCAGAAATTTATATTTTGCCAGTCAAATCAAAAAACCAGAATTAGTATGTATATCATCAACTAAATCTATTAAGGTTTTAGAATCAGTTCAGTCAGTATAACTTTTAAGCGCTGGATGTTATTTATCAAAGCATCTGTTTTGTCATTATAAGCATAGGCATAGACCAGAACCAAATTAATTATTTTTTTTTAATTTTACATTTTTTCAAATTTTCTATTACGTAATAATACGTTTCGAAATAAATAACGAAAATAATAGTATTCTAGATGGAAAATCGAATCAAGACGTCGATAGAATAAAAAATTTAAAAACTAAACATTGCCATTTTTTAAAACATTGGTAATCAATAGCATAATAAAAGTATTAAAACTTGTTTTTAAATTACTTTTTTCCTAGTTTTGACGCAGGGTAACTCGCAATTTAACAACAAAGGGTAACAACAAATTTAGAAACAAGATAAAATTAATGTTGAATTTGTGCTCGAACGTGTATTTATATTTTTACATGATTTGTTCACTAAAAACAACTTTACTGATTCTAATGATCTTTTTTGTTAAAAACACGGCTAAAACACGGCTCTTTAAAAAAATTACAACGAAACATTTTAAATGGTTTCACATAAAATTTTTCTAAAAATTTAATTTTAAAAAAGGGGAAACCTAAAAGTACCTGTTTTTTTTTTTGTTTCCTAAATTTTCAGTCTTTGGAACCAAAACATACAAAATTCAGTTGGTTATTCACCTACAAAAAACATGTCAGGTCTTCCTATCCTCGAGGTAATACATTACATACATCTATTTCACACACAATACATTAACTTCAACCATAATATATAAACATCACAGCGAGATACAATCCAGAAATGTAATTTCTATCACTCAATAAAACACAAAAATTTATATGAAACACAATTTTTTGATTTTTCTCCTATTTTCCACTTCAAAACACATCCAATCAAATTTTCGCACAAAGTCTTAAAACTCTAACAAGAAATTAAATTAAATCTCAAAAATGTAATATTTTATTTTTTTTATTTTTATATATTTTCCAGATGTATTCCTTCTTATCTTTTATTATAAGATCTCTAGAGAACGTTTATTTTTTACGCAAAAAATACAGTAAATACAACTAAATAATTTTTTTTATGTTTTATTTTTTCAATGTAATTTTTTTTCGTTTTTGCTGAGTAAAGTGTAATGGAAAAACCGACAAAAAAAATTAGATAATTCAATAAATATTTCATCGAATCATTTAGATTATCAATCAAATATATAGAGAATCAAATAAAAAAGTTTATTTAAAGATGGAATAATAATTATTCTGTATGAAAACAGAAATAATTGATTTTAATTTCATTGATTTTATAATTGGCGTCATCGAAACCTCAAAATAAAAGATTTAGCTAGAAGATTTCGATGTTCGATGTTGATTGATTTGGGAATAAGTACGTGAAATATCAAGCAATTTGGCATGTTTGTTTTTACTTCAAAACGTTTGGAATGAAATATGTACAATAAAATAAAAAGTAAAGAAATAAAATCTATCAACTTCGCATACAAAATAATCAAATCCGATTTGATCAAACGTTATTCCATTAACACAAAAGCGTTTCCAATTTTAAAAAAGCGATAAACAAAAATAAATAAGTCAAATTTATCTTCATTATTTTAACAACAAAAAATCAATTTCCGTTTTTTTAACAAAAAAACAACACAAATATCAATCAACCTTTTTTTAAACCAAAAAAACCCTTTTCCTAAAGGTCAAATTGTGTCAACCAAAAAAACAATTTTTCCAAAAAAAAATTACAATATCTTTGCTTTTCTTTTAAAATGTGACATAAAATTAAATTGTCACAAAAACAGTAAACACATTAAAGGAACTAAGCGTTAAACCTAAAAAGTTATTGCATGAAATTTATTACTCTCTTCAATTTGCATTTTCTTTAAAAAAAAAAGGACAAATTAATGAAAACATGATAGAGGTAAACTTTAATAAAAACAAACTTGAATTTTCTTTCGGTCCACTTTTTTGATTTAATTTTAATTTTGAAAAAGTTGCTACTTGCTAGCTTTACAGTAGACAATTTTGTTCTTTTAACTCAGTTAAATGAAAAAATTTCCTACTATAAAAAATTAGATAAAACATAATTTATTAAGAAAAACAAAAATTCGGAAAAATAAATAATGACACATAGATAAAGAAGGGTCGATGATTGAGTTGTCAAAGTTGAAATAAAAAATTTAATAACCTGATGTTCATTTCATTTTCTTGAATTCGGATTATAACTCCTGATGATGTGCTATGTAGACGATTAAAACTTTTAGCAACTGTCTTTCCATTCAAGTGAGATATTTAATCTCATTCAAGAAACAAAACTTTTAGACTTCAATCACTTTCTTATATCACAAACTTACCACATAGAAAAGGATATTAGGTGGGTGCTAAAGTATTTGCTCACCTTTTATTGTAAATCTAAAAAAATTAGATAGCTTTTGTAACGATCGCAATAATCGCAAAACAATAATAAAACCAAATTCATCTTCGTTTTTAATTCAATAAAAATGTATTTCATTAGTTTCCGTTCATTTTTACATTAATAATAATTTTAAAATTTTCTAAAACTTAACTGCTAGTTAAATTTTGAATATACTATAAAAAGCAAACGAACGTACTCAATTTTATTTCCAATTCTAGCGAACAGATGTCGTTGTCGTTATTAATCTTTACTGAATTTTCGATGTTACCCGATTTATTTTGACATCGGAAGATGTCAAAAGGAAAAACACATTTTGATTCTTTCATTCAGTTTTTAACTTTAAATCAGAAAACATTTTAATTGTGCTTTTATGTTATGCAAGATTATATTTTCGTGAAATTAAATTCATAACAAATAAATGTAGTTATAATAAGTGAAATGATAACAACATATTAAAATGTATCGATTATTGTGTATACAAAATATATCACAAAATAATTTTAAAGTGATACTGAAAAATTATGTAAATCTTTCGAATGAATTAAAAAATTATCGTAATTCATTTACATTAGTGTCACATGCGAAATATGAACTTAATTCTTTAAACAACTTTAATAAAAATGTATAATAAATGTTGGTTCGTAAAGCAACTTATAATTTTTATTTGAATTACGAACAAATTGGAATATTCACGCCGCAATGGGGCACAAAAAAAATACGAATAATAGTTTTATGTGCCAGGAACCTCGCTCGAAAGGATCTATTTTTTGCTGGTGATCAATTTCGTATAACAAAATCAGATGCTGTTGAGTTTTGGAAATTAAACTTTGGTAATAGGAAACTATACTGGAAGTGAAAAGGGGTCCACCAATCAACAGTTTAATTTAAGGTATTTTTCTTTATTTTATATTAGTATTGAAATTTAGTTTTTTTATATGGTTCAACTTAGTTTCTTTTTTGATGATAGAATAATTGTATAAAAACTTAAGAGATTCCCAAAATTTTTTAGGATTCGTGTGGGGACCAACGTTATCCCGTAGCAATTTTTATTTTGATAAAGGTCCAAGCCACGTTATAGTGGCAATCGCAATAACTGGCTCCGTATCAGGGCCTGTGTAATAACTGGCAGCCGAAACAAAGACCTGGGGCTTTGTAGGGGTTTTTTTTATATTTGAATTATATGAGTAAATAATTAATGATTTTGTATATTTTTGGCGCAGTTTTAGGCGTTGGTTGTCAAACCGGTTTGGTTTGGCAAAGATATTCATATAATATTATTATAAATTTTTGTAATTTTTGGGTAAAACCAGTATTGGTTTTTTTTGTTGACATATTTTTGGATGATGCAATTAATTTATATATGAAATGAAATTAATTGTATGTTTTTTTTGATTATGGTTAGATTTAGTAAATGTTTAGCTAGCTTTTTTCAATGCACTCATACGCGATCCCCATATTCGTCATTGGTTTAATGTTAGTTACAATTTCGAGATATTGATTGGTGTATTATTCACACTATAGGGTGGATGTCAATAGAACATGTCTCATTACAGTTCTATAAACTTTTGAACTTATACGGAAATGTTGAAATATTTTTATTTTGGCTAATATAATGTTCATTTTTGGCCAAAACGACTTCTATTGCAATACGCCTTATTAGATTTTATGATTTGTACATAGATTATTTTGAGTATCTCATATATATATACAAAATAATTTGTGTCAAACCTGAAAATCTAGGTAGGTTTCCTATTGCAACACAATTCGTTTGGCGAAAGAATTTTTTGTGGTTAAGTCATGTTTTTATGAGTTTTAGGATGTTATTAACGTAATAAAAGTTAACATTGACCAAACAGTTTTTCGACAATTTTATATAAGTTTAAATCTTTCGTCACTACTATCAAAGTATTATTGGTCTGTGTTTATAGAAGTATAATTGAAAATAATTAATTCCCATTAACTTTATAGAGTGAGCCGGATCCAAATCAATATCTCCACATTTGTCATCATATTGATCCGCTGACGTACGTATACATATCTCGTATGAGTCCATTTTAGTTACCACCATTTTTAAAATTATTTTTATTGCGATTAATTTAAAAAATAAGATAAATATAGAAATAATTATTTTTAGCTAACATTTATTTTTGTTTTGAATACAATAAATAAAGCGATGAAAATTTGACCTGAACAAATATATTAGAATTAATAACTTAAAAATTAGTAAGCTTAGTTTTAAATTTAAAATAATCGTAATTTTTTTTATAATATAAATTACCAATTTATTATCTAGTCTGAAGATTAAATTTAATTAATTTCATGTAAAACTTTATTAACACATATTATATATTTCATGTTTCGATTTAGCATTTTTAAATAAGAAATTATTTAGATTATGGATAAGTTATGTATTATTTACTTTATGTTAATGTATAATTAATATCTTTCTCAGCGGTAGGCCTAAAAAGCCATCCATAGAGCTTCACTCTTTAACATTGATGTCGTTCTTAGATCGCCTATGGCCATCGGGGTTATGCGATCGAAGAACATTGGTTTCTTCTCTTCATTCGGCGAGGAAGTCCTCAGGGACGAGGAGTGGTGTTGCTGTGTTTGTACTTAGGTGCAAACCAGTAGTACCATTCTTTGCTCAGAGGCTTCTTCGGTGTAATGAAGAGAAGAACCAATTGTACTTTGCTTTCAGGATCAGAGGCTTCACCTCATACAAATTCAAAAAACTTTTCCACTTTTCCATTTAGTTTTTCAATAAAACAATTTTTCATGGAGTTTAGGTTTTGAAGTCTGGTGCTCGGGAGCGTTCTTCAACTTTCGCATTAGGTTTAGTTGTAATTTATTTTTAGGTTAAACAAGCACAACTGGGTCAGTAGAAATGGACCTAGTGTCTAATCGTGACAGTTGTGATTGTTTTATTAGGTTGGGGAGAATCTGTTCTGTAGAATCTGGTCGTTAGGGGCTTTTCCAGTAGGTTCTCACATGCATGGTTGGAGTGGGCTCGCGAACGCGATATTTTAAATTTAAACAATATGGATATTGTAGCCATACTTACTTTTTAAATTGTCTCCAGACGAATCTTGATTTTGGGAATCTCTTATGATATTAAATAAAAAAATAAAATAAATCAAACAAATTTTTCAAAAATTAAATAAATAAAATTTTTATTAAATAAATTAAATTTTCGTAATTAAATAATTTTAGGTAAATAAATAATTTTTTCGTAATTTAAATAGTTTTAGGTAACTAAATAAATAATTTTTTTTAATTACACAATACATCAAGATACAGTAAAAGCCCGATTATCCGACATTCAATTAACCGAATATTCAGTTAACCGGAATTTTAAATTTTTGAATTTTTTTCCTTTTTCACAAGAAAAATGTTTTTTTTGTTTTGAAATTCACTGGAAATATATGGTTTTTGCTTTAGCTTTTTCTATTTTACGTTGTATTCTACTTGATTTGTAAGTGTAAGTTAGTTTATTTTATTTATTTAAATTAAATTGCAATATTGAGTGAATGTACATATATTTTACATTACAACAATTCTATAAGTTTCAAATTTTTTGTAAATTATAAATTTACAATAAAAAAAATCTAACTTGTCACATAAAGAAATATTAATATGGCATCTACCAGCAAAAAACCAACGAAAAGGAAAAGAAATGTGTTATCAATCAGTGATAAAATTGAAATCATTACAAGATTGAAGAAAGGTGAATCGCGAGAGGCATTGATGAACATTTATAATATTGGGAGTTCAACTTTATATGACATAAAGAGTAATCAAGATAAATTGTTAGACTTTTCTTCTAAAATGGAGAATGAAAAATTCGCTAAAACTAAGAAAACAATGCATAAGGCCAGATTGGAGCATCTGGATTCTGTTCTATACGACTGGTTTTTGTGTAAGAGAAGTGAGGGAATGCCAATATCTGGTCTCATTCTCAAAGAAAAAGTTAAACATTTCTATGACGCTTTAGGAATAACTGAGCAGTGTGTTTTTTCTGACGGTTGGTTAGCTCGTTTTAAATCAAGACACGGTATTCGAAAATTGGATATTTCAATCAGCAGATGAAACCGCAGCAAGTGATTACTCCATAAAATTTAAAGAAATTGTAGAGAAATACCAACTCACTCGTGAACAGATTTATAATGCTGATGAAACCGGATTATTGTGGCGATGTTTACCCAACTCTACTTTAGCTGGATCAGAGGAAACTATTGCTACTGGCTTTAAACATAACAACAGCGGTTAACAATTCTTTGTTGTGCAAATGCAGCTGGAACGCACCGGTTGGAATTATTGGTAATTGGCAAGTATGCTCGGCCAAGAGCCTTTAAAAACATTAGTAGATTACCGGTAATATATAAATCCCAATCGAATAGTTGGATGAACAGGGAAATATTTCACGACTGGTTTAAATCAAATTTTATACCATCGGTTAAATCTCATTTAACAACCATAACTGGAATACACAATCAAAAATGTTTGCTATTATTAGACAATTGTAGAGCTCACCCTCCAACGAGTGAGCTAGTATCAGACTGTGGCAATTTCATTGTTTTGTGTTTACCGCCGAATGTAACATCTTTAATTCAACCAATGGATCAGGGGTAATTCGGAATTTCAAGTGTCACTATAAAAAACAGTTTGTAAGACAATTGGTTGCTACTGATTCAGTGAAATCGTTTCAACAACTTTACAACATCAAAGATGCAATATTTAATATAGCGTTTTCCTGGACCGAAGTAAAATGTTCGACATTAGTAAGCGGCTAGAACAAATTATGGTTAGATGATAATCAGACACATGTGACAACAACGCACCTCGCGACACAATTTCCGAAATCATGATGTCTAATACAAATCAATTTGCAAACATTCAAGATAATGAAATTAATGAATGGTTGCATCTCGATGATAACACAGAAACTGTAGAAACTTTCACGGATGAGCAACTTATCGCAGGTGTTTTAAATGCCAATACAACAGATCATTTAAACTCAGATTCTGATGAGGATTTAGAAGTAGCTGAAAAAAGTATCGCTTGGCAAGAAGCAGAAGTTGGAATTACAACATTTTTTAAATTTGCAGAACAATGTTCGCAGTATTCCGCCCAAGAAGTTATGCAAATTGACGTCATGTAAAACAATTTTTTTGCGAAAAAAAAGAAGTCTATTAAACAGCTAGATATACGATCCTGGCTTTTAAAAAATCCATGAATATTGAAATCCAAGAATGATGAAGAGTGAATTTGTTAGGAATTTTTTATTTATGTTTAATTTAGGTCTTGAATTATTTAAAATTTTAGAATATTCTTATTATTTATTTCATTTGTAAAACGTTTCTCATTACTTATTTTTCTATTTGTAAAAATATATAAACAACTTGAAATACTTATAAAAAAAAATGTTTTTTAATATGTTATTTGAAAATATATTAACGAGAACCATAACAAAATATTTATATGAAAAATAACATGAAATCGTCCAAAAATTTCATTTACATTCAAATATCCGGAATTTTCGATTATCCGGCATACCTTAATCCCCGAGCACTCCGGATAACTGGGCTTTTACTGTATAAATAAATATTTTTTATTTTTTTAAAAAAATAAATCAATATTTCAAAGTTAGGACGGTGCATCCAATAAATAAACATTCTTCTAAATATTTTTATTTTTCAATTTTCTTTTAAAAATAAATAAATATTCTTAGGGGTGCTATCGTCAATAACTAATTTTAGGTATATATATATATTTCAGTATATCTGAAACTAAATAAATAAATTATATTTTTACACATACAATATTTTAGGAACTTTTGTAAAAGATTCAGTAAAGATTAGCGGCGACAGCGGTTTTTTTTTGTTCTTGTACAAGTTTGTTTTTACAAAATTTTTTTTTTTGGGGCGTTCGTTGTTTTTTTTCGTTTTGCGTTTTTCATTGTTTTCATTTTTCCATCGTACTAACTACATTTGTTGTTGGGAATTGGTTTTAGTGTTGTTGTTAGCGAGTTCATAATTTTTCGGGTTTTACCATCAAAATGTCAAACCAACTAGACGTTGACCATCCGTTCTATGGTTTGGAACCCACCGAACTACAGATCGAATGTCTGGTTCGGGGTGTGAACTTCAGGGGGAACAATTGGGCAGAGGACTTTGCAATACCACAATTGGGTCCATCACTCCAAGCTGAACACATACACAATAGTCCAGCATTAGTACAACAGCAATTATCATTAAATTATCCATCAGTACCACAGGTACAACCACCACCATTATATCCACAAGCTCCACTTACAGCACCACCACCATACAACCAACCTCCTCAGGTATGGCGTGACGCGGCTCCAGCGTTAGCACCAGTGGAGTACCGAGGGGTTCATGGGAACAATTTGAGTCGTTATGACTCAAATTGGGTTCCAACCTTCACAGGAGATGGTCACTCTCCTGATGTTCATGAGTTTGTTCACAGAGTTGAGGCGGCTGCCAGGAGGGACCGTGTGAATTGGGACGACCTTAGGTCTATCGTTCCACGGTATCTCAAGGGAGCTGCCGACAGATACTATCTGAACTTAACTCATGAATATGAGGTGGTGACCTATCCAGTGTTAAGGGAGGGACTCCTACAAACCTTCGGTACGCTCACTGATGATAAGGCGATCTTGCGAGTTCTTCTGAGCCGCAAACAAAAGTCAAAGGAGAGCGTATACGAGTATCTGGTGGAGATTGGTTCGTTAAATCGTCGTTTAGCACGTCCATTTGCTGACCGTGAAATGCTAGAAATTGCTCGGGAGGGACTGAGTGTGGAGCTCCAAAACGCTACTCTATCTGCAACAATACATTCTATTGATGAACTTCGGACTTTATGTCAGAAGTTTGAACGGTTGTGGTCCACACCAGTTCCGACCAGAACATCAAATTTAAGAATTAGCAAGCTACAGCAGGTGGATGATTATGAGGTGGATGTGGAACTAGATCGAGATGGATATTTTGAAACGATGGATTTAAAACAGCCCGAACAACAGCACGAAGAAGGCGACGAGAGATGTAGCGACGCAGGACGATCGGCAACCACCAACGAAACCCAAATAAAATCATCGAATACATTTAATTTCCCATCATTACATCGAACGTATTTTAGACGTCTGGAACGTAACATCAGATATTGGAGGATGAGGAAATTATTTCGTAAAGCTTGTATTTCATCTATCCTTTCAGAAACAAAGGATCCTCGGCCGCGATTGACAATCAAGATTTTGGACAAACATATTTCAGGTCTATTGGATAGTGGAGCGTCAATCACAATACTTGGAAGAAATTCCTTGGAATTATTGGAATCAGCAGGTACAACTTACCGTAAGTACACTTCGTGTATTCGTACGGCAGATGGTACTGCAACAAAAATTTTGGGTTACATCGAAATTCCAATAACTGTGAATGGCTCCACTAAACCAATGCGGTTCCATATAGTCCCTGGATTACGAGAAGAGCTCTACCTGGGCATAGATTTCTGGGAGAAATTCGGTATTGTTCCTTCTTTTGTTAGTGAACTGACTCGCACAGAGCTACAAACTTTTAATACACATAACCTCACCACTGATCAGCAACATGAACTGGATATGATCAAGGATTCTTTCCCGTCATTTGAAGTGTCTGGGCTCGGAAAGACTTCTTTGGTTGAACATGTCATCGATGTTGGTGATAGTGCACCTGTTAAACAGAGGCATTATCCCACATCGCCGGCTGTTCAACTAAAGGTTTATGCCGAACTTGACCGAATGCTTCAAATGGGCGTGATCGAAGAGTCTAACAGTTCGTGGTGCTCGCCAGTGGTTTTGGTACAAAAAGAATCTGGTAAAAACAGATTATGTATTGATAGCCGTCGTGTCAATTCACTAACGAAAAAGGACGCTTACCCACTTCCCTTGATTGATGGCTTACTAGGTCGTCTAAATAGCACAAAGTACATTTCCAGTATTGATCTCAAAGATGCTTTCTGGCAGATTCCTCTGGCAGAAGCATCTAGAGACAAGACAGCCTTCACAGTGCCTGGTCGTCCATTGTATCAATTCCGGGTTATGCCCTTTGGATTGTGCAATGCTCCCCAGACAATGTGTCGGCTAATGCACAAAGTGATACCACATCAATATCACGAAAATGTCTTTGTTTATTTAGATGATCTATTGGTAGTCTCTTCCACGTTCCAGGAACATATGGAATTGCTGTCCAAAGTCTCTTCATTGTTAAGAGCGGCTGGGTTAACAATAAACCTCAAGAAAAGTAAATTTGTTCTGAGAGAGGTGAAATACTTGGGATTTTTGGTTGGTGAAGATGGTCTTCGAACAGACCCTGACAAGGTTAGAGCTGTAGCAGAGTACCCAGCTCCATCTACAGTAAAACAAATACGACGTTTACTAGGAATGGCTGGTTGGTACCAACGTTTCATACCAAACTATGCAAGCATGGTATCACCAATTACAGATTTATTGAAGAAGAGCTCGGGAAAATTGAAATGGACATTGGAAGCGCAAGCTGCTTTCGAAAATTTAAAACGATTGCTGACTACAGCACCGGTATTAATTAACCCTGACTATAATAAAGAGTTTTTTATTAGATGCGATGCGAGTCTGACAGGGATAGGTAGTGTGTTGTATCAGATCGACGAAGACGGACAAGAGTGTCCGATAGCCTTCATGTCGAAAAAACTTAATAAAGCTCAACGAAACTATTCTGTTTCTGAGCTTGAGTGTCTTGCGGCAATTCTGAGTGTGAAGAAATTCAGGGGCTATGTTGAAGGTCACCGATTTACAATTGTGACTGATCACTCAAGTCTGAAGTGGCTTATGTCACAGAAGGACTTGAGTGGTCGTCTGGCTAGGTGGAGCCTAAAACTCCAACATATGGATTTTACCATAGTCCACCAAAAAGGTACCCAAAATATAGTCCCTGATGCTCTATCTCGTCTTTATGACGATACACACGAGGAATTGACGGAAGCATTAACACATCACATCAGTGAAATTAAAATCGACAATGAAGGTTATCGGCACCACGAATATACGGATATGATAGCTAAAGTTCAATCATCACCCAAGGACTTTCCATCTGTTAAAGTCGTGGATGATAAGCTATACATACGTATTGAGCCAAGACCTGATGCAATACCTAACGATGTTCCTGTGTGGAAACTCTGGGTACCAAAACCGATGACTTCCAACATGATTCAGAAACATCATGATGATGGTACTGCTGCTCATGGAGGTGTTAAAAAGACTTTAGAATTACTTCGACGTCTTTATTATTGGCCGGGCATGGCGTCACAGGTACACAACTATGTTGTGTCCTGCGACACATGTAAACAAACAAAAGCCACGAATCAGATATTGCGTCCTCCGATGCAATATCAATTCGAAACAGCACGTCCATGGCAGAGAGTCTATATAGATTTTTTGGGACCGTATCCTCGTTCTACACTTGGGAATACGGTGTTATTGATAGTTCTGGATCATGCTACGAAGTTTGTACTACTGAAACCACTTAGAAACGCAACTTCACCGAAGGTGAATGCTTTTCTGAGGAATGAAGTGTTTCTTACATATGGGGTACCAGAGTTTCTGCACAGTGACAATGGCAAACAGTTCACTAGTAGGAACTTTCAAAGTCTTTTGTCAGATTTCGGCATTAAACACATTAGGACCGGTGTCTATAGTCCTCAAAGTAACGCGTCAGAGCGGGTCAATAGGTCAGTTCTAGCAGCAATTCGAGCGTTCATTAAAGGTCAACATACCAAGTGGGACTCACAAATTGGTGAAATCGCATATGCACTGCGGGCTGCAGTACATTCTGCTACCAAGTACTCACCGTACTATCTATTATTTGGTCAACATCCAATCTCGGATGGAAATACTTACCATTTGTTGAGATCACTACACCAGCTTGGTGAAGATGCTGGTGAGGAATTAAAACGCTCTGATCATTTGACTCTGCTCAGGAACCGGGTTCAGGGAAATTTAAAAGCAGCTTTCAAGAAATCGCAACATCAGTACAACCTGCGGTCTAAACTACGGACTTTTCAACCACAACAACGTGTGTTTGTACGGCAACATCATTTGAGTGACGCTACAAAAAAATTCTCGGCAAAATTGGCTCCAAAGTTCTTACCTGCAATGATTAAGACTAAGATTGGAAATGTACTCTACGAGTGCACAGATATGAGCGGTAAGAATCTTGGAGTCCATCACGCGAAAGACATCAGGGAATGATGTCTTTTCGTTAGGTAGGGTTGTTCCTCTGGCTGATTGTCGTCTCTGAGGTTCACATCTTCAGGTCATACTTACTGGTTGTATCGGGGTGTCCATGGTGCTGACGTTCGGATGGATGGTCGGTCTCAATACTCAGTGAAGTTCTTAAGGACTTCATGAGTGTTGGAACCGGTCATCGGTCTTGACGCCAGTGACTGTGGGTATCTCGATCCCAGATACAGTTTAATAGGTGGAAGTAGTTCGGTGGTTTTCTGTCATGGAGGGGATGGCGACGTTTTTGTGATTTCAAGAGTAGAAATCTTGATTTTTACCTTGAATTCATGGTGTAACGATCGCAATAATCGCAAAACAATAATAAAACCAAATTCATCTTCGTTTTTAATTCAATAAAAATGTATTTCATTAGTTTCCGTTCATTTTTACATTAATAATAATTTTAAAATTTTCTAAAACTTAACTGCTAGTTAAATTTTGAATATACTATAAAAAGCAAACGAACGTACTCAATTTTATTTCCAATTCTAGCGAACAGATGTCGTTGTCGTTATTAATCTTTACTGAATTTTCGATGTTACCCGATTTATTTTGACATCGGAAGATGTCAAAAGGAAAAACACATTTTGATTCTTTCATTCAGTTTTTAACTTTAAATCAGAAAACATTTTAATTGTGCTTTTATGTTATGCAAGATTATATTTTCGTGAAATTAAATTCATAACAAATAAATGTAGTTATAATAAGTGAAATGATAACAACATATTAAAATGTATCGATTATTGTGTATACAAAATATATCACAAAATAATTTTAAAGTGATACTGAAAAATTATGTAAATCTTTCGAATGAATTAAAAAATTATCGTAATTCATTTACATTAGTGTCACATGCGAAATATGAACTTAATTCTTTAAACAACTTTAATAAAAATGTATAATAAATGTTGGTTCGTAAAGCAACTTATAATTTTTATTTGAATTACGAACAAATTGGAATATTCACGCCGCAATGGGGCACAAAAAAAATACGAATAATAGTTTTATGTGCCAGGAACCTCGCTCGAAAGGATCTATTTTTTGCTGGTGATCAATTTCGTATAACAAAATCAGATGCTGTTGAGTTTTGGAAATTAAACTTTGGTAATAGGAAACTATACTGGAAGTGAAAAGGGGTCCACCAATCAACAGTTTAATTTAAGGTATTTTTCTTTATTTTATATTAGTATTGAAATTTAGTTTTTTTATATGGTTCAACTTAGTTTCTTTTTTGATGATAGAATAATTGTATAAAAACTTAAGAGATTCCCAAAATTTTTTAGGATTCGTGTGGGGACCAACGTTATCCCGTAGCAATTGTTATTTTGATAAAGGTCCAAGCCACGTTATAGTGGCAATCGCAATAACTGGCTCCGTATCAGGGCCTGCGCAATACTTTGTAATGGCAATAATTGTTAAAATTTGAAATAATAATTAAAGTCCATTACTACGTTGAAAATATTAATACAATACCATAATAACATTTATTTGTAGCTACAATTTGTTAAACGTATGTCATAGATACAAAATAGTACATTACACAGTGCAACACATAAAATGTAACACAAATTCTTACGTCCGTTTCTGGAAGTATCCACCCAAACTAGCAAAACCCTATTTGGGTTTTGATAGTTTGTATCGATTTTCTGTTTTATGACGTCATAAATTTTTGTGCCCGAGCTTTGGCTTTGCACGGGTATATATCGTAAAGTATTGGGAATTTCTCAATGCAATCTTCAGTCGAAATGTTCTTCATACCAAAATACACCACTTTTGTGAACATGTCGAGGTCAGATTTTTACTCTTTCGGGGTGTTTTTAGTGCAGAAAGCCCTAAAAATGTTATTTTCTCAGATTTGCGACCATAACTCACAAACCGTGTATATTTTAGCATAGCTGTCTTCGACAAAAATATTTGCCGCATCCACACGAGTAAGTTTGCTGCACATTGCAATAACCTACAATCGATGCTTAATTTGTTTTGGCCGTTGTGAGTAGTTTCGCAACCAAATGCATAGTACATTTCACACCAAAATTTCAGCTTTCATAAAAAATATGTCTTTTTTTTTGTGTTAAACTTTATTTTGCAAATTCGTATATGTATATTTTATAGAGCTATGGTAAATTCAAGATTTAAACAAAGGCAAATGCAAGTCGGAATTTGTGTTACATTTGATCACCTAAAAAATGTTGCACTGTGTTATGATGCAAGGACGCAAAGTTAAGGATTTTGGATGTATGTGGTGTTTGCAAATCGAGGCGCTAGCTGAGATTTGCTCCCACATTAAGTCCAAAATAGCTTAACGTCCGTACGTCATATACTATTTTTTATTCGCCGCAAGCAGAATATTTAAAAAAAACTAAATCAAAGATATAAATTTGCATAAATTTTGAAATAAAAATATGTTGAACAAGTAACCTTTGTCAAAAAATTTGTTATTTTTTCAAAATAATTGTATAACTATGACAACAAATAATAACAATAATTTTAATTGGATTATGAAACTTTAATTTAAAGGTTGCTTTGATAAAAATTTCTATTTTTTGTCGAATTTAAACAAATACAAATGTTTTTTACTTTTTTGTACGTAACTATGACAACAAAATTAAAAAGTGACACTTTACGGCTGCAAATTACAGTAATAAAGTAACACTTTAATATGTAAGCGAAAAAAAATAATTTTTTGTACGAGCAAACCGTAAAATGCACTTTTACGACTCAAAAATTGTTCGTAAAGCAGGCCTTTTTTCTATTGAAATAACAGTGCCAAAATTGAAATAACAATGTCTAAAGTTTTTATTATTACTATTATTTCGAAAAACTACTTGGATACAATCATTTTCTAAAAAATATTTTACTATTTTCTGTAAATATATGTATTTTTATTTATGCAAATAATACAGAATCTAACTCGTACAAAAAATCTTGTATATGCAATTCGGGCATAAAGTATCTTTTTGCTTTCAAGTGATTGTTTCTCTCGGCTAACACCTCGAGCAACAATTTCACTCTCATACGAAAAAGACATACTTTACACCCTTAATACATAAATAGCTATTAGACTAATGTATGCATATTTATAATACCTAACATTGAAGCCGCAGTCCCTTCATAATAAATAATTTCCCTAGTCTTCACTAACCATGAAGTTACAGAATAGTCAAAAGTAAATACTATATCTTTAGCACTTACATACATACTAAAAATAAAACCAACCATTGTTTGTTATCCATAAACAAAATTTACCCCAAAA
This sequence comes from Diogma glabrata, assembly GCA_963693315.1. NCBI lineage: Eukaryota > Metazoa > Arthropoda > Insecta > Diptera > Cylindrotomidae > Diogma > Diogma glabrata. Next base: position 25,814,611 of record OY856187.1, on the reverse strand, counting down.
CATTTATTTTCCAATCACAAAGTTTTCCAGTTAATAATTTCCTGAACATTGACTAAAAACTGAAAATGCGTCGTTAAATCAAATAAGGAAATATTTATTTTATTCGAACATAAAACAAAAACATGAAATTTGTATTCATCCGCATATATACATAAAAGCAATCCCTTTGAATATTAACAGAATTTATGATTAGATTTGTTTTGATCTACGGTTTATAAAAGCAAACCGTTCAGCAAACAGCAAAAGATTTGATACAAAAAATTCTCTTAAAACAACACATTAATTCTTTTTTTGATGTTTAGTTGAGGTTATGATTTGTTTGTTTGAAAAATATGTTTTTCTACAACTAAACTAGAAATTGTCTGTTGTAATACAACGCATTGGAATATTTTCCAAAATTTTTTTAACTCACCAAATTTAATTTTACTTAAATTTGCTATGTAGCGATTACAATAGGTGCAACAACCACACATAAAAACCTTTAAAGACCTAGGCCCAAAATAACATGCGTTCTGAATTGTGATTGCCGCAAATTTTATTTTTTTCTCATATTTTCTCAAAGAATGGAACTCATATGCTATTGACATACGAGTTAACGTATGTAACGATACATACGTTAACTCGTATGTCAATAGCAGAGACTGGAGTTCGCGGTGTTGTCGAACCCTTAGACCAAGAATTAAAAAAAAATTCTAAAAACTTAGACCAAAACAAAACTCTATCTGCACTTATACAACTTCACAATGCCCGTGATTTTAATAACTGCGACGTATGTCAAACTTTCCAAAAAAGGTTAATGCTATTATAAAAAAGTTCATGTAGAAGAGGGTTATCATAATAAGTTTTTTCTGTATTAATTTGCTCTTTTGGACTCTTCACTTTTTGACTCTGGAAATTTTGGAAAAAGTTACACTTTTTGATTTTGTAATAATTTTTGCAATATTTTCAGAATTTTGGGAAAAGTTGGAATTTGCGAATTTTGAATTTTTTCAACATTTTTGGAATTTTGAAAAAGTTTCAATTTTTGATTTGGAAAGAATTTTTGGAATATTTTTAGAATTTTGAAAAAGTTTAAATTTTTGTTTTTATTATAATTTTTGGAATATTTTTGGAATTTCGAAAAAAGTTTGTATTTTTGATTTTGTTAAAATTTTTGCAATTGTTTTAGAATTTTGGAAAAAATTTTTGAATTTGTAAATTTTGAATTTTATATATATTTTTAGAATTTTGAAAAAAGTTTCAATTTTTGGTTTTGTAAGAATTTTTGGAATATTTTTAGAATTTTGAAAAGGTTTAAATTTTTGATTTTAGTATAGTTTGTAGAATTTTGGAAAAAGTTTCAATATTTGATATTGTTATAATTTTTGCACTAGTTTTAGAATTTTGAAAAAAGTTTAATTTTTTGATTTTATTTAATTTTTACAATATTTTTGGAATTTTGAAAGAAATATGAATTTTGATTTTTTTATATTTTTTCGAAACGCTAAATGGAGAGGTTTTTGAGTAGTTTGCTGATCGTATCAACTTTTCACTAAATTATGTTAATTTATAATTTGTTATAATTTTCCGGCAATGTATTCATGTTTCGTGTTAGTTTTGTAATAAATTTTTAAACAGAGATAAAAATACATGTGCTTTAACAAAGAGTTTTATGTTTGATATACATCGCTGCCCAAAACTAAAAACAACGTCCTCATAAAAGTTTTTTGCCGAAAACTATATAAAAATCCCTAACCCAGGCCGAAGTCTTGATATCTTTCCTCGGGCCCGGCTTTTTAAAAGGGCCCGGTCTCCGACGAAAATGAAAATATTATATAGACAAAAAACTATTTTTAACCAAAGCGAAAGTATATGTGGATTTGATCTTCCACTTCCAATTCTTACCACTAATAAAATACACGATAATTTAATTTAGGTTTAAAGGCTTCAAGGTTTAAATAGGAAGTTTTTCTTTTTAAAGATGGATCATATAATAGATGCCATATATGTTATTACAAATATAAGCAAAGGATAAAAAGCGGTCAATTTTGCAAAGTACGATTTTGAAAAAATTAACAGTGACCAAAAAATCAAACTATTGAGATGAAATTTAAAATAATTGTTTTATGAAGGACCTGAAAAGACAACGTGAATTAATCCTGTTTTGACCACTTGTATTAGCAACTGGTTTTTGAGCACCATCCATGATAAATATTTATTTTTCTCTCACAATACAAAACAATTAACACAAACCATTCGCGCTTTGAATTTCTAAAATGAAGAATATATTACACGACTTAGTAAATGTTTTCTAAATTGAAACTTTAGTTTCAGCTTCTCAGCAACAGCAACAAAACAGTGTAGCTGGATTATTGGCAACACCATTTTTGTTTTGTAACTGCAAAATTTTTAATTAAATTTGCTATTTGTCACTTTTTTTTTTATTTTCGCTATCCTATCACGAAATATCGTCGCTTTAATAATGAAATAACGTATGCCATTTATACGTTGTTATTATATAATGGGTGCGCTGCATTCCCTATAAGGATGTCTATAAAGTGGCATTTTAACATTTTCCAATTTTTTTATAACTGGGGGTGAAAATTAATATATTGTTAATTAACGTACATGCAAGTTTGAATTTGGTTAACTAAAGAAACAGTGTAAATGCATGTACGATATTTCAATTCCTACAGAATAATAACTTGGGTAAAATCAGTGTCGTATACTTTACATACATTACGATCGCCACACGAAATGGTAAATCTAAAATATTGTATCAGCATCATTCATTACTACATGATATGCCGGTTCATATAAATAAAAAATTGTAAGAATATTATGCGTTAGTTTAATAATAATTAGTTTTAGGCTTAATCGTACTTCCATGCAAAATGAAATAACGTATATGAAATATGAAATAACGTATAAGGTACCTGATTGACTTTTCACCTCTTTTTAGGTAGAAAAGCCAGCAGGTACCAACGTGAAATTTTAATTTGCTGTGGGGAAATTAGTCAAGATTAATTGGTAGAAATTTTTTTCCCAATATCTTTATTCATTCAATAGTGCTGCCGAGTTTACGAAAATCAGAAAATCGAAAAATCTTTAAACCCAATTATCTCGAAACTACACTTTTGCGAATACGTTGTTTCATTATTAAAGCGACGATATTAGCCTATGTCATATTTTATATGGGTTAAGTTATTCTTTTTTTAAAAAACAGTATAAAAATACAGAATACCAAAGATTTGCGTTTATCAACACCTTAGAACGCATGTTGTTGTGGGATCTTGGTCTTAAAAGGTTTTTATGTGTTGTTGTGACACATATTGTAATTCCTACTACACAACACATTTTAGTAAAAAAAAATTAACTACCATTTTTCAGCTTTATAATGCCACCATGATCGAATCAATATCTTTAATAGGAAAAGTTTTACAGCTAAAATCGCAAAACACAAAAATATGACTTTTCAAGTGCTTTATTTTGTTGTGGACCGGAAGTGGCGCGCGCGATAATTAAACCTTGTGGATTTTGATTTTTTGAACCCTTTGCTTGAAGTTCCCCCGGCCACTTAAAGTTGAAAGGTTTGGTTGTGGCTATTACAAAGAAAAATTTAAATTTTTTGTACGGCACCCTCCCATTACGTGTGAATACCCGTAAAAATGTTATTTGCAAAATTTGAAATCAATCGGTCATTTTTAAGGCGTGCCCCCAGCCAATTAGAGTTGAGAGGTTTTGTTCTGGCCATTACAAAGAAAAATTTTAATTTTTTGTACGACACTCTCCCATTTCATGTCAATACCCGTAAAAATATTATTTGCAAAATTTTAAATCAATTGTTCAATTCTAAGACGTGCCTCCGGCCACTTAAAGTTGAATAATTTTGTTCTGGACCTTAAAAAAAAAATTTAAATTTTTTGTGCGACACCCTCCCATTTCCCACCCTCACCCTCCCATGTCAACACCCATAAAAAAATTATTTGTAAAATTTGAAATCAATCGTTCAACTTGAAAGGTTTTGTTCTGGCCATTACAAAGAAAAATTTTAATTTTTTTGTACGACACCCTCCCATTTCATGTCAATACCCGTAAAAATATTATTTGCCAAATTTGAAATCAATCGGTCAATTCTAAGACGTGCCTCCGGCCACTTAAAGTTGAGAAATTTTGATCTGGACCTTAAAAAAAATTTTTTATTTTTTGCGCGACACCCTCCCATTTCATGTCAATACCCATAAAAAAATTATGTATAAAATTTGCAATCAATCGTTCAACTCTAAGGCGTGCCCCGGCCACTTAAGCTTGAAAGGTTTTGTTCCGGCCATTACAAAGAAAAATTTAATTTTTTGTACGACACCCCCATATTGCGTGTGGATACCCTTGAAAATGTTATCTGCAAAATTTGAAATAAATCGTTCAACTCTAAGGCGTGCCCCCGGCCACTTAAACTTGAAAGGTTTTGTTCTGGTCATTAAGTGGCCGGAGGCACGTCTTAGAATTGACCGATTGATTTCAAATTTTGCACATAATATTTTTACGGGTATTGACATGAAATGGGAGGGTGTGGTACAAAAATTTAAATTTTTCTTTATAATGGCCACAACAAAAGCCCTCAACTTTAAGTGGCCGGAGGTACCCCTTAGAGTTGACCGATTGATTTCAAATTTTACAAATTATATTTTTATGGGTATCGACACCAAGTGGAAGGGTGTCGTACAAAAAATTCAAATTTTTCTTTATAATGGCCCCAACAAAACCTCTCAACTCCAAGTGGCCGGGGGCACCCCTTAGAGTTGACCGATTGATTTCAAATTTTACGCATAATATTTTTATGGGTATCGACACCAAATGGGAGGGTGGCGTACAAAAAATTTAAATTTTTCCTTGTAATGGCCACAACCAAACCTCTTAACTTTAAGTGGCCGGGGGCACCCCTTAGAGTTGAACGATTGATTTCAATTTTTACACATAATTTTCTTATGGGTATTGACACGAAATGAGAGGGTGTCGGACAAAAAAAAATTTTTTTTTAGGGTCCAGAACAAAATTTCTCAACTTTAAGTGGTACGAGGCACGTCTTAGAATTGAACGATTGATATCAGATTTTGCAAATAATATTTTTATGGGTATTCACACGAAATGGGAGGGTGCCGTACAAAAAATAAAAATTTTTGTTTTTAAGGGCCACCCTAATATATAAAAATATATATATATATATATATATATATATATATATATATATATATATATATATATATATATATATATATATATATATATATATATATATATATATATATATATATATATATATATATATATATATATATATATATATATATATATATATATATATATATATATACAGGGTGTCCCCCGAAAGTTGTCCCACCGGTTAACTGGGGATACCTTGGAATAGCGCTAACAACTTTTGTTCAAGCATTTCGCGAATAGTTCTTTTGTTTCGCGGAAACGGTTTGTTTTGTTTTTTTATGCCTTATCAAATTAAAATACCTCTAAATTCAATAGCGAAGAAGTTAGGAGGTCGCGGTTTTTTTTATTTTTTTTATTTGATTCACAAGTTTGTATATTAAAACGGGTGAACATTTAACAAAGATTACTTTGATACTTTTGACGCTATTCGTTTACAAAGTCAATTTTTAGTTAAAATTTAAAAAAAATAATACTTTGCTTTCCATTATTTCAAAAACGGTGATATACATCATAATTTTTTTTTCAATGGAAATGTTCCTTGAAATGTCAACTTGAAAGTTACTTTGCTTAAAACCTAAAATTTAAAGACCATCTTGGGCTAGCTCTTAAAATTAAAACTTCAAAATTTTATTTTGAAATTGAATCAATCAATTTTAACTTAAATAACCTCGTAATAAAACACAAAAGAAATTATTAATAAAAAATATTAAGTTATTTTTATTTATTAAAGATAATTTTCAATATGTCCACCCTCATTCGCAATACACATTTCAATTCTTCTTTGGAAAGCTTGAGAGATATTTCTGGTTTGAGATAACTGAAGTGGAGTATACTGGTTTTAACCAAAGTAACTTTCAAGTTGACATTTCAAGGAACATTTCCATTGAAAAAAAAATTATGACGTATATCTCCGTTTTTGAAATAATGGAAAGCAAAGTATTATTTTTTTTAAATTTTAACTAAAAATTGACTTTGTAAACGAATAGCGTCAAAAGTATCAAAGTAATTTTTGTCAAATGTTCACCCGTTTTAATACACAAACTTGTAAATCAAATAAAAAAAACCGCGACCTCCTAACTTCTTCGCTATTGAATTTAGAGGCATTTTAATTTGATAAGGCATAAAAAAACAAAACAAACCGTTTTCCGCGAAACAAAAGAACTATTCGCGAAATGCTTGAACAAAAGTTGTTAGCGCTATTCCAAGGTATCCCCAGTTAACCGGTGGGACAACTTTCGTGGGACACCCTGTATATATATATGTATATATATATATATATATATATATATATATATATATATATATATATATATATATTTATATATATATATATATATATATATATATATATATATATATATATATATATATATATATATATATATATATATATATATATATATATATATATATATATATATATATATATATATATATATATATATATATATATATATATATATATATATATATATATATATATATATATATATATATATATATATATATATATATATATATATATATATATATATATATATATATATATATATATATATATATATATATATATATATATATATATATATATATATATATATATATATATATATATATATATATATATATATATATATATATATTTATATATATATATATATATATATATATATATATATATATATATATATATATATATATATATATATATATATATATATATATATATATATATATATATATATATATATATATATATATATATATATATATATATATATATATATATATATATATTTATATATATATATATATATATATATATATATATATATATATATATATATATATATATATATATATATATATATATATATATATATATATATATATATATATATATATATATATATATATATATATATATTACAAACCTAAAAATGAAACTGTAAAATTTTGTGACGCAGCATAGCTTTAGCAATTTCAATACAATCTGATAAGATAACTACAAGACATATTCTAATAAAAGTTTAATTTTCTTATCAATAAACACAACATTTAAAAGAAACCGAAGGCAAATAAAAACCAGATCTTCAAAACAACAAATACAAGAAAGAAAGTACAAGAAAGCATATCTAGGAATTTTTTATAAAACAAATGAGATCATTATGGAAATGAATTTTTCCGAAAAGATAAGACGACTAACACAAAATTTAAAATAAAAGAAAAATTCAAATATCGCTACATAGAAATATATTTTACATATTTATATACAAAGGATATTATGTGATGAGGATGAAATTATCCTTTGATAGTGAATATTCGATAAAACATTCAAAATTTAGTTTTTATTTTGTATATACGGAAAAAGAAAAAGCAATGCCAATTGTTCAGCTAAAAAAACAACTGGCATTTAAGATTAAAATGCTATTAGAGTTCGTGAAACAACGACTTTAATTAAAGAAAAAACTGACATCAAAATAAGTTTGTTCGTAAGCCAAGCGACAGAAAAAATTTTTGAAAAATATTTGGCTAAAGCAAGAATATGTCCCCCAATCAATATCATTATACTCCATAATAATTGATCAATAAAATCTGAGAAAGAATTGTATTGGAAAACTAGAAACGGCCATTAGAAAACGACCAACATGTTATCTGAGGATGATTAAGGCTATTGAATTAAGTGGCAGGATTCAATGCTAAAGATGTATTTTTGATTCATAAAAAATTATTCTTTGTAAAAAACAACCGTACAATAATGAATTATCAGATAACGAATTATTTCCCTTTTAAGAAGTTTCCTGATTTCACAATTGTATCCGATTTCGTAGTCTCTGTTAGTTTTCTTAATTTTGCCAAAGACAAAACGTAAAATGTTATAACAATCGGCCATATTTCAATTCTTGCTCTAAATTTAGAATCAAAACCAAGGCAACAGTAAACATGCAATAATCATGCATTGCATGAGCTCAGAAAAAAATGTTGTATGTAAATTACAATTAAAATATTGTATACTAAAATGTTTAAAAATTTGTTGATTGACTTGTTGCATACATATATTATATTTCTTATATTTATATTTCTTAAAATATCTTGTTTTTCTAGAAAAAATCATTATATAATCTGGTTTTGTCTTTTAATGAAATTGTATATTTAAACCATCTGTTTTGAGTGCTAATAATATATATTAAAAAAGAAATAGAAATATGAAAATTTTCTCTATTAAATCATGCTTGCACAACTCTTATTACTTTCAATTTAATAAAACTATTCTACTTTTGGATACTAAAATGTGTCCGTAGTATTAAGAAATATTCAAAGTAATCTTGAAAGACATCTCAAAAGACCTAACCTTAACTTTGTACTACTAATCTTTGCTCCTTAATTTATTTAAATTGAATGACCTACCTAATGCAAATCAATAACAACATTGTATTTTAGTAGAAAATTCAATTTATTCTCACAAAAATAATTTACATTCCCACTGAATATTTATAAAGAAAGAAAAGTGGAAAAATACGAATAACAATATATACCTTCAAAATTTAAATGTAAATATTTCAATAGATCCAAACATCAAAATGGGATTGAACAAAAAAGAAAAAAATCTAACCAAAAATTTATTGAAGAAGTAATATTTATTTATTGTCAATAAAATCATCCCCTATTTTATTTGTACATATATGTTTTAATCCTCATTTAGATACAGAAATTCCCAAAGTTCCAAAAGTCAGAGATAAATTAATACAAATAAATAATATACCAAACGCATAAAAATAGAGTGAATGGATTTTGTACGAAGGTAGGCTTAAAAATATGCTGCAAATGTAACAAAACATTCAATTCAAATAATTTGGCTCACTCAAAAAGCTCAAAGTTTAGCAATTCCATTTGCTATTTTTCAGACAACATTCGTCCTGTTTCTGTTTATCATAAAATGACGATGAAATAAAATTCTTTAAAGTTATCACCTGGAAATATAATCCATTACATTTTTGTTGAGTGTATTTTGTTGCTGTAATATGTATCATTGAGCTTTTTTTATTTTATGACTTAAAAATTTTCCTTTACATAAAAAGATTTTAAATAAAGATTTGTAGAAAGGAAGTAAAGCATACACAAGAAGATTAATATACATATTTCACACGTAAAGGTGTAAACATTCTAAATTTTAGAATAAAAGAACAACCAAGAATAAGGCTTAAAAGAAAATTGATATTTTATTTTTATCTTTGCATATACAAATATTTATTCGTAGTCAAATATCAACAGTACACATATAATCTGAGGAGCTAAGACATAAATAAACAATCTATTATATTCCTTACGTAAAGATTTGTTTAGGTTTTATACTTGAAGAGTCTTGGCGAGAGAAGTATTCCCAAAAAATGTGTTACAAAATGTCAATAAAAAGTTCATGAATTTTTTTTACAACTTTTTATATATATTTTTAAGTAAGATTTCTTCAGCGACGTATCAGCTCCAACCAGAAACAAGTATCTATGAGATAAGATTTATTTATTTAAAAAAGAAACAGAAAAAAAAACATAAAGAAACACAGATATATTGTCGATGCAGAAACAGATACTGCGATAGAAAAATGTGTGAAAGTTGTATAAGCTCAAAACGACTTTTCCACGTCCACAACTGCTTATTTTCTATGTAATACCAAAATGTTATGCCTGTTGGCTCGCTTCAGTATTCATTTATTGGGCATTTTATAAAATTTTGATATACATATAGTTCTGGTTCTGTACAAAAAATCACCGAGCCTGTCTTTTGTCCTTTTTGACCTTTTTGTCTTCAAATTTATTAACTTTAAATTGTGACGAACACTGGTAGTATAATTTTAAAATTTTGTTTTGTGTTGGTAACACTTTATTCATTTTCATTTTTTCAAAAAAAATCAAGAGTGCGTTGAAAAATTTATGTTTCGAAATTTTTCAAGTTTTTGTTTTTAGAGAGAAAAATTTTTATTTCAACGTTGTTCATGCGCTATATTTTCTCCGGAAAATTTCTTTAAGTTTAAGTTGTGGTAATTCGCGAATTAGTTTAATTAATTTAGATGAATTAAAGTTTACTAAATGTACTTACTATTATTTTAATAATTGTTCAAACTATTTATCTTGAACTGTTAAAATGTTGGATTGTGTAAAGAAAAGTTTTGTAAAAGAATTAAAATAGAACAATTCCAATTAATTATTTTATTCATCTTTAAGACACTTTAAAAAAAAGTTTAAAGAATCTAATATAAATAATTAAAATTATGTAGTTAAATAAATCTACTTGGTGTTAAAATTAAATGAACATATCAGTACCTCGGAGGAAAACTGCACTATGTTCTATGTAATTTACTAGTAACATAGTGCAGTTTACCTCCGAGGTATAGATATATCTGAATTAACAATAATTTAATTTTCTTGAGAAAGCGATTTCATTTGAACAAGAAGTTAATTTGAAGAACGAGAAAGACTTACTTAAATAGGATTACATTTACTTGAATTTGGAGTCTAAAATAGTACAGCTATCAAATACTTTAAATATTTAAATGAAACTTGGTGTATAAAATATTTCTAAAACTATAATTCTGCATGCATTTGAGTTTTGTGTTTGCCATGCCCGGTATATTTATTAACGTTGTATTTTTACTGTAATAACTGTATTTTGCATTATAACTACGTAAAGGCTGTGTTCCCATGTCAGCCATTAATGTCTACTATGTTTCCAGAAATTTTTTCTATATACAGAAACAATAATCAATATGTCATTTTATTTATTTAGAATTATTTAATAATCCAATTCAATGTTTTTATTCCAAACAACTTTGACAGTTTTACAATATTCACACATATAATTTCAATAAATTTTTAGGCAAAACCATTAAATAAATATTTATATTTCTCAATATCAGCTTATTCATCAGTCGTTCATCAATAGCTGAAAAACACCAGGTAGGTGAGGTGCAGAATAAGTGTTATTTTTTAACAAAAATTGTAAGTTTTAAAAGACGCTCTTGCACTAAACAAATACACGAAAAATTTAGCCAATACTTACATACTTAAAATAAATACAATATTGTTTCACAATTATTGTTGATATATTGACCCGTTATAATTACGGAGGCAACTGTACGAACAAATTTATTTCATACTTGGCCTACTTAATGTTTTGTCCAGATTACATAAATGTCAAGCATGAGCATGTTATTTTACAGTTATAAGGTGCTAGTTAGTTTAAAGTTAATTATTAAGCTTCCTCACTCAGCATTTTACGTATCCTAATAAAAAACATAAAATTGTGTAAATGATGTTGTCATATTTCAAATGAAAATGATATCTTGTCAAATCGTACCACCTGTTCCGGTTATTATGTTAACACAATATGTTAAATTCAAAAACAGAATCTTAAATCTTAAAAACATCAACAAAATAAATTCTACGAAAACTTTTTCGATTATTGATGGAATTAAATTGAAATATGAAATTAATGTTACTGATTGATTACTAGATTATTATGGATTTCGAAAATTGTGTGCAGTTGGTTGATTTCAATGTGTTGTACTTGATGATTATTTATAACATAAAACGATAAGAATTATAATCTCGTATGAATTTAAACGTCAAAAGAAATAAGACGCACAAAATAAACATACATCAATTTGTTGGATTATAATTTTTTATTAAGACAGATTTTCCTTAAGAAATACATTTATATTACTAAATTGATTCTTATTAAAACACGCCTACGTCATCCGTTGTATTCTTTGTGGTGATGAAAAACGTGATCTACGCAGGTGAAAAAGTCGAAATTTGAACTTGACCATTTTTGATTTTCCTGAAACTTGACATGTTAGTAGTACAGTATTGCCAGACCGCGGGATTTTTTCCCGTTTACGGGATATTTCATATAAAACGGGAAAGCGGGAAAAAACTTGGAAAGTGCGGGATTTTTCACATTTAATAATAGAATCGTTTTAAATTAATTTAAATTAAGACTTATTTTGAAATGGATGCACCAACCAATTTTTTACCAGGCTTCAGAAAGATGTCGATCAACCGATAATTTTACTTAAATGCATCTGCCATCTATCGGCTTTTGTATTGTCAAATCCGCGATGGAATTTAAGCTTCTGATGTTTAAATATTTCTTAGGGAGATAGGTTCGTTTTGAAAACCCCAACGGACCACCATGTTATCTGAATTTCAGGAATATTTTGATGCTGCGAAACGAGAAATAAAATCACCTAGAACTACAAGTTGGCGATCTATGCATCCATCCATTTTAAGCATATTAAAGGAATTGAGATGTTTGGCATCACTATTTTATTTCTGAGTAGTTGTTTACGTATCGCAAAAGAGCTATTACAATTTTAAAATTTTTTGAAAATCACGAAATCAAGACATATTTACTTCTTTTACAAAATGTCCTTCTTTATAGCAGTTCTTTCTTATTCCACAAGTTGTATGGAGAATCGAAACAACAGTAATATATTATGAAGGTGTTTAATGCAATATTTTATTTTTCAAGGAAAAGTTTACGATGTGAGCGAGGCACAAGCGGGCATTACAAATTTTCGATGGAATAAAATTCAATAAAAACAAACCCAATACAATGTTTTATCCTTCAGATAGAGTAACATTTATTAATTTTTTTTTTTTTTTTTAATAAAATGTGATGTGTAGTAGGCATTACAATATGTGTCACAACAACACATAAAAACCTTTTAAGACCAAGGTCCCACAACAACATGCGTTCTAAGGATGTTAATGGACGCAAATCTGTTTTTATTGTTTTTTTTTAATATTTTTTTGTTAAATAATGGATAACTAAACCATAAATCCTATCACATATAAAATTTGACATAGGCCAATATTTCGTGATAGGATAGGGAAAATAAAAATAAAATAAGAGGTAAAAAGCAAATTTGTTTTAAAAATTTGCAGGAACAAAACTAAAATTGGTTTGCCAATAGTCCAGCCAATGGCATAATCCTTGATTATGGGACGCAGTATATTTTTCAATGATTAAAGCTTAGATATTAGCTACAGCGTTCCAGCATCAAGGAATATTCATTAGCTAAGATTGAGAGTGCTACCGTTGACTGAATACAGTTCATCCGCCAGCACCCCTAAGATATCACCTTGGCTAGTGATATCTCACTGCTATTGCCAGTGGTATGTGATATCTCACGTTAGCTCATATGCCAATAGCAGGGACTGAAGTACGCGGGGTTGTCACACCCGTGGATCAAAAAATAGAAAAAAATTAACAAATTAATAAAAACTGATCCCTCCCATGCGTACAAAATTGAATTATTTTAAAATTTGTTGATAAAACAAGTAAAGCGAATAAAGAAAAACAATGAATTTTATTGTATTTTTTTGAATAATTAATTCCAAACAATTAAATAAATTTGATTCAATTTCGATATCTATTTAATTATTTGGTATTTTGAAAATGAAAAGTCTATGAAAAGCCTAATGAAAGCCTTACCTTATGAAAGACATCAAATTTTATACTAATGAGAAACCAAAACACAATCTTTTGGAAATTTAGTTCAATTTAATCATAGTAGTCTTTCGCTTTTTTAATATTCGAGAGAGGGGCATGCGCTTTAGTTTGAATTGACTGTTTTTTTATATAATTAGTACGTCTATTCTGGCATTTCTCTGGGAATTGAGAATTGAGAAAAAAGAGCAATAAATGAAAAAACGATAGTAAATTTTTGTATGAGCTTAGAATGAAGGCAATTCTTCACGAGGATGAAGTTTCCCGAAACGAGCGTAGCGAGTGGAGGGAATCATCCAAGTGAAGAATTGACATCATCCTAAGCGAATACAAGATGCTATTTTATCCACGACTGTTAAATTTTTCGTTTAATTTCCAGTTTTCATACAAAAATTTGTATCGCCATATTGAAATAAAAACATCAAAGATAGCGAAAAACAAAACAAGTTTGTTGTTTAATTTGTTAGGGGAATATTTAATAAACTATAGAGCTGTTAAAGAATTGTAATCAAATTCACTAGTTGTGGAATGAATACAATTACAATGGAAGACATACGCTTGGAAAGCATATATTCTTTAGTGGTCGTGGATAAAATATTTTCTTATACGAATTTGTTATTTCCCGCGGCACGGAATACTAGTAATGAAAAATTGCTACAATTTGTTTCTCAATTCCTATTTCACAATGTACCGGCATATGACTACAGGTCGAAAATGTTTGCTTTTAATTTTTTGTAACATACAATCAAATTTTTATAAAATAAAATAAAATTTATTTCAGCATTCAATACAATCAAATAAATTGTTTTATTGTGTTCCGCCACATTCGCGGTACCGAATAAAATTAACAGCTGTTTGTTTTATTCTATATTAAGACTAAGTACGTTAACAAATATAGTCGTAAAAAAGAGAGATAAACCTATATTTATAGCTACAATCACGTAATAGTTTTTATTCAAAAACTTTTACCAACTCATAGACCATAAATTACTTTCTTTATTAGGTTTTTAATTCAAATATTTCGGAGTTGTATGACTCCCTCATCAGTGAAACTATAAAAAATTTAATATGAGTAACATCTAAAAATAATTCCTATGTTAAATCTGAATTATAATACATACATTGGAAACAGTTTAGAATCTTAGAACATATTTTTGAACACTACACATTCGTAATATTTGTATAAAATAAACAATCAGATTTTAAAACTAATGCAAATATTATAAATTAACAATAAACAGTAATACATATTAAAAATATAAAATGAAAAATAAATTAATTAAAAATTTTGAAAAAACGATGATGACTAGACTATAATGTACAAGGTAATGTTAAAATAAATGTAATTGTCATTATGTTACTGACATCTGTATTTAAGTATTCCCAATTATGTGCGGTATTTGATTTTTCTAATCTGCTAACTATTAAAATTATTGGTATGAGCTAAGATGCAAACCATTAACAACTTGACGATGATAGTGAAATTAATGTTGAAGTTTGAGGATTTGTGTATATGCTGGACTTAATTTATCAATGTCTGATCTAAGGTTAATTGATTTACGTCTATTTTTGTATATGGAAATTGATTCTAGTGTAAGTCTTTTAGTCCATGAATCTTCTTTTGTGATGACATTTGTATCTTTATAATTGAAGGAATGTCCAGTTTGTTTGGTGTGTTCAAACGCAGCAGTATTATTTGTTTTAGTTACATTTGTCTTAATATCATTGATGTGTTGTTTTAACCTGGAACCAAGCTTCTGGCCAGTTTGGCCAATGTAGAGACCGTCACAATCATTGCATTGAAAAGAGTATATTACCCCATGTAGATCTGTAGACTTTAATTTAGTGTAGGGCATGCCAGTAGTTTTACGAACCGTTGTGAATGGTTACTCATTTTTTATAGTTTCACTGATGAGGGAGTCATACAACTCCGAAATATTTGAATTAAAAACCTAATAAAGAAAGTAATTTATGGTCTATGACTTGGTAAAAGTTTTTGAATAAAAACTATTACGTGATTGTAGTTATACATTCTAAAGACCAGATTTATGATATAATTTTAAAAAATTATATCATAAACGATAATATAAACATCTATATTTATAGTTTTCGGAAGGATAATTGTGGTGGTTTTTGAAATTTTTTCAATAAATAATTGAATTTATATGTATATTTTTATTGAAAACTTGATGGGAATTTCTTAGGGATTTTTCCTTGAAAAACGGGAAAAATCGGGTATTTTCGTTACGTCAACGGGAAATTCATTTTTGAAGATCTGGCATCACTGAAGTATGCACAAAATAAAATATACAACTTATTTAAAAAATTTTTTAAGTGCTTAGTTTGAGCATTGGGGGCACCTCAACATGCATGAAAAATGAAAATTCTGCCAATCCAATGTAACTTTGAAATTAAATTGCTTAAGAACGGCTGTACCGATTTCATCAAACTTTTTTTTTGCTTGATAGATGATTAATTAGTCCTTTGAAAAAAAAATTAATTAATTGTTTTTATAATTATTTTTTAAATAAAAAAACTTTTTTAAAGATGACGCGAGGGTCGAAGATCAATTGGAATTTAATTAATTTTTTTTCTGAAAATAGTTCTATCCTGCCTCTAAAATATATCAAATTAACTCAGAGGCGTTAATTTTTGTTCTTAAGATGTTTAATTTTAAAGATTTTTACTACAACTAAAATTCGAATTTTTCTTCATTTTTTCAAACAACTTCCATTAACAAAATATTTTAAAATCAATTAAATTTTAACTTTTTTTTTTTTAAATATAGCCTCTCACCTTAATTTAAAATATATCAAATTTACAAAGAGGCGTTAATTCGTGTTCTTGAGATATTTAATTTTAAAGATTTTTAGTCCGATTAAAATTCAAATTGTTCATTATTTTTTTGAGTAATTTATATCATCAAAAAATTTTAACCACGGAAGTTCGAGAGAATAATGAACAATTAGAATTTTAATCGAACTAAAGGTCTTTAAAATTAAATTTCTAAGGAACACGAATTAACTAATTGGTAAATTTGATATAAGTCTATTCCACTTAATCGGGACACATCGATACTAGTGCAATTTGTCCCGATTAAGCGGCTGGCCCAATTATCTGAAGTTCCACAAACAGTAATTTTTAAAAGTAAAATGATTAGTAATTTTTAATGTATTTTATTTCATGAATTGCACAAAATTGAAAAAAATCTCAAAAAATCTCGTATCCATACATATTTATTGAAAAATTATATAAAATGGATGTATAAACCATGTATATTAATATTAATAATAATATTAATATATGTACACATATACATAATAAATATGTAATATATATGTACATATATGTAATACATTCTGTTAGAAAAATAAGGTTTAAACTTTATTTAAATTTTTGGAGAAATTCGTCCAAAGAGATTTGCCTTTTGTTTTTGCTGGACTGTAGCTGAACAAAGAGCACAAATTTAATGCTGACATGGGACTCCCGTCATTTTCATATTGCATAAAATAACGCTGTAATCTGTCAACACATTAGCTCTTGCACTCTGTTCAAAAGCGAACTATACGAATTGTGGGTGATCGAGCTTTGACATTAGAACTTGATTCTCTACAACATCGTCGCACTGTTGCGTTGCTGACCTCGTTGTTTTTTACAAATATCGTCATCAGCAGTGCTCAGATGAAATCAGCGGCATCATGCTTATGACTTATTCTTACCCCCGTTCCACTCGGCAATCGGCTACCGCAACCAGGGAAACGGTCGAGATAATGTCATAATGGCAGATTGCAGAGAGACTTCTTTGTCCGAACTGCATACAAATGGAATACTTTGCCGGAATCCTTAGTCTCAGGTGGCTTCAACCGAGGTTTAAAAAAAGCGTTCATCAACACCTTAGAACTCCAGTTGTTGTAGGACCTAGGTCTTAAAAGATATTTATGTGTTGTTGTGACACATATTCTAAACCCTATAACACAACACTTTTTATTTAAAAAAAAGTCCGAGCGGCAGGAATATCCGCTAGAAATAGGTAGATTTCGGGGTCAGACAGTTATGTGTGCAAATAGAATCGGATTTATCAGATTACTGTTTGTTATAACACTAATTAAAAACAGAGGTATTAAACAAACTTTAAGAATAAACATTATTTTGTACAGTTTTTGGGCTCTAGGCACTTAACCTGTACCCCGATATGGCCAATTGTCAAACATATTCAGGAGACTGTTTGCCGCAACATACCCAGAAAATATTTTTAGCGTAAGTGAAAAAATGCGACCGTGAAAGTGCCGCTAAATGCCGTTGTACTTCACACAGTTTATTGCAGATAGCTAAAGAACCTTTTATTGCAAATGTCTGGCTTTTGAAAAAATGATAGAAATATGTTCAAATAGTTAATATTTATAACTTTTATTTACATATTTTGCCCCAAACGGCCGTTATAACGCTTTGTTTTTGACAGTTTTAAGACTCTAGACTCTTAACCTGTACCTGGATATGGCCAGTTGTCGAACTTATCCAAGAGATTGTTTGCCGCAACACGCTCAGGAAATATTTTTGGTCTAGGTCGAAAAATGCGACCGTGAGAGTGCCGCTAAATTCCGTTATACCTCATATCGTTATATATATATATATATATATATATATATATATATATATATATATATATATATATATATATATATATATATATATATATATATATATATATATATATATATATATATATATATATATATATATATATATATATATATATATATAAATATATATATACATATATATATATATATATATATATATATATATATATATATATATATATATATATATATATATATATACATATATATATATATATATATATATATATATATATATATATATATATATATATATATATATATATATATATATATATATATATATAAGATTTGATATTTGGCTTGTATATATTATTTAAATAATAAAATCTTTGGATGAAGCAAATAAATAAAACAATAATTATAATTGTTTATCGACAATTGTTTCGGTTTTTAATGATAAACCATCTTCAAGGATAATATTTGGTAAAAATTCTTATACAAAAATAATATAACAACAATAAATTGACACAAATATGAAAAACTAACAATCAAAAAAGAAAAAGCTAACTATATAAAAAAAATATATGATTAAAGAAAATGCAAGAGAAGAAAAACTGTAAACAAGAATTTTTTTAAATTTTTAAAAAGAAAAATAGACAATTCTACAATGAAAATAGTAACTCAATTTTTTAGGGAGAAATTGAAGCTAGCAAAAATTTTAAACAAGAAATACTTACTTCTACGTTATAGAAAGCAGAGAGTTTTACCTAAAAACAGACGTCTAAAGAATACGTCGAAAATAGACAACAAGTTTTTTGAAAATGCGGAACAACGTTTTCTGTTCTCAATACTCAGTCGAGA
Source organism: Diogma glabrata (assembly GCA_963693315.1). Classification (NCBI taxonomy): domain Eukaryota; kingdom Metazoa; phylum Arthropoda; class Insecta; order Diptera; family Cylindrotomidae; genus Diogma; species Diogma glabrata. Next base: position 25,795,460 of record OY856187.1, on the reverse strand, counting down.
AATTACTGAAACTTTTTCCGAAATAAAAAATATTGAAAAACTAATTGAACATTTAAGAAGTTTTATTATGATAAATCTACCACCTCATCTCTATATATATATATATATATATATATATATATATATATATATATATATATATATATATATATATATATATATATATATATATATATATATATATAATTTTTTTTTCCGTCTCCGCTTTACATATATAGTCGTTTGGCATCAAAATTTTTCCGAAATTCCGAGATGACGGACATTGCAATAGGTAGATTTTTATATGAAATCTACCTAAAAAAACACATTGTTTTATCTCACGGTTAGTTACGACCACAGGTTCTTCATCATTACTGTCATCGGATGCCATCAATGTTAGATATTTTAATTTGATTGTTGCTACAATTACGTCCTCACAATCCTCATTCTCATCATAACACAGTAAATTGTCGTCAATTGACGAAAATTCAATATCAATACCAACCAATACCAACCAATATCAATACCAACCATCATTAAAATAAAATATAAGAAATGCTGGAAGGATATTAATTTTAATTATAATCTAATTTGATTTTTTTATCTAATTTCATTTTATGTCCATTAACATGAAAATATGTTGTTGGAGAGCGGGATTTTGTTTGATGTCGGATAAAAAAATTGGTATTGGTATTTGGCTTTATGTTTTTTGATTTTTATTTAGATGTTTTGATTCTTACGTTAAGAATTCGTTCTATTGAATGTATTTTGCATCGTTTGAATCGTTGTTGTAAAGGATCTTCCTATGATTATGTCAAAATAAAATTTTCTTTGGTGTTTTTCGGTTTTGTTTGTCTCTCTACAATTCCTTGTGAAACATGTATCTATACATATAGATATAACGTTTTAAGATTTTTGTTGTGTATATATCAAAGAAAATAATTCAGAGCAAACCAGATCAAAAACGTGTTCTAGACAGAGTTGTGAAAACTTGACCATTTTTGATTTTCCTGAAACTTGGCATGTAAGTAGTATGGACAAAATAAAAAATACGACTTATTTTAAAATTTTTTTAAAGTGCTTAGTTTGAGCATTGGGGGCACCCCAACATGCATGAAAAATGAAAATTCTGCCAATCCGATGTGACTTTGAAATTAAATTGCTCAAGAACGGCTGTACCGATTTCATCAAACTTTTTTTGTTTGATAGATGATTAATTAGTCCTTTGAAAAAAAATTAATTAATTCTTTTTATAGTTAAGTTTTAAATAAATATATTAAAAAAACATTTTTAAAGATGGCGCTAGGGTCGAAGATCAATTGGAATTAAATTAACTTTTTTTCTGAAAATAGTTCTATCCTTCCTCTAAAATATATCAAATTAACTCAGAGGCGTTAATTTTTGTTCTTGAGATATTTAATTTTAAAGATTTTTAGTACGACTGGAATTCGAATTTTTCTTCATTTTTTCAAACAACTTCCATTAACAAAAAATTTTACGCACAAACGAATCGTAAAACACATTTTACATCCTTGTTATCGTGGCTGAAAGTTGAACTTTACATCCGTAAAATAAAATCCCGTTGCTATGTGAAATATTAATATAATTTTCTACTTTACCGCCCGTAAAATAATCACCCGTAAAATATTCATAAAATTAGAACAAACAAATAAATTATTGTATGAAGTTTATAGAGAAAATCATGGCATGTTTAGTATAATTTTCAAAATGTTTAGCGAGTTTAAAAAATTAAAAAATTGATTTAAGTATACTACAATAAAGCTGTGCAGTTGTGCGTAAAACGTTGTACATGAACTCAGGCTGAAAGGAAGATTACGTCCTTGGTTCAATAAAAGCCCTCGCTTCGCGTCGGGCTTCAATATGAGCCGCTGGCGTAATCTTCTACTTTCAGCCCTCGATATGTAAATAACTATTAAAATCAATTAAATTTTAACTTTTTTTTTCTTAAATATAGCGCTAACCTCACTTTAAAATAGTCGATTCCGCTTAATTGGGACACCGGTTAATCGGGACAGTCGTTTAATTGGGACAAATCCTAAAGAACGGAAACAAAATCAAGCAAATAACACAAGTTTACTTCGCTTTTTCGGGACAATATTTCGTTTAATCGGGACAGATAATACAAAAAAAATTTACTAATCATAGTAAACATATAAAAAAAATAAAAAAATAAAATTTTTTCGTCGGTTCGATGACATATTGGAATCCATCGATGAAAATATACTTACATGTACGTCAACAGCGAGGGAAATCAGTAGCAAAATAACTATTTTACAGGTAATACAGTTTGTAGCTGACAGTTGGCGAGAAATAAAAACCAGCACAATACAAAATTGTTTTGGTTATTGCGGCTTAAAATCTATTGCAGAGCACAGCGACGAATTAAATGAAATTTTACCAGGTATTGATATTGAATTTTCGTCAATTGACGACAATTTACTGTGTTATGATGAGAATGAGGATTGTGAGGACGTAATTGTAGCAACAATCAAATTAAAATATCTAACATTGATGGCATCCGATGACAGTAATGATGAAGAACCTGTGGTCGTAACTAACCGTGAGATAAAACAATGTGTTTTTTTAGGTAGATTTCATATAAAAATCTACCTATTGCAATGTCCGTCATCTCGGAATTTCGGAAAATTTTGATGCCAAACGACTATATATGTAAAGCGGAGACGGAAAAAAAAATTATATATATATATATATATATATATATATATATATATATATATATATATATATATATATATATATATATATATATATATATATATATATATATATATATAGAGATGAGGTGGTAGATTTATCATAATAAAACTTCTTAAATGTTCAATTAGTTTTTCAATATTTTTTATTTCGGAAAAAGTTTCAGTAATTTCTCGACTGAGTATTGAGAACAGAAAACGTTGTTCCGCATTTTCAAAAAACTTGTTGTCTATTTTCGACGTATTCTTTAGACGTCTGTTTTTAGGTAAAACTCTCTGCTTTCTATAACGTAGAAGTAAGTATTTCTTGTTTAAAATTTTTGCTAGCTTCAATTTCTCCCTAAAAAATTGAGTTACTATTTTCATTGTAGAATTGTCTATTTTTCTTTTTAAAAATTTAAAAAAATTCTTGTTTACAGTTTTTCTTCTCTTGCATTTTCTTTAATCATATATTTTTTTTATATAGTTAGCTTTTTCTTTTTTGATTGTTAGTTTTTCATATTTGTGTCAATTTATTGTTGTTATATTATTTTTGTATAAGAATTTTTACCAAATATTATCCTTGAAGATGGTTTATCATTAAAAACCGAAACAATTGTCGATAAACAATTATAATTATTGTTTTATTTATTTGCTTCATCCAAAGATTTTATTATTTAAATAATATATACAAGCCAAATATCAAATCTTATATATATATATATATATATATATATATATATATATATATATATATATATATATATATATATATATATATATATATATATATATATATATATATATATATATATATATATATATATATATATATATATATATATATATATATATATAATATATATATAATATATA
>OY856187.1:25750495-25791691 GCA_963693315.1 Diogma glabrata | reverse complement strand
AGGACAGCAGTGATGTATGCAGACAGGTATTGTTTGTCGACACGCTCCAAGTATCCGTGCGATAGGATCACCCCTAAATTTCACAACCTGTTTTCAGGCTAGGTTGTCACTTGTCATACACCGCGGATCAATCAAGTATACGAACTTTTGCGCTTGTATCAGCTTTAGAACACCATAACCACAATTAATAGAGTTTGTTATATTGCTCGGTTTACAAATTTTATTACACCGTTAATAAGGTTTCGGTTCTCCTAACTAAAATCAATTAATTAAATACAGACATTGGTTATACTAATTTTGAGCCGATCAATTAAATTCTTGTCGATTTCGGTTATACTAATACACAACAACTAATTGAATCTCAATCTATGTTTCTGGTTTCTTGTGATTTTATTTCCTTGTTTTTTTTAAAGAAACTTCTAGGCTACAGACACAACAAACACGAAAATATTTTTTTCGAAAATATCTTTTCTATAATATTTAACTCGAAGCTATTTAACACTAGGACAGAATACATATATTTTATATCCTTTTTTTTTTAATTAGAATTGTTACTAGTTTTACACAATTAGTATGATCAGGAGATCTTATAACACAAAAGACTAGAAAGTCACAATATAAAGTAAAATTTATCTATCGCTCCGCCCGAGAAAAGCGAAAACCATTTTGTTTCTTAGGGTTAAATTTTTTTTTATCATTCGTTCGTTTTGATTTTATTATTTTATTCTTTATCTTAAGGCGAATCACACAAAAAATTTATCTATATCGATTTCTACCATTAACTAGAAAAAAGTGGTTTTTCCATTCACTAAGAATTTTGGAGTCAACTCACCAATGATAACAACATACCAACGATAAGAACACCAAAAGAGGATTGTATTTGGCTTGCCAATCGTGTAATCGTCTTGTAAAAAATTTTCTTTTCCATCCAAAGAAATAACACAAAAAAAATTCACCAGCAACTATAAGTTTTTATATCATGGCGATCGACAATCAAATTTTTTGCAGACGTCAAAATTCCATCAACAGCTGTGTGGTTATTTGGACAAAAAGTCGACTAAGTGGGTCTCTATATCTTCAACCACGTATTTATAGTTAAAGTCACGCCGCTTGTAAAGAATAACAAATCGATAAACACGATAACTTGTTTATTGGATCTTCTCTTTCGTTAGCTATGTGCACCCACTAAAGAGTCCACACTATTAACTTGTACTAAAACTGGAAACGAATTATAAACAGAAATATTGATTACGAAATGATTGTAGGAAATTATATTTTATTTCTATTATTTTTTTCTTACAAGAAAAGGGATAAAAAAATAACTTCCAATGTTCATGGCATTACGGTAAATTAGAAGTAACCTATTACTTGAGTTTTTTTTGTTTGTGCTTATGGGAAATATGTTGATGCCAATTTAAGGATATTGCATACCTGTTTCATAATAAATTCAAACGGAAACCATTGTAATAGACGACTTCGAATGGACTATAAGAAATCATGTTTGATAAGGGTGAAAATAACTACGAAAGTTTTTGTCCATGCAAACCCAATGCGCGTAGGAAAATAGTGCGGCTCCGAATCACGAGGACTGAATAACAGCTTCACTACAAACACTCTATTATCATAAAACGCTGATTGTTTTTACTTCTAATAGATTAATTTTTAAACCAGTTGTAAGTTTGATCCATTTTGAATACATACATGGTCAATGACTACCGACTTAGTACTTTTAATCAGTGACCTTGTTTGGACAAAACATGTTTTTGGACGATCAATTTTATACGAAAAATCTGTTTTATCAGCTCTATTGTCCTTTCTGTCTTACGATTATACAAACACGTTTTGCCATTCATTATAGTTAAACTGAGTTCCCATTGAATCAAATACTCTTTTTAAGGATCTACGAATATGAGAGACAAATTGCAACTAATGGAGAAGGATTGCTATACCGATTTTAATTAAAAATATAACTGAGATTTTTACCTATAGGATTACAAATGGATTTATTAATCATGTAGTTTAGAATTGCTGCTGTGTACATTACGCACTACAACTGCTGTATACACTACGCATTAAATTATTTACGTTTTATATTGAGTTTTAAAAAAATTTTAGTGTTTTGCTCAAAAGTTTTAAAACTCGCTAAGTTCATTTACAACTCTTTGTATGAGTAATCTAGCATTTATTTTATATCACACTCCTTTTTTATGACCAAACTAGCTGAGTATATATTTACTATTTAGTAAAGGCAGGCATAGATTTTTTATTGAGTATTGATTGATTGTTGTTTTTTTTTAAACTGATGTTGATAAGATTTTAATGAGCACAAATAAACCTTAATATAAACTCTATTCATAAAATTTTAACCCTCTCGTTCAACAAAATTGGATTTGGAAAATATATTTCGATTCCTCATGTAAAATCAATTAGTTTTGAATATTTAATACTTTAATATTTCCATAACATGATTCGGTAAAATTTAAGTAGAACAAAGCTTAACAGCTGGTGTGAAAGTTTGTCTAAAAAAAGTTGAACATCATAAATAATTTATCGGAAATATAATTTGTTATTCATTTAAAGACGAATTTAACGAATTCATTTATCGTTGAGGCTATTTAATAGGTAGTGTTGTTGAGATATTATTTCATGGATTTTTCAAATGCTGTGGTAAATTACAAGCAAACGGAAAGATTTTGTACATTCTGTTTACCAAAAACAACTCAATTTCAACTCAATGATTTAAACGTTCCAGATGTTTGAAATGTATTAAATCTTTGAAATTTATCACATGTTGCAAATGTTTGAAATATTTTAAATACATATCTGAAATGTTTCCAAAGTGTTTGAAATGTTTCAAGTTCTTAGACTTCAAATGTTTGCTGTGTTCGAATTGTTTAAAATATTTGAAATCTTAAATTTTTGAAGGTTTCAACGGTTTTTATTGTTCTATACAATGTTTTAGAATATTTCAAAAGTGTTAAACGTTTATGTAATTAGTTATAAGATTGAACGCAAATAAATCTAAGAAAATATTCAAACTTATAAGAGATTATAAGAATTTAAAACTGAACAAAAAATTATACAGATTTTATTCTAAAACTATGAGCAATAAATATATAAGAAAAATATGGACATCGGACACATAAGATATAAAAGAAAAAACAGAACAACAGAGTCATCCCATGTCAAACCAACCAGTCACTCAACCCGACCATTTTAGGTTTCCATGAAATTTACAGAAATCATTTGCCATGCTTATACAAGTAAAAATCTATTTACCAAATTTTTTATCTCAATGCGTTTGTGTGTAATTAATTTTCAAAATCTTGGAATATCGATATCATTTTAAAGAAAATTATATGAGGTTTAATTTGATATGCTACTTGCCTTTGTTGGGTACGAAACTTTTTTTTTTGAAAATCTCCAAAAACTCAAAGATAGTGGTATACTGTCGATTATTATTTTACGCACAAACGAATCGTAAAACACATTTTGCATCCTAGTTATCATGACTGAAAGTTGAACTTAAGCCCCGTAAAATAAAAGCCCGTTGTTATATAAACATTAGTGTATTTTTCTACAATGCCACCCGTAAAATAATCGTCCGAAAAAATAATCATAAAATTAGAATAAACAAATAAATTATTGTAAGAAGTTTATAGTAAAAATTATGGCATGTTTGGTATAGTTTTCAAAATGTCTAGCGAGTTTAAAAAATTCAAAAATTGATTTATATTACAATTAAGTTGTGTAGTTGTGCGTAAAACGTTGTACATACACTCAGACTGAAAGGAAGATTACAATTAGTTCAATAAAAGTCCTTGCTTTGCATCGGGCTTCAATATGAATTGCAGGCGTAATCTTCTACTTTTACTACTACTGCTTCGCGGCTAAAAGTTGAAATTTACGCCCGTACAATAAAACCCCGTTTCTATATAAAAGGTTAGTATGTTTTTCTACTTTGCCACCCGTAAAATAATCATAAAATTAGAACAAATAAATTATTGTATGAAGTTGTTATGCCGCAACATTTTGCATTAACAAAAAACATCTAATCTTGTTTAAGAATTAGAAATTCAAACAAAACTTTTAGCGCAATAAATGCACTAATTCATTTCTTCTCTGTTTTCTGTATTCCAACAATCAAAGTCCATACGATGACATCATTGTTTTTTTTATAAACAAAAAAATCAAATCGAAATAAAAAAAAAATCGATATTTTGTAAAATTTTTTTTTTACAATACATTTTGTTTTTATTATATGAATTTCGGTGAACAAGCTAGCTATTTTGTTTACAATAATCATAAAGATATTGTTGTTTCGTTAATTTATTATGTATGAGGTCATTACAGACTGACTTTCAATATAAATACAATGATGCATGTTGTATTTGCAAATACCCTGCGGTGACGTAATATGATAAAAATACTAGAGACAATAATAGGATGTGTATATGCTTTTTTTTTTGGATAAATTTTTAATATTATTATTTTATAAAATTATTCAGTCAATTTTTTTATTTAAGATCGAAAACCAGTCTCGTTTTGATGCTTGATTGAATAAGATTATAACTTTGAAACCGTTGAGTTTAACTTTACTTTTCGGTTAATTAAAAGTAAAAACAAAAAAATAAAGATGGTTTCTATAAAAAAATATATAAATTTATAAGTTCAAGTTTCAAACGGACGGCTGTTTATTAATATTAATAGCATAAATTTTATTTTTTAAAAAGAAAAACAAATCTAAAAGAAAAAAAAACAAAATTAAAAAAAAAATATGTAAGAATTAAGTCATAACTTTCATACACTCTAGAGCGAAAATAAAAAAAAAGGAATAATTTTTTTTTGATTGTTACCAAATACATGTAATATATTGTGATAAAAATATTTTGATCTGCTTATATAATATGTGTTTCAATCAAAAAAATTTAATAAAATATTTAGTGAAATAATGTGATAATGAACAAAATATTTGTCAAGTATTGTACAAGTTTCAAATTGTTATAAATAATATTTTTTTTTTGGCAAACGGCTGTAAAGTTCAACTTTACTGCCGCTAGGGAGCTAGTTAGTCTTACTTTTTTGACTGCAGCTGCAAAAGTAACGCCATTTTTATTTTACGCTCCGGCGGCTGTAAAGTAGTATTTGTTATTATTTCAAACAATTTGTAAAACTATGACAACAAAAAATAAGTTGATTCTCATTGGATTATGATATTTTGAATTTTTGTGTGCTATGTTACTATGACAACAAAACATAACAAATAGTTTCATAGGATAATGAAATTTTGAATTATTGTATAACTATGACAACAAAATAACAACTATTTCAATTGGATTATGAAATTTTGAAAAGACTGCTTTGATAAAAAAATTTTATTCATACAAATTTAAATGTTTTTGTGTAAAATTTTGATGAATTAATTTCATATTTATAAAAAATAATTTAAACGTTTGCTGAAAAAAGGTCGGCCGTCAAACTATAGACTCAACACAAAAAGTATCACTTTAGCTCCTAATTAAGTAATGTACTATTATTATTTATTATACATAAAGTTTTATATGCAAGTGCGTTTGTTACGAAATCGTTGTTTTTATTTGAAACCTACCAATTATTGAAAATAATTACTTCGATGGGGCCTAAGGCCAAAAGGTATAATTGTTGACCAAGATGAAATGTCATATACATTAAATTACTACAAACTGTATTATAAGTGACATTTTATAATTTGGCTTAGTAAAGTTCAAAAGTGTCAAGGAGTCAAAATAAAAAATCTTTGATAATGAACATGAATTTGTATCGAAAGGTTGGGTTTATGGAATCCATTCAAAAATTGGCTATAATACAAATAAAAATTATTTTAATGTTTATTATAATTTTGAATTTATAAAAATAAAAGAACACAATAATATTTAACGAGCGTTGAAAACAAGATTCTTAAAAATATAAGAAAATTTACAAAATCATAAAAAAGTTGAAATTTTATATGCTATAAAAAATATAATCTAAATATAATAAACCAAATTAAAAAACCAATTGCTTGCAAATTACTGGGTGTCATCTAGGGATAAGGCTCTACTTTGATTCGCATCAAATTTATATATAGTAGATGGAGTCCAAATCATCCATAAGATTGGTAAATCAACTACCGACTAGCAATTTGTTCAGGTATGAACTTTTATGATCCGGGCCGGACCAGGCTGTAATAAGGTTAACCCTATTAGGGCTTTACATCCAGCCCCTATCAGAAATCATACCTGATATCACTCCTAGCCTAGAGCGTGTTGTATCTGTCCTTATCCGGCCTGGATTTGGAAGACGTATTTCATCCCTATTAGTAAATGCTGGACCAGGACCGGATCAGAACTATATACGATTTTCCAATTAAGGTATGCCGTATTTATCGTGGTCTGAGCCCTATTTCATTTGAATAAATTTCACTTGGGTCAAATTCACTAGAGTATTATCCATTTAAGATATACATAGTTTGCGAAATTTCACTTATATTGTAATTAGTTATCGTTTCTCTGCGTTATGATTAAATAGAGGTATGTATAATGTTGGAATATTTTTATAAACATTTTTTCCTAATGTATGCAGTAGTAAATTTCCTATTTCAAATAACCCGGTCCTGGTCTAGTTCTAGTAGAGCTATCTGATGTGGTTTGGATAGTTTGAGGCGTTACATTACTGATCAGGGCCTATTCAGTGTGCCTGACCCGGTCCCTATCTGTAGAGGGAAAACAGCATCCGGTCCAGATCTGAACCCTTATATAATGATAGTCGGGTAGTTTGTTGGTTCAACGTTTATTCTTGTAAAACTTTTAGGGATTATCAAAATCATGCAACTATAAACTTTGAAGCAGTCTGTTGAATTAAAATAAAATGTTACCAAAAGGAACATTGGTTATCATTTCCCTTGGTGCTTCATTTCCATAGATTTGCTTTATTTTCATTTCAATTTTTATTCTTGATTGCAGTCAACCGATTACAATGTTTGTTATTTTAAATTCATTTTTTATAAAAAATGAGTTAACCCTCTAACAGTAAAACCAAATCTAAATGACACAGGCTTGAATAGCCAATACACATTGTTATCAATTGTACTTTTTTTATTTTTCTATAATTTCCATTATTTTTCTTGTTTTTTCTATACTCATCTGTTACTGCGTATGTTTGACAAGAGATTTAGATTCACATATCCATATTTCTGCTATTGTTTTTCTAGTTTTACATATGCATAGTATGAAAGGACAGGTTGTTATTTAGATTTAATTTTAACGTTTTATAAAAAAAATTTATCGATTCATGTTTTGGAACAAAACTTTCATTTGAATATTGTGTTAATAGACTTGAGTTTTCTTTCTACTACTCTTGGGAAAACTTGAACATTTTTGTTATTAATGGAGCACGTGCAAGTAATAGTTTTTTTAACCTTCAAAATACGATGGTTATTTAAAATTCTATGAAATCAAAATAAAAGTATTTAGATATTAATAGATATTATTCTCCGAAGAAATTTATTTAATAGCTTTTTCATTCGTTTAAATTAGAAAATCACAAAATTATAAAATAGATATCTCAACTTATCTTTTTCTTACCATGAAACCAATCCCCTTCAAAGTTTCCACAAAATAATTAAAAAAATTCATTTAAATCCCCAACCGTGTAATCTTAATTCTAAACCATTAAAATATATACGTTAATCTTGATGTTTCCAAAATTAATCTGTCTTTCGCGATTTAAGACGTTTAATAATATTTGGTTAAAGTTTTTCAAATTTTTAGTTCGTGCGACAATTTGTTTCACAAATTTTCGTAAAGTATAATAAAGTAAAATAATTTCAAAATTTTGGTGTCGAAATGAAAATCGTATTATGTTAACGACCTAAATTTTATGTATTCAGAATATGTAAATGAAAATATAATAAGATAATTTAGGCTTAAAGAAGAAAATTGAAAAATTTAAAGCTAATGAGTTTCGATTCTTTATTCATCAGCGTGATTTTTTGGTTTCATTTCGTTTTCGTTTTCTATGGAAATGAAATGAATGGGATATGAAACGAGACTTCAAATGAAAACCAAATGATGAATGTTGTGGATAATATGTAGAGAAAAAATTAAAAAAAATTGTAATACGTATAAATATGAAAAAAATAATTGAATTATAAAAATAGATGTTAGAAGAGATTGATGAATCTAACTTTCGGTTTTAATTTATATCGTTCTAAAATATTGTTTTTCATACTTTAGCTATCGTTTCCCTGCGTTAATAATTCCAAACCTTTTAAAAATTCTCACTATAGTAGATACTTCCCCAATTAATACAACAACAGTAACCAGTTTTGCTCCTGAAAAGCTTGCAGCAAAAAATTCGTAAAAACAGTTGTTTTAAATAATTCTATCTCTTTTCATCACTTTTATACTGTATTTAAGTTTATTTATTTATTTAATATGCTACCGCACAAAAATCTTAAATTTCTTTTAATTATTTGTGGTTGTTTTAAAATTATGGTTTTATTTAAGCGAGCATATAATTTCAGATCAAAATTTTTGTTGAACTTCGCTTATTAAACCTTTCAGTTAATAACAGAAAAATTCTTTGAGTTGACAATTAATGTGAAATCAATAGCCGACAAAAATTCATTCGCAAAATATTACTAAAACTTAATTTATACAACTTAAATAATCTTCAAAATCAATTATTTTCATAAAGAAGTTGCACAAATAGCAACTTGAAAATATCAAGTACAGTAATGTCAAAAATTAGAATATTCTTGGTTTTATTCACTCGATTTCAAGAATATTTTGGAAAATTTGCATTGGATTATAGTATATTCTACAACCTGGTTTTTATTCACTGATTTATCAGAAAATACTTTAAAATTTAAGTATTTAGAATATTCTACTTTTTATTCACTTCACCCTATGAATTTGTTTGTTTTTACGATCTAAGTATACTTTTCTTATCTTTAAAAAAAAATAAATAAAAAACAATTTTTTTACTATTCGTTGTACAGGTCAGAGCATTGTGATGAAAAAATAATCATTTTAATTAAATAAAAATAAAAATAAATTGTTAATAAATTAGTGGAAATAACTAAAAAATAAAGTCTTTTTTTTGTACAATATAAATAATTAAATATGAAAATACAGTTCAGTCATCTGCAAAGAACCAACATTCCAACAGGCATTATCCTAGTTTATCCCTCCAAATAGATTTGCGTTTTTTTTCAGATAAATAGAAAGATTAGGTCCTCTGCATCCTAATTATGAAAAAAAAAATTTGCGGAAATGAGGGAGTCAAAAGTTATAAAGGATCAAACTTTCAATTTTACCTTGGTCCCCCCTTTGGTTTTTTAAACTTTGAATTGATTTTTTTTGACTCAATTTTGCGATCTTACACAATTTCGATCAGAGATAGCACCGAACCCTCCTCAACGCGCCCCCCCCCCACGCGTCCCCCACCCCACGCGCTTCCCTCGCGCAGGGGACGCGGAAAACGCGGGGGAGGACGCGGGGGGGGGGGGGGGGGGGGGTGGGGCGCGTGGGGTGGGTCGCGTTGGGGGGTCGGTGCTATCTCTGATCGAAATTGTGTAAGATCGCAGAATTGAGTCAAAAAAAAATTTAAAAATTGAATTCAAAGTCTAAAAAACCAAAGGGGGGACCAAGGTAAAATTGAAAGTTTGATCCTTTATAATTTTTGATAAATAAAAATAAAAAAAAAAATGAAAAAAAAAAAACTAAAACAAAAACCAAAGGGGGGACCAAGGTAAAATTGAAAGTTTGATCCTTTATAACTTTTGACCCCCTCATTTCCGCAAATTTTTTTTTTCATAATTAGGATGCAGAGGACCTAATCTTTCTATTTATCTGAAAAAAAACGCAAATCTATTTGGAGGGATAAACTAGGATTGTACCTTCCAACATTTGATTTCAAAATTTAGAAATATTTGAAATTAATTGAAATACATATCATTTTTACATAAACATTACGTGCGGTGGTCTCAACTACACAGTTCTGTAACTATGCAACTTTCGAATCAATTTCGTAGTTCGTTTCGCCATATCCGCTCTCGCAACGAGTTTAAGACAACCGCATTTCGACTGGCAATAGAGCATGATTTTTTAGTGTACTTGTGCCCCCTTTCCTACAATGGAATTTCCAAAAAAACAAATCGCATTCTTTAGTTATTAAAATGGTTTTATATAAGTTTAAAATGAATAAATTTAGTTCTAGCACTTATAATTTAATTAAATGATTAACTGTAAGCTAAAATTTTTTAAGGTTTTCTTATATTCGCAAGTCGCAAGTCGCTAGTAAAAATTATCGTGGTTGTTTTTTATCAAAAAAATTGTCAAATCGAAAACCATTGTAAAATTTTATTTTAAAATTTTTAATTTCATATTAAGCATTACTAACTAATTGTAATATGTATAATTAATCAACTAACTAATTATATACATAATAATTAATTGTTAGTAAAAAAATATAAACAAAATTTTTTAAATTAATGAGGAAAAATGGAGATAAAACCAACAGATCCAATTGCAATATTTACATATTGTTGGCCTAACGATTAAAAATAAAATTCATTATTATATTCATTATTCAAAATTTCATTATTTGTTGTAACCTATTCAATTATCTACCTCAAACTATTTCTTCAAAAGTTTTCGAGTTAATGACAATCGTAAAATAATTTTTTTTTAAATTCGGCTTATTATTTTAAAAATATAAATAAATAATTTATTTATATATTTTAGTTAATAACAGGAAGCCTTAAAACCTATTACTCGAATAAAATAAAATCGCTCATTAAAAATAATTAGATATCCTTAGAAATTTTAATATAAGCTTACTTACTTGTAAATCAATAAATTATCCCAATTATCAAGTAAAATACCTATTGAAATAGAAACATAATGATTTCTTTGATCAGCATTTTTATGTTAAGTGATTTGGAAACATCAAAAATATTTGAATTCTGTAGAATTTAATTCTGATAATGAAGGAATGTTAGTGACATTTATCATGTTTAAGGTGTCTTAGAAAGAATATTGGTTATATTGGTTAAAACTTGAAAATATGTACATACATATATTGTTATAAAAATTAATGAGAGTAGAACTTTATCGAAATCAATTACATATATTATACATAATCAACAATGTTTGCTGTTACTACTTGGCGTATGTTTTTAAATAACATAATGTCAATCTCTTGTTACTTTACGCAAATAACTTATTTAATAAGTTTTATAAAAATATACTAATTAAAAGAAGTTTTCTTTATTGCCTTTTCATAAAACTTATTAAATAAGTTATTTGCGAAAAGTAACAAGAGATTGATTGACATTTTGTTATGAAATAAATTTACTTTATTCGAAGAACAAGAACGACTTTCTAGCAACGGTTTGATTTACATGTCAAGTGCGTGGCAGTAATTATATTAATTAACTTGACACATTTATTTACCGACATCCAGTAACTGTTTAAGAAAACTTCTCAGAGGAATAACATCATTGATTTGATTTTATTCTTAGAAAGAAAATGAAATAATTTTAATAATTGAATAAAAGGAAAATTATAATTAGTGAATTAAAATTTAGAAGACTTTGAAATACATGAGTCTTTTCTGTTGGATCAGCTCTCGAGAAATTAAAGCAATCGAATCGAACCTTAAGAAATCACTCCTTTTTCAGGATAACACTACGCTAGATAAAATTGTTCCTAAATGCCAACACTTCGGACAATAAAATATATTTCTATTCAAAGTCAACGAAAAACCAGAAATTTTTATGTGTGAATGTATTTATTTATAACTTAATAACTTTGTTTAAATAATAATAATATACAATATGATATGCTTAGTACGAGTATAATTATTAGTGTACATCAAACTTATGAAAATATTTGTTAAAATCAACAAAACAAAATATTAAAAGTTAACAAACATGTTCTTTATTTTTACAGTCTGGTTGTCTGGTACTTTTGAAAATATTTTGCCCGAACTGCATATATACGGAGGCTGTAACCAACAAACTATTAAAAAACTTATTCATCAGCACATCAGAGCAGATATTGTTATGGTGGACCAAGGTATTAAAAGATATTCAAATTTTAAGATTGTGAAATATAAGGCGCGTTCCATTTGACTGAAATAACTGAAAAAACTTGTATCAAAATAATTAGTTATTTCCGTCAAATCGAATGTGAGTTTAATTCATTTATCGTACGTACAACCTGTGTAGCAGTATTGAGCATTTGATACTGAAATAATGGTCATATTAAAGAAGCACATCAATTTAAATTCATCAAGATTTAAAAAGCGCATTACATATGATACAAATTATTTTTTGTAACACATGCACTAAAAATATTCAATTTTGTACTAGAACAAAATGTTTGTAGAAACATTAAATTTTGTACTAGAAATATTCAATTTTGTAACATAAAAGAAAAATCTACTTTTCCGCATATATGACCACGAAATATTTTGTATGCTTGGCACACACGCTGCCTACATGTGAGATTTTTAGTTAAATATATCCTGAATATATTATTTTTATAGTAATAAAATTTCAAAATAATAATTTAAATAAAAATAACTTAATTACCATATAGTAAAAATAACTTAAAAACAACCCAAAATCATTTGAATTGCAAGAAAAAACAATTATTTTGCATTTTCAAAAAAACCAGTTGTCAAAATTGCAATGTTTTTAAAAAAATCCAAATGGGTTGCTATGGTTATTTTTATTAAATGTTAACAGTTTAGTACAATTTAGAAGCGAGCTAGTATAATTTACAACTATTACAACGAAGATGGCGCACTTTAGTTATTTAAATATCTCTAAAATTTGTTTATAACTTGTTAAATAAATGATTTAATTAACAATTAAATAAATATTTATAAATTTTATGCATTTGTTATGCACTAGTAATACAATCTACTATTTCAGTCATAATGCTAGGAATAATTTTATAATTATCTTAAGATAGTCAAAGTTTCAATTTCTAGCCCTGCACACTCTCAAATTAGCAAACGGCATATCAAAAAAGTATTTGACTATTTGTATTGCTTAAAAAATGTCTTTTTTTATCTAAATCGCCATTCAGTCTGTTGATTATGAATCACGATGAATCAGATAACAGCTCTTTAATAATTAAAAAAATAAATTTGTGTATTCTAATTTTATACCAAAAATAACAAAGCCACTCGTAAATTTTATAACATGTTTATATAGAGTCCACATGTGCTGCATGACGTGCAGCGATTTAAATGGAATTTATCATAATGAAGGTAACTTGGCAAGTAGTTAGCTACGTTGAACTTTAAAGCAATTATCTTGATTTAACCAGAAAGAAAAAGTCAAAAAAAAAAAATAATAACAATTATATCGAAAATAAGATATAACTATTTGTGTTATCTATATACAATTATACATATAGAATATAAATATTTAATTCGATTATTGTGTTTTTTTTTTAAAATATTAAGTGAACAAAATTTTCGTCCATGGTGGTTTTCTCCTATTTTTGTTTAAATCTTTTTCGTATTGTGAAAGTTTGAAAAATTGAAATGCTGCGTCACAATTATACAATATATACATATTTCTCGTTTGTGATTTAATAAAAACAATAATCTACACAAAAGGAATGAGTCACCATTTTGTTCAAGGGAGATTCTGCACAGAAAAAATTGTGTTGAATATCATTTAATTAAGAAATAAAAATAATCCTAATTTTTCTATGTAAGGCATACAATTAACAATTGCTGATTTATGGGAATTCATTTGTTGCTGGACAATCAATCCTAAATGGTTTTTGGGTGAATTATTAATTACACGACAAGCCGCTATTAATGGAAATTGTGAACAAATTTTCTTTGGAAATAATATGCTGAAGACGTATAGATGTTACCCTCTTCAACATCACCAATCAACGCAACAAAAAAAATATTGCGACGCTGATGCATAGACTGACTTCACCAAAGCTCTGGAAACATAGTGTTCTGGATATATAATGAGCTAATATCCATCAAATACTTTAATTAAAAGCTAACCAATGTTAAAGATTTCGCGTAGTTCTAATTATAAAAATATTAAAGAAAGCAGTAGTATCCCATCAAACATAAATTCTGTTGTACGAGAAGAAGTAAAAAAATTTTTTTACCGGAAGTGGCAAACAGGAAGTTGGGATGCAGAGCTGTTGTGAACCGTACTAAATGATTATGTATCAAGTTTCATCTAATTCGATTATCAGGTACAGATGCTATTGAGCTTTCAAAAAAACAGTTATATGGGACAGCCCCCACTACTTTGTTCACTATCGATCAAAAACTAATCAGTTCCTTGCCATACATAGTTGCATCTTTTTCCAAAGTGTCATCAAAATTTATTCATGAACGAATGCTGTGTGCTCCCAACAAACATTGAAAAAATTGTGACACAGTAAACAGGTGTTCGGGAGGCCCCCGCCACTTACTTCAATATTGTCCAAAAACTAATCGGTTCTTTGTTATTTAAGTCTCCGTCTTTTTTCTCATTGTCATTAAAATAAATTAATGAATGAAGTCTGTATGCTCCCAACAAACTTTAAAAACAAAGTGTGAAAAGTCAGCATTTGTATGGTAGACACCCCGCCACTATGATCAATGTGTCCCAAAAGATGATAATTATCTTCTCAAACTAATTGAAACCTTTTCCATAAGTTTCATCATAATCACTTCATTATTCTAGGCTGTAGTGTGCATAAAGGCACTGAAAAAACTGCAAAAAATTACAAAAAAATTTTTTTTTACCGGCAGTGAAAAACTGGACGTTGGGATGCAGAACTGCTTTGAACCATACTATATGCTGATGTACCAAGTTTCAGTTAATTCGATTATCAGGTACAGATGTTATTGAGCTTTCGAAAAAACAGGTGCTCCGGGAACCCCACACCACTTCGGTCACTATCGCTCAAAAACTAATCAGTTCCTTGTCATACATATTTGCATCTTTTTTCAAAGTGTCATCAAAATTCATTCACGAACGAATGTTCTATGCTCCCAATAAACATAAAAAACATTGGGTAAAAACTACTTGTTGTATGGTGGACCCCCCAACCCTTTATCCAATGTACTCCAAAAGCTTATAAAATCTTTCTCATGTTACTTGAAAGCTTTTACCAACGTTTCATGAAAATCGATCTGTAATTGTAGGCTACAGTAGGGATAAACACCCGAAAAAAAAACTTTTTAACCGGAAGTGATAAACCGGAAGTTGGTATGCAGAAATATTGGAAACTTTACTAAAACCTTATATACTAAGTTTCAATAAGATCATAAGCCGGGATTAGAAGTTACTCAATATTTAAACTTAGAGATATTGGGGAGACCCCCCGCCATTTTGTCCAAATTTGAAATGAATCCAGATCTTCCATTCTTAAGTGAACCTGTATAATTAGCCAAATTTTCATCAAGATCCTATGCAGAAAGGTCACCCACACATCCACCCACCCACGCACATACAGACGGACACCAAAATTTTTATTGGCTATTTAGATAGAGGATGGTCCAAAACAAAAGAAAAAACAAAATTTGGGGTAAGTAAGATTTTTTTTTTCACGATAGATTGCATTACTTCACACAATTTAAAATTGTGGTGAAGTAAAAAGAAAAACAATAATCAACGCGTAATCGATTTTTAAATTGAAAAGAAATATTTTTATTAATAAAAACCTCGGTCAGTTTTACTGAAATCAATAAAATCAGTCGCTTTACACAAATAAACCAATAAAGTCAGTCCTTTCGGTTATTTCTAAAAAAAAGTAAAAATTAAGAAAGTCGGTCGTTCAGAACATAACTAGCAATAAAGTATTACCTCAATTATACGTTACAAGTTCATCAGTTGAATATCGTGAAAGTGAATAAAAAATCTAATACGGTTTTCTAAAATACCAAATAGTGTATAAACTAAAAGTTTCTGAAAATTGTGAACTATCTGTTAATGATAATTATAAACTAGTACATAAGTGGTTGTTTAATTAAGAAGCAAATATAAACTAGAATTCTAGAAATTCTCATATACAAACATAAACTAAAGAGCTGAAATTGTGGACTAATTGTTAATGTTAATTGCAAACTAAAACATAAGTTGTTGTATAATTAAAATACAAAAATAAATTAGAATTCCGTTACATCTTTTGTATTAAATATCAGTGCCCAAATGATTCCGCAACACCCTTAATAATTTAGGTAGTGGCTCATCAAACAAAATATTAGTACTACATAACGGTATCTTCATTTTACTAAGTAGTGTACAAACAAATATTATAACAAATATCACATTTCATCATTTAATAGTGGCATTTAGTTGTTTTGTATCAACAGTTGCACTAAAATTTAATTACTAAGTAGTGTTAAGGGAAACCTCCTTTATTGGCACTACATTTTGGCGCAGCCGGTTAGTCCTTTCCGACATAAGGACAAAAGGAATAGATGAGCCAACCATCAGAAGGCACAAAAAAGTTTACAATATTTACAAAAACCTGAGGTCGAGGACGATAAGTCTGACATCAACATCCACATCAGCAGCATAAGGCAATGGATCATCAACCACACCAGTGATTACACCAACCACACCATCAAAGGGTAAGTCATTTGTAGTTCCTAATAATTTAGAATTAGTATCAGATAGTGTATTTGAGGAGGCATTGAACGACGGTAAAGCTCTTTCAGATACTCAAAGAAATATAGAGAAAACCTTTTTTACGGTCGAAGAGGCGGACGTCAATACCACGAGGCAACTACAGAACTGTGTAGACAGACTAGAGCGTAGATCAACGGACGAAGGATACAGAAAAATGGCCACCAACGCGACAGCAAACATTAACTTGGCTCTCAATTTTATCCCAATGCTTGAAGGCAATAACCATCAAATATATGAACGTATTGATGATTTTATTGCAAGGTGCAAAGGAATGCTAGTCTTGTTAACAGACTACGAGAAACAAATATTTCCGGGGATTATCGTGAATGGGTTTCGATCCGAAGTCCTTAAAGCTGTAAGTGGGAAAGAAGTAAAAACACTTGACGAGCTTAGCCATTTACTACGACAGAATTTTAGACCAACAGCAACAAACACAGACATTTTATCCTGTTGGCGAGAACTTAGACAGAGACCAGACGAAACGATCAAGAACTTTGCAGATAGAGTCCGTAAGTAACCAATGCAGAGCAGCCAAGGACACATTCACAAGTTACTACGGTGACATAAAGAAAGATGCTCTACTGCAAGAACTCGAACACATAGCCATTCGGACTTTCAAACTCGGAATCAGCAACCCTATTGTCCACATACAAACTGCACCCAGCTCAGAAACTAACTGGGATAAGCTGGTTCAATTCGCAGTAAGTTTAGAAAATTACGACCGACTGAGAAACGACTACTGGACCTCGATTGATCGCGAAAAAGACCAGGATAAATTACAAACAGCAGCAGGAAAACCACACGCTAATGTAACCTCACTATACCACACATCTAATAACACTGACTCTGCGATAACGGTTAACCTAATAACAGACTTAATAGCGGACGCATTGAAAAAGGTACAAATTAGTAACAACACGGACAACTCACAGCCACATAATATAAACTCACAGCGCGAACAACCAGCAATATGTACATACTGCAAAAGACTAGGCCACTCCATTCAAGAATGTAGGTCAAGACAAACCACCTGCAGCCAATGCTAATAAAAAGGTCACTTTGCACGAAGCTGCCCGAATAACCGGAGACCCAACTCAAACTATAATAGACAAAATATAA
The DNA here is from genome assembly GCA_963693315.1 of Diogma glabrata. NCBI lineage: Eukaryota > Metazoa > Arthropoda > Insecta > Diptera > Cylindrotomidae > Diogma > Diogma glabrata. The sequence goes on along the minus strand of OY856187.1, from coordinate 25,773,876 downwards.
ATCCCACTAGTGACTCAAGACCGAATTACCAGTATCAAGATAGTACACCAAACAGAACTGTTGATAACACGAACTACAAAGGTAATCGGCAAACACAAACAAGACCATACGACAGAAATTATGATAACTGGAACACTAGCTACAATTACCCTAGAAACCCGTACCAACAACCAAACTCGTACCAACCACCAAACCAAATACCGAACCAACAAAATCCCAGTGCCAATAGTAGAAATATTCACCAAAATTCGACACCAAATTTCAGAAATTCAAACGAGGTACCAGGCATTCCCCCCAGACGAACAATCCGGTTTGTAAACAGCTCCACAGACGACGACATGAATTATCCGATACAGAATCATTATTTCAACGACATGGAAACAATGTCACGATCACAAGATTTGGGAGCGGTAGTTCGTTCACCCCCGCCTACGACGACGACTGCACGATCCGAAAATATAATGACACCAGCCGAATCTACAGTTAACTACAGTTCACACAATCCGGGAAACTACTAAGTGCTGACTCAACGACCATGAGTCTAAGCCCCGCCATATCAGTTTTGCCTAGGTCATATTCAAACAATAATTATATTTTTTCAACGATAAAGAAATCCAATGAAACGAAAATTAGCTCTCCAATTGTAGAAATATCTACAAACTCCACAGAAAAACCGACTCTCCAATTAATTATCGATAACGGAAATTTCAATAATAAAAAAAAGTAGCCTGACTAAAAACCAAAGCATTGACGGAAATAAAAATATAATGTTTAGCGGTATTAACGGCGTAGAACAACGTACACTTGATACAACCTCATTAAGCTTCACAAACTTAAACAATATTTACCATACCTTTTACGTAGTAGAATTTTTACAAAATCTGAATACGGACGGTATACTGGGACAAGATTTCTTAGCAGAAAAAACCGACATAAACTGTATATCTAATTGCTTAAAAGTATTAATTGGCCAGGAAAATTTTATTTGTGTACCGTTCGTGAACTATCAACAAAATGCAGACTATAGCAAAATACAACAAAGCGCAAGAGACAATAATTACACGGAAACTATAGGTCGTTCTTCCAAAAATGGTAGTGTTGATGCTGTAATAGAAACTTCCGGACCGAGCAATTCCTCAAACCTGACTGAGTCAATTTTCAATATGGCGATAGAATAAAGTATACGATTGTTTCGGTTGTCATAAATTTAATTAAAATTGGTTAATTATTATCCAATTAACTATACTAATGTGCTAAGTAACCTTACTAGTAAACTGTAACAAAAAAAATAATTAGAATCAGTTCAGTAGTTATCATAATAACTTTGAAATTAAAAAAAAATATATCTTTGTTTTTTTGATTTTTGATAATTTGATTTTTTTTGTTCGTCTCTGTGTTTATGGATATTAACAGTTATATAATTAAAATTAATTCTTTATTACTGAATTAACATACTAATGTGCTAAGTGGCCTTATTAGTGAATTTTAATAACAATTTTAATAATCTCAGTAGTGCTCATTAAATGTTTCAAAATAAAAAATAAATCTTTGTTCAAATTTAGTTTTTTGTGTTGATATAATAACGGTTAAATACATTGCCGCCTTCTTTGTAAAAAACTAAATAAAAAAAAAATATGAGTGAGACAGATAAGGAAAAACTATTTGCAAACCAAAAACCATCAAACGCCGACATAATGACGGTGTTACAGCAACTGTCTGATTCGGTTTCCAAAAACCATGCGAGTCTACAGGACTCAATAGCAAGTATTCTAAATGATAACAAGCAAACAAAAAAACGAGTTGACAGTATAGAAATCAATCTCCAAAAATCTGAGACATTGGTTCAAAACCTGATAAATGAAGTCAACTTTTTAAAACAAAAAGATATCGAAAACGAAGTAGTGGTAACTGGATTGCCATCAACAACTCCATCCGCTGCAGATGTAGTTGATAAATTAAACCTGATGTATGGGTTTGGGGCTGAACATGTCGTAACATCGTTTATTCAACAAACCAAATCGCAACGTTCAGTGCGCAGCTCTACAAAATCATTTAAATTTGTTACTATCAAGTTTGATCAAAATAATATAAAACAATCTTTCCTTAACAAAGTGAAGGAAAATGGACCACTATTCTGGAATAAAATATACCCAACGTTATGCAACAATACCAACAAAGATAACATAATTCATATTAGTGAAAAGGTGACTGCCATTAATGGTGAAATTTTAAAACATCTAAGAAATATTAAAAGGAGCCAAAAAATAAAGTTTTATTGGATGAGAAATGGGAAAATTTTTGTCAGAATTAAAGAAACTGAGCCTGCAATTATTGTTCACTCACTTGAACAAGCAAAACATTTGGTTTAAATGTACTTTTTCAAATGTATTTGTGTAAGTAAACATCTGTTTATCTAATCATCTGTGTAAATCATCTGTTATCTTTTGTTTATATTATCTACAATGCACATCTATAAGTTTAACCAATTTTTTCAATTGAGCACCGTTAACAATAAACAATTACAAGGATATAAAAATCGTAACGTTGAAACATTTTATTACTATTGCTTTTTTTTCTACTTTTGTTGAATTTTTTCTTTTAGCTTTATTATTCTTTTTTACTAATAAATTTTTCTTTACATTTGGTATAGTTTCAAAGTCATGGATAATGAATTTAATGACATGAACGGTGGCATCAACAGCAACAACAGCAACAAATATTATACCAAATTATGCGAATTTAACTCAGAAACAGCAATTTCTAATCATAAAGGCATTAATTTTTTGTATATAAATATAAACCGCCTCCGTAACAAATTAGCGAAATTAGAGGAATTTTTGAATACTTTAAATATTAAAGTAGAAGTTATTGTGTTGGTGGAAACTTTTTTATATCTTGGTGAAGTTCAATTTTTTAATCTGGATGGTTTTGATGCATTTCATGTGACTCGTGAAGGACGAGATGGTGGTGGTATTACAATTTTCGCTTCAAAATATCTTAAGTGTGATTTGGTGGAAGCTTGTAGTATATTGGAAAACGATTTTTTAATTATAAAAAGTCGACTGTTGGATGCTAATATAATAGGGATCTATAGACCACCTCATACATCCATACCTCAATTTTTAGAATACCTGAATGAAAGACTAGTAAGATACAGAACATCGCTTGTTTTTGGCGATTTTAATATAAATCTTTTAAATGCTTTTGCGACAGATGTTACCAATTATAGTTCTGTTTTAGCTGCAAATGGTTTTGAAATTGTTAACAGAATTGAAAGGAAATATGCCACGCGTATTTCCAACCAAATTGGAACACTTATAGATCACGTTTTAACATCCACAAGGTTTTCTTTTTTAACTCTTACTGATGATATAAGTTTTAGTGATCACAAGTATATACTTGCAAGGTGTTTCGTTCCCAACATAAACAAAACTATAACTAAAACAAAATTGTTGATCGATACTTATGCCGTACATGTACATTTATCAAATGTTGACCCTCTATATACAAATTTTCATTTATTTTATCAAGATCTAGTTCAAAAACTTTTGGATAGCTCAAAAATAATCCAACAAAAGATCAACCAAACTAAATTTAAGAAACCATGGTTCACCCAAAATTTGAAAACGAAAATTAAGATGCGTGATAAATTCTACAGATTAAAAAAGAAATACCCATCAAATACATACTATTTTGAGAGATTTAGGAGTCTGAAGCTTGTGATTCAAACAGAAATAGAATTGGAAAAGAAAAAATATTATACATCGCAGTTTACCTCTTGCCTTGACAATCCAAAAAGTACTTGGAAACTTTTTCGCCAGATTCTAAACAACCACAACCATGATTATACACCAATGGAAATCAAACTGAAAATTAGTGGTGTTATAGAATCAAATCCAGCTGTCGTGGCTGAAAGTTTTAATGAACATTTCAATGCGGCTGGAAAGAGTATAACCCAATTTTTTCCCAATATTCGTTACGACAATAGCTTGCTACAATATATTATAACTAGTGAATTACACGAATTCAATCACGTTAATGAGGAAGAGGTTACAAATGTAATATCTGAATTAAAACCTACAGCCGCTGCTGGCTGGGATAATATATCTCCAAAGCTTATTCAACAATTTGCCCCAGTTATATCAAGTCTGATAGCCACAGCAATAAATGATTCTTTTGATACAGGAATTTTTCCCTATGAATTAAAAGAAGCCAGAATCATACCTATACACAAATCAGGAAATAAACTAGAGCCCACTAATTATCGTCCGATATCCATTTTGCCTTGTCTTTCCAAAATTTTTGAAATAGTTATCAAAAAACAACTTGAATCACACCTAGAAAAAAATAAATTGATAAACAAATATCAATTCGGGTTTCTTAAGAAAAGTAGCACACTTTCAGCAACCTTAAATCTATTTGAAAATATATTAAATAATCTAGAGAAGAAATTGATTACATGTGTTCTCTTTCTCGATATAAAGAGTGCTTTTGATTGTGTAGATTATCCGATTCTTGGTACAAAATTAGAATTTATGGGAATTAAAAGTAATTCTCTTTCCCTATTAGAAGACTATTTAAGAAACAGAACTCATTCTACTAAAGTTGCTCAACATATTTCAAATAAAAAACATTTAGAATGCGGTGTGCCTCAAGGATCTGTTCTAGGCCACCTTCTCTTTTTATGTTATATTAACGACATTTTTAAGTTGCCCTTACAAGGTCAACTCCAACTCTATGCAGATGATGCTGCTTTAATTTATGGGACAAAACATATATCAGACCTTGATTCTGCACTAAAATCTGATCTCAACATCCTACAAATTTGGTTTTCGAATAATAAAATGAAACTAAATTATGAAAAATCAAGCTTTATGATATTCTATTTAAAACACAAACCTACTGACTATGACAATCTATTTGAAATTAAAACTAATAATAACGAAATTATTAAAAAAGTCCACACTTTTTGCTTCCTAGGACTCCATATAAATTCGCAACTAAATTGGAATAAACATATAGATTTTATAAAATCAAAAATTTCTCCAATAATATGTGTGTTCAGACGTGTGGGAAAATACTTACCCAAAGAAATGTTACTCAACCTATATTTCTCATACGTTCATTCACATCTTCTATACCTTATCAACATATGGGGTGCGACAACTCAAACTAAGATTGACGAGCTTCAGGTTCTTCAAAATCTATCAATAAAAGCATTGAAAGGTGTTCATATCTTAACACCTACAGTTATGTTGTATTCTGAAAATCTATTGCCTATATCAAAGCTAATAGAGTACGAGTTTCTTGTTATTATTTATAAAATGAATCATAATTTGATTAAATACAATAATGATCTTATAACAAATCTCTGTGTAACCAATAGAGAAAGCAGAATTTGTAGCCATTTTCGAATACCACATTATAAGACTAACATTGGTCAAGCTAGTGTCTTATACAAAGGGATAAAACTATTTAACGAATTACCAAAAGATTTAAAAACTAGTCCAATAAATATTTTTAAAAAATGAATAAAAAAATTCTATACGATGAATTTGTTTATGAGTATAATTTATCGCATGAAGGTTACTGTTAAATTGCTGTTGTTGTTGTTCTTGATTTGTTGTTCATGATTTGTATTATTAAAGTGAATTGAATTTACTATTTTTCTTTTGAGTTAAAAGTAGATATAACACTATTATGTAATATTTTCTTGTATAAATGCAAATTTTTAAGAAAATAAATGAAATTGAAAAAAAAAAAAAAAAAAAAAAAACTTATGCTATATCTACATCCTACGGTATGGCATATGTTAATTCTAATCCATACTATCATCATTCACTTTCTTGCATCAAACCCCAAGCAATAGTCTCAACTAAATCACAACTATCCTACTCATTCGAATACACCAAATTATAACAACGTTAACCAACAGTTTACCGATGAATGTCAAAACAGCTCTTTAATCAATACTCAAAACACTTCTAATCTCGATGCAATTACTCAGGTCACACAAAACTTATCATCTGCAACAACAAATTATGCAGATAATAATTCAATCATGGAGGCTAATCTGCCTAATTCTTCTCAACTCAACACAACAGAAAATCCCTCCTCAATTTAACTACACATCTCAGCCACAACATGCACTACTTCACAAAGTATGAAAAACACTACTATACCTTCTCACCTAACATTACTAAATAACAATATAAAACAACAAAACCAGAACATAGACCAAATTGCTCCACTGCCTCCATTATCTGTTAAATCATCCTTTTCATCATTTTCTGCTACTAAACTAGTTTCAAACATTCCCAAAACAAAACTTCCAAATACTACGCAACGTCCGACGACTACTATTCCTACACTTTCTACAGTACTAAACAGTCAGGGGATTTTTCAATCCCAGATACACCCTGATACGAATACACAACCGCAGGTAGCAACAACATTAGGCATAAATAACGCTATGCCTGTTTGTAATAACACAACTGTCACTAACTCCAGAAACATATCAAACATTCCACCGTATGTGATGGACCATCATTTCTCATATTCTGCACACCTATCGTCCAACGGCCTTGGTAATCGATCTGAAAACAAAGACAATAGAGTCTTAAGTAGAACGACATAATTCAACTAGAGATGTTTCATCGAAATCAGACTCCAGTATAAACCCTGAAGCCCCGACAGCATTTTCAAACTATTTAAAAAGCACAAAACTAAATTTACTACACAATTTTGACGTAAAACCTGCATCATTAATCACACGAAAAGGAGTTGTATCTCTCTTACACTTGAGATCATCTAGTAGAGCCTCGTCAAATAATTTCCCTGTTATCGATACGTGCACAAGTATTCAGTCAGTAAAACTAAAGACCTAAATTATTTAAGTTCAACACCAAAAAATATTGCATCAATTCTACCATCAAATTTTCCACATGGTTCTGCTGACAATCCCTCATGTTCACAAAATTCTGAATCACACATTTTTACAAGGTCACATCAGTCTGATGCGAGTTTAGAAGAGACGTCAAAAAACCTAAACTCAAATTTGTTTTCAATGGCATCACCATCCAACATAAAATCTCATAGTATTAGTCGACCAATGGTACACCATCCATTAACTCCAAAAGAAACTATGGATATCTCGCTCGAGTACTCAGAAATGGAAAATACAAAACTCTCTCCCACTGAAGAGACTAGGACAACCAGAAACATACGTAGTCGTACTATAGAAGACACTATCATACCGGCCAGATCAGATAAAAACTAATAATACAGATAGACACGCTTCGAACATCCCGAATGAAGAGATAATTACCATGGCCAAGGAAGTAAGGCCTAGACGTTTTGAAAATTACTAAAGATTAGCCATGATTTTCTCTATAAACTTCATACAATAATTTATTTTTTATTCGCCTACATAATAAAGCGGTACTTTATTACTGTGATTTGCGACCTTAAAGTGAGACTTTTTAACCATATATTTTGTTGTCATAGTTACGTCCAAAAAAGTAAAAAACATTTGTATTTGTTTAAATTCTATAAAAAATGGAAATTTTTATCAAAGCAACCTTTCGATCCCACATTTCCTAATCCAATTAAAATATTTGTTATTCTTTGTTGTCATAGTTATACAATTATTTTGAAAAAAATAACAAATATTTTGTCAAAGGTGTTCAACATATTTTTATTTCAAAATTTACCAAATTTATAATTTTGATTTAGAATAAATATTTTTTTAAAAATATTTTGCCTGCGAGTTGCGGCGAATGAAAAATAGTATATGACGCACGGACGTAAGCTTTTTTGGACTTAATGAGGATTAAACTCCAAATACGTCCAAAATCTTTAGCTTAACGTCCTAGCATCATAATGAACTATTTTGTTAGTTTTATATTTTTGTTTATAAAACATTCAAAATCTAATCAACCGAATAAGTATTGGTAATTCTTTTAAAATGAAAAAGAAAACCATTTCCTCAATATAAACAAATTTTTGCAATTTCTTTTGATTTATTATACGATTATCTTACATTCCATTAATATTTTATAAAATACTTTAGTTTTGTTTGTGGTTAATTTTTGAAACAGCAGATTAATAGAAGCACGAAAAAGTTTATTTATTGGATGAAAAACACTGGGTAAAAATTTATGTGATAATTTTCATGGATCTGGGAGAACACAAAAAAAAATAATTAAGATAAGATATTTATAAATATTTTTTAGTCTAATCAGCGTTTCCTTTTTGTGGTTGTTATATTTATTTCAGATGTGTTAACAAGAATGTTTTGGCTAGAAAAATAGCGATTATAAAAAGAATTAAACTTTTTTTGTGTAGTTTTAAGTAAAATATTTGCGTTAAATATTATAAGATTATGTTGTTTTTGTTGGAGAAGAATAGTATATTATTGAATTAGGAGCTAAAGTCGTACTTTTTGTGTTGAGTCTATAGTTTGGCGGCCGACCGTAGGGAGGCCGACAATTATAGACGAAACACAAAAAGTCACTTTAGCTCCGAATTCAATACACTATTTTTTCGGCAAACGTTTAAATTTGTTTAAAAATATGAAATTAATGCATCAAATTTTTTAAAAATATGTTTTAGGTAATAAATTTTCTGAAATTAATTTTTTTTTATTTTTATTCATTAAAATGAACTGAAATGCATTCTGTTTTGAACAAATTAATAATATCATTTTATTTTACTTTACTGCCGCCGTAAAAATATGAAAATTACTTTACAGCCGCCGTAAAAATATGAAAATTACTTTACAGCCGCCGTAAAAATATGGAAGTTACTTTACAGCCGCCGGCAGAAAAAGTAAAAATGACGTCACTTTTGCAGCCGCCGGCTAAAAAGTAAGACTTTAGCTACTCCCCAGCGGCAGTAAAGTTAAACTTTACAGCCGTTAGCCGAAAAAATATTTTAAGACCACCAAAATGTTTTATGATTGTTTATGTTATATGAAGTTTAAAGTTATTTATAGATATTTTTAATTGCATGTTTATTTATGGACCAATGAAACAAATTATTTATTTTTGTGTAATTATTTAAGAACGTAAACAAAAGATTATAAGCGTTAAAATAATCATTCTTATTGTTAATTTATTTTTAACTAGGTGAAATTATATGTAGCTCGACAAACATTTGAATGATTTTTCGTATCTCCTGAACAAAAACTACGCATTTTTTTTATGCCTGAATATAAGGAACTTTGTATCACTTTATAACACCAATAATAGTTTTTTATGTATTAAGGGCGCAAAGTAGGTGTTTTTTGCTTGAGAGTGAAATTGTTGCTCAAGGCGTTAGCTGAGTGCAACAGACACTCGAAAGAAAAAAAGATGATTTATGCCCGAATTACATACAATATTTTTTGTACAAGCAAGATTTTTATTTGCATAAATAAAAATACATATATGTATTTACACAAAATTTTAAAATATTTTTTGATAAAATTGTTTTTGATAAAATATTTTTTGAGGAAATCGCTAAATTCAAGTAATAGTTTGTTTGTTATTTTTCTTCTAAATTTCTTTAGCAACCATTTTATTTAATTTTAATTGTATATTAAATTACTAACAAACCAAAAAATGCTTAGATTAAATAATTTTTTAAAAATGAAATTTCAAAAACACATGTCTGTGTTTATATGTATATTTTTTGGACATAGCCACAATGAATTTATTTATTTTGAGTATACTCAAAACAAATGTTTTCTAAAATATTTAAGTTTTATGGCGTACAATAGTAATTTTACGCATTTTGTTATTTCAATTGGAATAATAGAATACTTTACACCTGATATTTAAATTGTAAAATTGCGTTTTACGTTCTCGTACAATAGTAGATTATGATGAAAGGACGTAAAGCATAAGGATATCGACTTATGTAGAGTTTGGATCCACATTACATCCAAAATAGCTTACGTCCGTGCGTCATATATATATTTTTTCGCCGCAAGCAATATATTTAACAAAATTGTTTAATTTAAATAAAAATTAAAAATTTTTAATAATTTTGAAATAAGAATATGTTGAACAAGTAACCTTTGACCGAATTATTTGTTATTTTTTCAAAAAAATTGTACAACTATGACAATAAAAAATAAAAAATATTTTGATTGGATTATGAAATTTTGAAATGAAAGGTCGCTTTGATAAAAAAATTCTATTTTTTATATAATTTTTATTTAAATGTTTTTTATTTTTTTTGGACGAAACTATGACAACAAAAAACATGCAGGGTTGTAACGCTTTGCGACCGCAAATTACAGTAATAAGATAATACTTTAATATGTAGGCGAATAAAAACATATTATATATCTAATATGTACATGATTTAAAAATATTTAAAATACAAGAAAGCAATACTAAAAAGTTTAGAGCACCATAAAATAGTATCAAAACCTTTACACTTCTTCTAAGCTATATGCGAGTTTCATAGTTTAGCTCCCTCTTATAGATGCAATAACTAAAAATTTATTGTTTGAATGGTAATAAATTTATATTTTGAAGATATTTATTAAAATACACATTTTATTATTAATTCAAAAATTTAAATAAATATATATTTTTATATTTATATTGTACATTACAAATTTCAAAAATAAAAATCTTTTAATTAAAGCAAAATTAAATTTAAATTCATTAATTCAAATTTGTTTATAAAAATTCAATTAAACAAATTAAATTTATAGCTATTTCATTCGAATGACATCTTTTCCACTATTTAGTAGATTGGAAGCGTATTAAATAATAGAATTGGTTTATTACATAATTTTTAAAATTTTTAGTACAAAATGCTTGAAGGTGTTCCGAAAATTCTATTATAAATTTTTTTGATACAATAAACCAATATTTGTTTTCAGCAATTAAAAATTCTATAATTTCGTGTAATTCACTTTTAAACTGTGTTATTGTGGACAAGCTAGGAAGCCTAATGACTAAATCTAAATTTTTTTTTTATATTTATTTTCCAAAAAAACATACATTTCATAGAAGGACAATATTATTTTATGAACTAACGTTATTTTACAATAAGGTTTAATTATAAATTAAAAGAAAAAACAAAGAGATTAATTTGATATAATGCTAAATAATAAAATAAGAATTATGAGATATTGAACGAGAAACAAGCAAATAGAAACAACAGCAGCACTGTAGTGGATCTGAATATCATATTATTGACAGCAAATGGATTGAATAGAATTAGTTAAATATTCCATGGCTTATGTTATATTCGTTAACAAAGTTATTGTGAAGCTTAGTTTTCATATTATTTTTAGAAATACTAATGCTTTTAAAAATACTAATTGATCGAAATCATTCAGAAAATGAGCATGTATACTGAATGAGCGAATTTGAAGCCATATATTTTGGCTAATGATAAAGTTAGATTTAGTTAAAATTTTTCAAAAATTTCACATATTTTAATATCAAATACCTTTTAAATGTTGTGCAACATCTTTATCAAAATCCTATGATAAAACTAAAATATCAATTTCATCTAATTGAATGTCTTCAAGGATAATCATATTATCTAGATCAGTGGTTCTTAACCTTTTCGCAGTCGCGGCCCCCTTAAAATAAGTTTTTGACAATCGTGGCCCGCTTATAATAAAATATTCTCGCGGTCATCATAGTCACTATAAAATAATATAATAATCATTATAATATTCATTTTAAAACAATGAATTTATTGACATATTATGATAACAATAATTAATTAATAGTTTTTAAATATATCTAAAGCAGAATCTTATTCCACCTTATTCGCAAATTCATTTTACTGTATTCAAAACTATAACATAAAGCCTTCAAAATTGAACCCTCATGTAATGAAGATTTTTCAAAGATGTCTTGATCCACTATTCCGACTGCTATATTTACGACCGCATCAATACCACTACTTTGATCTCAGTGGAAGAAGTCAACATTTTTAAAAAACATAGTAATCCAACTAAGTGCTGTCAAAATTGTAAACATTGAAAACCCAAAAAATTGTTTTTTCTTGCAATTCAAATGATTTTGGGTTGTGTTTAAGTTGTTTTTACTATATGGTAAGTTATTTAAATTATTATTTTGATATTTTAGTGCTATAAAAATATTATAAACTACAAATCTCACATGCAGGCGGCGTGCGTGTCAGGCATACAAAATATTTTGTGGTCATATGTGCGGAAAAGTAGATTTTTCTTTTATTCTATTCTAGTACAAAATTGAATATTTTTTATGCATGTGTTACAAAAACAAACTTTTAATAAAATAATCATGTTTGTATTTTTAAAAAGCGTTTTGTTTTGAAATGTTTAGATATTATAGTTTTTTTGTATTTATGTTTTGAAAGCACAGAGAAAAAAATTAAAATAAGTTTAGATTTAAAAAATACTTAAGTAATGACTACGTTCCAAAAACAAGAAGGTATGAAAACAAATGCTTGTTTTATTATGAGTATTAAAGATGTTAAAATTATAAACCGATTACGTACTATTCACTTACAACAAATACCATAAATTTGTAATAAAAATAAAGCCTAATATATTTTGTGAAACATGCAAAATTATGAACACAATAAACAAATGCAAAAAATATGATAATTGCCGAACAAGTTAATCTGTACTCCTAAAAAAATCTAATCAAAGAAATAAAAAGCCTCATAATTTTTTTTAAAGGAATCTGATATTTCAATTTAAAACAAAACTGTTGAAAACTACAAATTTAAAACATAAATTTAACTAAATCATAGTAAGATAAAATTAACCGTTAATTAAAACCAAAGCATTCAGCTCTCAGTTTAAAAAAAGACGTAAAAATGGGAACGTCTAAGTCGTGTCATAAAAATCTAAACTATAAAATAAAAAAGTGACAAATTTTTGTTCAAACGAAACAAAAAATTATTATGTGCTCATATAGGGCCAGTTTGACCAAACTTGTGAGATAAGTAAACGAACAATAGCGAAGACTAATTCACGTTCACACGCGTTTGAATCATTCTTACGCTCTACCATAAATTGAATACTATAAATAAAATAATTTGATATATGTAAAAAAAGGTTTGTAGTTTGACTACAAATATGGAATTTTGAGGAGCTATGATGTTCATATTTGTCAATCCCGATTTACTATGTGTTAAAATTAACGATTATTTCCCATGAATTCGTTTTGCTTTGATAACATTTATCGGTAAACAATATAAATATTAATATAAAATTTATAGAAGAACGTGCTAAAACTTGGAAAACGTTTAGGATAAATATATTAAGAATATAATTCCCATCGGTCTCGATATTCATCCAGCTGTATTAGTTTGGTCGATATAACATGAATTCTATAATCTTGTTGTATTATTGTTCTTTTTCCTAGATTTTTAAACCAAAAAAGTTCTTAGAAGACAGTTATAAGCTCTTGCAGGAAAATGTTTAGTTTATTGACGGGATTAAAAAAATATTAAATTTTTTTTATTATTATGACATGTTTGTCCGTAACATTTTTATATGACGTTTATTTTCAATTTTTTGTACGATATACTTATTTAACTTAATATAAAAAGCAATAAACAAGTATAAAAGGTTATACTTTAAGAATGTTACGTCTATTTGTATTTTTATATGAATTATTTCTTTAAAGTTTAAACCTATTTCAGTATTAAATTCAACCTCGGTTAGAATGTTTCAGTTGTTGTTATATTTTGAACAGATAATTGGCGTCTAATAGGAAACCAAACTACTATTGCAGATGGTGCAACAAAGTATCAATTTTATGGTAAGACTCGAAGTTGTTTCATACAAATTTCTATCAGTGAATAATGTTTTACTTGTCTTCTTCGACATATATTTCAAGTGTGAGTTCCAATTAAGTTTGCTAACCAGGATTATAACTTAGTATGAAACTTATTACGATAACATGTATTTAAAATTAAATTTCTCCTAGTTCTATAAATAACGCTTGTTTTTTGCATCTTGAAGCAACGAAGCATCTCATTTTGTTGCATCATTTTAACACAAGATAAGAACCTGCTTGGAAATATTTATATACATTATTTGTGGTCTATGCGACATTTTTATATATTATCTTTGTGAGGACTTCAATGGTAGAATGATAGTGAACATAATCAAAAGCACCATGTATGCTCGTTAATGTACCTGTAAGTGCCTTCTCGTAGCTAGGGTGCCTTGTGTATCTTTCACCATTTATGGCCATGCCATTTCAGTAGATTGATAAGTATGCTGGTTAGAGCTGAAAGGATTTTTGTTGTGATCACGAATCCTGCCAGGTGACGTTTGTGGAATTGAGGTGAATTGTCGGGAAGTCGGGACTTGACAGGTCAGACAGTTAAACCGACTGCATTACCAGCAAAGGCCGGCATCCTGATAACTCACCCTATATTCCTCATTCTCCAATTATAGTATTACCTGCTTCGCGTTACATAAGTTTTGTTTAACATGTATCTAAATAATCAGTTTCAAATGTGATGAATCTTTTATCGTCCAGCGTGTAATTTTTCTAAACTCATTATTTACTGATATCATTGGGTTTATATTTTGTTTTCATTTTAATGTATATAACCTAATATACATTACTATTTCAATTTTTTTAGCAAACGTAAATAAAGAAATAATGAAATGATGACGCACCTTGCAATTTAGAATATTTTATTCCTTTGTAAAGTTTTTTTTCTGTTATATATTTAAATGAGAAAAAAATGAAACAGACATATTCTCTTGCAAATGTTTTTTTAATGCTTTAATACTTCAACAAAAACTTGTTGTACGTTTCGATGATAAACGAATGAAAGAGACATAATGGCAATGAATCAACTTTTGTCTTTTTAGTCATAAAAGTAGAAATATTATTAATACTAGCAGATTGCTTAATTTGAATCAGTTAGTGTTTGATAGTAAATCATGATTGATTAATTAAAATCAAGTACGCGTTTCGAGAAATTAGAAAAAATGTTCATTAGTCCGGTTCTATATCAAAAAAGATATAAATCAATATCGCAATCAGTGTTTTGAGATTCGATAAAAATATAAATAATCATTGAGATTGGAATCAGTTCTTGATTAATCAATTTTTTTGAAATAAATTATTGTGACTAAATTAGTACGGTATTATTACAATACCTCATATAAAAATGTATATACCAAAAACATTTGTCTTCTTTTATTTAAAAATGAAAACCAAATAAGAAAAACCAAAAGGGATAGTCAGGCTGGTAGAGGTGGGTGACGCTTTTTTTTGGAGTAAATTTGATATAACCTACGTGAATGTTTGTTGAAGATAAAAATTAGGATTCGGAAGAGTTGTAAAATAAAATGTTGAATCCTAACCATCATGAAAAGGGAATAACAACCATAATAAAAAGTCATCAAATATCATCTTTTTAGCCTCATACAAGGACGAAAGACGCTGCCAAACACTGAAGATCATTCAACCACTGAATTAAGTTAGGTCTTTTTTTAATTTTAATTCATAATTTCTGTGTCTATAATTATTTCATTTTTTTGAGCATGTATATAGTAGTTTTAATGAATTGATAAACTAAACCAAAATAGAGAATTTTTTCCTGGCAAGGGCCGTATTGAAATTTTTTAATCATGTTTATATTATTCATATCCTTGGCATAACAGTGTCAAGTTATAATAAAATGGCGCCAAACAAAGACAAGTATATAACAGTAACCTATTATATACACAAATTCAGAACGTTATAAATGTTCAATTTTCGATATTTTTGATGTATTGTTTTTTAGTGATACTTTGTGATATATGGATGTTTGGATTTATTTTTGATATTTTTTATATTATTCTTTTGATTTTTTATTGATGTCCAGATGTTGCGAATTATTTTGGTATGATACATTTTTTTCTGATGTTTGTTATTGAAACAATTAATTTTTAGAAAATGTTTTAATCTGAATAATATTGGTACCTCTAAAAAAGGATCCATGGAGGCTTCACCCCCTTAACACGATTCGTTGGTAGAGTCGCCTCTGTCTTTTGAACATGCGATGACCAAGTGGATTTTTTTATACAGTAATAAAATTTCATATTAGTTTTCCTTCAAAAATTTTAATGGAGTCAAACCCATCCACCATCGCTAACAATAGAAAATTTATTTTAGTAGTGAAGATAGATCTGGGGGTTGGAACCCTATACAGGTCTGCTCTCAGCAATGATATTAGCGTTAATATGCTCTTAGTTTTAAGGATGGAAGAACACAGCATCTGATTTTGTAGATAACAGATATTTAGGCTGAATCTAAAACAATGCTGGGTTTTCTTTTCATCATTCGGGAGGGTACTAGAATGTAGATTTTAGGATTTTAGACCTATTTTTATTCTAGCCTTACATATCATCGCTGGGAGGAGGTCACGAGTTCGATCTTCCACTCCACTTCTTCTGCTACGATTTTTTTAAAATTCTTTTCTCTAATACAGTCAAGTCAGTGTGCTTGCCCAGCTTTGCCCAGGAAAAATCTCTAATACACATAAATAAACAAATAAATAATAAATAAATAAATTTTGATATTATTAATAAATAAATAAACAATAAAAAAATAATTTTTGATATTATTTTTAAATAAATAATAAAATATATTTTTGATATTTTACTATAATTAAATAAATAAATAAATAAATAACTAAATTTTTATTTCCAATAAATAAATAAATATTATTAAATAAATACTTTTTATACATGTAAGTAAATCATTAATTTTTTTGAATATGAATAAATAATTATAAGTAAATCAATTTCTACTGGAATAAAAATAATCAAATAACCATTTTTTCTAGAAATAAATACAAATTTATTAAAAATTTTTAGGTTTAAACGAGACATAAGGCGTAAAACGTAACATAAGGCGATTCATTACAATACGTTTTCTGCTATTCGCGTTTTCACATTTTATTGTTGGTCGCGGCTTACAAATTTTTCTTTATTTTTGTTGGTCACGTATTTCACATTTTTGGTCACGTTTACATTTTTTAACTGGTTGATTCATTGTTTCTTTTTACGAATATTGCAGGTTGTTGTTTTTGCTTTCCGGTATTTAGAATCGCATTCAGAGTGCGTTTTATAATTAGCAATTGTGTTACAAATTTGTTTTCGGAAATTGTTATATTCTATCTTTTATTGCTGTTTTTCTTTTGTATTGCGGAAGCTAAGTAGCGAATCGGTAAAGATGTTTTCTTTTGTGAAAACAATTGATTAGAATACTAAGTGACTCTAACTAACTACAAGAAAGAGCTAGATTAATTTAAAAGAAGCAGATAGAAAATGATCGACAATATGACAGAAAGCATTCCTGCTGCAGATCGACTCAAAAATTGGTCTTGTCTGACCATACCAACCTTTAGGCGTTAGCCAAACAACCAAACACTTGATATTGCTCACTATCAAAATGAAGAATGCAGAGGGTTTCTTTGTTTGTGCTGCGTACAAATGGGATGCTTTGCTCGAATCAATAGTCGTGATTGCTTTCAATCCACAAAGGCTTAAAAAAAAGTCCACCAAAACTTCAAAACGGATTGTGACCCATATTTTAATTACTAGTACACAATACTTTTTATTAAAAAAAATACTAGATAAGCTTCAAATATTTGTATCCTTACTGTTTTATCTATACTTATGTTTTTTTTTTGAAATTGTTAAAACATCTGACACAACATAGCCTTACTTTTTTTTTCATTTTCTTAAAGGAAAAACGTAATTATAACTTTCATTATTACATTTAATTTTTCGTTAATTAAGAAAAATAAAAATATAAAAATAAAAAAAAAATATTAAAATGTGAACGACCCGACACCAAGATTTCTTTGTTACGAACGAAAAGCCTGTTTTTTAATTATCTTTTGATCTACGAGTTTCGTTCCTTTAGTTTTTGTAACTAAGAAAATTACATTTTGGGCTATTCGTGCTCTCATAGAATTTTTTATTTTCAAACATTATTGTCATTTGAATGTTTTCATTATATTAATTAGAACCTGGTGATGGTGATGAAGATAGAACAAAATAGACGATGAATAAGAAGATACCATTTTAGGGACTCCATTATCATTAAAATAAAATATAAGAAATGCTGGAAGGATATTAATTTTAATTATAATCTAATTTGATTTTTTTATCTAATTTCATTTTATGTCCATTAACATGAAAATATGTTGTTGGAGAGCGGGATTTTGTTTGATGTCGTATAAAAAAATTGGTATTGGTATTTGGTTTTATGTTTTTTGATTTTTATTTAGATGTTTTGATTCTTACGTTAAGAATTCGTTCTATTGAATGTATTTTGCATCGTTTGAATCGTTGTTGTAAAGGATCTTCCTATGATTATGTCAAAATAAAATTTTCTTTGGTGTTTTTCGGTTTTGTTTGTCTCTCTACAATTCCTTGTGAAACATGTATCTATACATATAGATATAACGTTTTAAGATTTTTGTTGTGTATATATCAAAGAAAATAATTCAGAGCAAACCAGATCAAAAACGTGTTCTAGACAGAGTTGTGAAAACTTGACCATTTTTGATTTTCCTGAAACTTGGCATGTAAGTAGTATGGACAAAATAAAAAATACGACTTATTTTAAAATTTTTTTAAAGTGCTTAGTTTGAGCATTGGGGGCACCCCAACATGCATGAAAAATGAAAATTCTGCCAATCCGATGTGACTTTGAAATTAAATTGCTCAAGAACGGCTGTACCGATTTCATCAAACTTTTTTTGTTTGATAGATGATTAATTAGTCCTTTGAAAAAAAATTAATTAATTCTTTTTATAGTTAAGTTTTAAATAAATATATTCAAAAAACATTTTTAAAGATGGCGCTAGGGTCGAAGATCAATTGGAATTAAATTAATTTTTTTTCTGAAAATAGTTCTATCCTTCCTCTAAAATATATCAAATTAACTCAGAGGCGTTAATTTTTGTTCTTGAGATATTTAATTTTAAAGATTTTTAATACGACTGGAATTCGAATTTTTCTTCATTTTTTCAAACAACTTCCATTAACAAAAAATTTTACGCACAAACGAATCGTAAAACACATTTTACATCCTAGTTATCGTGGCTGAAAGTTGAACTTTACATCCGTAAAATAAAATCCCGTTGCTATGTGAAATATTAATATAATTTTCTACTTTACCGCCCGTAAAATAATCACCCGTAAAATATTCATAAAATTAGAACAAACAAATAAATTATTGTATGAAGTTTATAGAGAAAATCATGGCATGTTTAGTATAATTTTCAAAATGTTTAGCGAGTTTAAAAAATTAAAAAATTGATTTAAGTATACTACAATAAAGCTGTGCAGTTGTGCGTAAAACGTTGTACATGAACTCAGGCTGAAAGGAAGATTACGTCCTTGGTTCAATAAAGCCCTCGCTTCGCGTCGGGCTTCAATATGAGCCGCTGGCGTAATCTTCTACTTTCAGCCCTCGATATGTAAATAACTATTAAAATCAATTAAATTTTAACTTTTTTTTTTTAAATATAGCGCTAACCTTACTTTAAAATAGTCGATTCCGCTTAATTGGGACACCGGTTAATCGGGACAGCCGTTTAATTGGGACAAATCCTGAAGAACGGAAACAAAATCAAGCAAATAACACAAGTTTACTTCGCTTTTTCGGGACAATATTTCGTTTAATCGGGACAGATAATACAAAAAAAATTTACTAATCATAGTAAACATAGAAAAAAAATAAAAAAATAAAATTTTTTCGTCGGTTCGATGACATATTGGAATCCATCGATGAAAATATACTTACATGTACGTCAACAGCGAGGGAAATCAGTAGCAAAATAACTATTTTACAGGTAATACAGTTTGTAGCTGACAGTTGGCGAGCAATAAAAACCAGCACAATACAAAATTGTTTTGGTTATTGCGGCTTAAAATCTATTGCAGAGCACAGCGACGAATTAAATGAAATTTTACCAGGTATTGATATTGAATTTTCGTCAATTGACGACAATTTACTGTGTTATGATGAGAATGAGGATTGTGAGGACGTAATTGTAGCAACAATCAAATTAAAATATCTAACATTGATGGCATCCGATGACAGTGATGATGAAGAACCTGTGGTCGTAACTAACCGTGAGATAAAACAATGTGTTTTTTTAGGTAGATTTCATATAAAAATCTACCTATGTCCGTCATCTCGGAATTTCGGAAAATTTTGATGTAAAGCGGAGACGGAAAAAAAAAATTATATATATATATAGAGATGAGGTGGTAGATTTATCATAATAAAACTTCTTAAATGTTCAATTAGTTTTTCAATATTTTTTATTTCGGAAAAAGTTTCAGTAATTTCTCGACTGAGTATTGAGAACAGAAAACGTTGTTCCGCATTTTCAAAAAACTTGTTGTCTATTTTCGACGTATTCTTTAGACGTCTGTTTTTAGGTAAAACTCTTTGCTTTCTATAACGTAGAAGTAAGTATTTCTTGTTTAAAATTTTTGCTAGCTTCAATTTCTCGCTAAAAAATTGAGTTAATATTTTCATTGTAGAATTGTCTATTTTTCTTTTTAAAAATTTAAAAAAATTCTTGTTTACAGTTTTTCTTTTCTTGCATTTTCTTTAATCATATATTTTTTTTATATAGTTAGCTTTTTCTTTTTTGACTGTTAGTTTTTCATATTTATGTCAATTTATTGTTGTTATATTATTTTTGTATAAGAATTTTTACCAAATATTATCCTTGAAGATGGTTTATCATTAAAAACCGAAACAATTGTCGATAAACAATTATAATTATTGTTTTATTTATTTGCTTCATCCAAAGATTTTATTATTTAAATAATATATACAAGCCATATCAAATCTTATATATATATATATATATATATATATATATATATATATATATATATATATATATATATATATATATATATATATATATATATCTATATATATATATATATATATATATATATATATATATATATATATATATATATATATATATATATATATATATATATATATATATATATATATATATATATATATATATATATATATATATATATATATATATATATATATATATATATATATATATATATATATATATATATATATATATATATATATATATATATATATATATATATATATATTAGACTGGTCGTTAAAAACTAAATTTTCCGAGACGCCCCCTAGAAAAATTCTTTGTGGTCAAAAAACCACAACGGCATTATTTTTTTTTTTTTAAATCAAAAGAACACGTGCCGCAAAATCGTTGAAGTTGATTTTTTGAAAAATTCGTAGATTTTTTCAAATATCTCATAAAATATGCAGATGTCAAAAAAAATCACATAACCATTTTTGTAGGAAATTTAATTCTCTACAAAAAAGGTTCAAGTCACTTTTTCCCGAAAACGTATAGTTCTCATGATATTTTGAAAATGAACTTGTAAGTTTTCGTAATTTTTAAAAAACATAAAAAATAAAGATGACGAAAAACTCCCAATTTTCTTCTTATGCTATAGAATGAAATGTATAAAAAAATAATCGTGACAAAAAAAATCAAAATTAGTACTTTTTCGTCGAAATTTTCATCATTTGGTTTTACGAGTTTCGAAGAATTTCAAGTTTTATTTCAAAATATCATCAGAAATATAGGTTTTAGGAAAAAAATGACTTGGACCTTTTTTGTAGAGAATTAAATTTCCTACAAAAATTATTATGTGATTTTTTTTGACATCTGCATATTTTATGAGATATTAACAATTTTATCAAAAAATAAACTTCGATGATTTTGCGGCACGTGTTCTTTTGATTTAAAAAAAAAAAAAATAAAGCCGTTATGGTTTTTTGACCACAAAGAATTTTTCTGGGGGGCGTCTCGGAAAATTTAATTTTTAACGACCAGTCTAATATATATATATATATATATATATGTAATATTTTGTGCAGTTTATATTTTTGTTTTTCCTTTCACTTTATTATTCCTATACAAAAAAACCAGTACACATATATAATTTTGTATTATTTTATATTTATATTTATTATCACATATATTTTTATATTTGTTTTTATATAAATTTTCAATCACAATATAAATATTAAATATAATAATTATACTTCACAGTAGTTTTAGTTGAACCCAGTATTTATAAATTTATATATTCTCCTTTCAATATGGCTGATAGCGATGATACTCCTTTTGAAATTTTAATATTATTTTTCTTGATCCGATCTGTGTGGCAGACGATGATGAAAGAGAAATTTGTTTGGTAAAAATTTCTTGATTTCGTTTTATTTAATTTTGTCATGTTGACAGTAATACAGGTAAGATATGTAATTCATCTATTGGTTGACAGATGGCGAAGCTAAACATTAACCACAATTATCAGCGAACTATGTAAGATGCATGGAATGTTTAGATTTATGTTACAAATGTTTGTTAATGCTACACAAGATTAATGTTTGATGTAATAAGTAGCGATCGCAGTTGCGGCCTGTATTATGCTTATTTTCTGGTTATATATAGAAGCTTAGTGATGAAACATACTCCCCACGCTGACGGAGTCAACAAATTGGGAGCTTGCATATTTTGGTGATTGGTCGCTTGAAAGTTGATGTTGCAGTTTTAACGGTTACTACACGTATAAGACCTTCTGTGTCAGGGTGAACTTCTATTATTTTAGCAAGAGCCCATTTCCCTGGTGGTAAATTATCTTCTTTTACAGTAACCACATCACCCGGTTTTAGATTTTCAGATGTATTTTGCCACTTATTCCGCTGATGTAACGTATTGAGATACTCTGATTGGTATCTTTTCCAGAACTGTTGAACTTTCTGTTGTACTAATTCCCATCGCGTGAGACGATTTGTTGGAGTTTCACTGTAGTTTCTTTCGGGGATCAATCCGGTTGCAGATCCGAACAGAAAATGTGATGGTGTAAGAACATCAATTGTATGATCATCGGTCACGATTGAATATAGCGGTCTAGAATTAAGCAGCACTTCTATTTGAGTTAACAAAGTTGACATTTCCTCAAAGGTTAAATGAGCATTTCCAGTAAACTTTAGAAGATGAGTTTTGACGGACTTCACAGCTGCTTCCCACAGTCCACCAAAATTGGGAGACATTGGTGGAATAAAATGCCACTGCGTTCCATATTGTGCTGAGTACTCTAAAATAGAACAATTTTTATTACTATTCAATTCACCGATTACCCTTTTTAGCTCTCGATCAGCTCCTATAAAGTTCGACCCATTATCTGTGTAGATCTCTGCGGGCACTCCTCTTCGGGCTGCAAATCTTCTCAATGCAGCAATAAAGGCAGCGGTAGTGAGGTCACTCACTGGTTCCAAATGCACTGCTTTCGTTGACATACACACAAAAAT
>OY856187.1:25645534-25750295 GCA_963693315.1 Diogma glabrata | reverse complement strand
AACACACAGATACCTTTTAAGACCTAGGTTCCACAACAACATGCTCTCTGAAGTGTTCCCGAGACAATTGATTCAGACAGAGAATTCATTTGTACGATGTACGGATAAAGAAATCTCTCTGCATTCTATCACTATGACAGTGAGTAATAAATAAATAAATTTGAGGTCATTTTGTGGCGTTGATGCTGTCAAGTACCAGCTTTGAATATTCACTACAGTCTTGCAAGTGACTAGGAGTATATTTACCATGGTAGACGATCTTTAAGTTCGTTCATTGTGTCCGTGTGCCATTGTAATTGTAGGGTACCTCACGCTGTTTTATTCCTGGGATAAACAAGAACATTTTTCAAGAATTCCAGTTTTAAAAGCAGGCGTAGAACATGTTTAGCGCAAACTAAGCAATTCTGTTTGGATACAACCTTTAGCATTAGGTTGTTCAAGATTGTGCCTAATTTCAAAACTAAATGCAAGCTTATACTCGGCATTAAGTGGATCGAAAATGTAGCGTAAAATTGCACCCAAGTATAGATAAATATGATTCATTGGTTTGTGCAGGAGACCACGTTCTCGACCCATACATCACCACAGACCTAAAGTCTGGTATAACCTGAGTTAGGTGTTAGATGATAAAAACAATGATCCAAGGTTACTGTAACTGACTTTTTCAGTGCTCGAGTATTCCCTCAGCAGCAATTAAAAAATAATTTCTAAGAAAATATTAGGGCGTATATCAACGTCTCCATAGCTATTTTCTGACTAGTCCAATGGTTCTATGAGGAATGCTTAGGTTTGGAAAGGTGAAAGCACTATATTGACATACACAAAAACATGGTTACATTAAATGCATGCATTTTTAAAAGTTCGCACATCTAGAATGCTCCATAAAAAACATGCTGATATTAAACCGTAATCAATTTGATTTGAAGTGCTTCTATTTGGTGCGATCCAAGCCTGCTTATTTATCGATCGGTGTTACCAAAAGAACTTCCAATTTTTTAATAGTAAATTTTTGCCTTTGAAAATTTTTTTGGACTCCCTTATGACGACGATTAAAATTTAAGATCGAAAATATCAAGACGAAAAATTTTAAACCAAATATTTTGTTGATGTTCATAATTCAATCACAACGATTTTATTTTCTCACATAAATAAAATAACAAATTGAATTTTTTTATTAGTTTATAATGAACTTTCAAACAAACAAAAAAATAAAATTTGTTTGATAACCTGTCTTTAACACACTTTTCAGTTAGTATTTGAATAAAGTAAGTGATGAAATTTTAATGAGAAAATTTATTTATTTTTGTTCTTTTTAACAACTTTTTCATACAATGTTGATAATTTAAAAGTACGTAAACTTTTACTATATGTTTTAATTTAACTAGCATTGTTATCCCCATAAGGTAATGAATTGTCGTTATGGCACTCGAATGTTTAGGTTCGAATGTCGAAAGTGCATACCTTTGTCCCATCTAGTAATTAAGCTAGGGACTTAGTCGATAACAAAAAATGTGAATTGTTAAAATATTACAACCAAAATTTATTTTGTTTACCTCTAACGAAAGTTAGTTCTAGCTTACATAAATTGAGTATGACTCAGTATGATACTCCTTTAAATTACAATTAAAACTGTAATTACATAAAGAAAGCAACAAAACAATAAAAATTTAATTGAGACAATTTTGCCAAAATTCATAAACCAACCTTCAAACTCTAAACACAGCATTGAAACGATAAAGAAACCATTTTCTGTTAAACGTAATAAATTTAAATTAATTGACTAATTAAAATTAAAAATTAATAAACTTTAGCAACAGACAAAAGTACTTCATTAAATTGGGGAAATTTTGTTTAGAAAACCGAAAATTGAAAAACAAATATAATTAATTTTAGTGGAAAATAATTCATTTAAAAAGCGTAAGAGTAAGAGGTGGTTGCAAATAATGGAAAATAACGACATCGCGAAAGTAAAAAAATGTCTCTGCAACGAAAATATGAAAATTTTCTAGCTCCAGATAAACAAATTTTTATATAAATTTTGCTAAAATTTAATTAATGTGATACTAAATTTAATTATAGTGAATTGTCTTTGTAATAATTTTCATTAAATTTGATTTGAATGCAAATTAAATTTTATTTTAAAGTTCTCTGTGGTTTTTTTGGAGAGGGCAAACATGTGGCGAGAATGATGAATGAATAAAGTTTAATGAGATACATAAAGTGATGAATAAAGATACAGGAAAATATATTTAGAAAAAAACAAATATTTGGATAACGTAAATAAGGAAGTTGGAAAATGTTTAAGTTTTTACATTTTAATAAGCAATTTAATTAAAATTTCTATATACAAAGAACCTTATTATTCAAACGATAAACGAAATAATACAAATTTATTTCCATATCTCTTTTTAAGTTTTAGTTACTTCTACAAAAGCATATACATATTTTCTTTTATTAATGTGAAAAATTAAAAAGACAAACAAAATACCTTTTCTCGCTCTCTTTTGTTTTCATTTGTTGTGCAAATGTGGAGGTGAAAAGTCTTTCATGGCCGTAGTGCCAAAGCCAATTAGAGCGCAAAGCGAATTAAAAGTTTTAGCCAGGTTTGTATACTTCATTCACAACTTGTTAATTTAAAAAGTCAGAAACATCGTATTACAATATTTATATACATATTATATGGTTGTGAATAAATTAATTATTTATTGCGTTGTAAAGTGGATATGGACAAATATGCAAAATTAATTTCTGATTTAAAATTTATTTGGGCAAAAACGCTACCTAGCATTGTTTTCAAAAATAATTTGTAAAAATATTCAATTTTAATTATTTTGTATGGATTAAACGAAAAAGGTAGATGATTTGATATACTGAATGTTAAAACAAGTAAATGTACCCTCAATTTATGAATGATTCTTTAATGTTTTACTCACATTGTACCTAAGCTAAGATAAGAATAAAACAATTCTACACAACAATAAAAAATTTCATAAGAACCGCAAGGAATGGTTAGGAATGCAAAACAAATTTTAACCCATTTCTATAATATTTTTTTGTACATAACATAAATAGTACATTATGATGCTAGGACGTAAAGCTAAAGATTTTGGACGGATGTGGAGTTTGCAAATCGAGGCGCTAGACGAGATTTGCACCCACATTAAGTCCAAAATAGCTTACGTCCGTGCATCATATACTATTTTTTATTCGCCGCAAGCAAAATATTTTAAGAAAATTTGTTTATTCTAAAATAAAATTATAAATTTTCATAAATTTTAAAATAAAAATATATGGAACAAGCAACCTTTGACAAAATATGTATTATTTTTTCCAAATTATTTTGTAGCTATGACAACATATGATAACAATTATTTTAATTGGATAATGAAATTTTGAATTTAAGGGTTGCTTTGATAAAAATTTTTATTTTTCATAGAATTTAAACAAATACAAATGCTTTTTACTTTTTTGGACGTAGCTATGACAACAAAATAAATAGTTGAAAAGTGATACTTTAAAGCCGCAAATCACAGTAATAAAGTAACACTTTAATATGTAGGCGAATAAAAATGTATATTAAATCCAGAAAAATATGAAGAATATTACTGGTTCAGTAAAAAAATTCGTAACCAAGGTATACTTCAACCAAAGTGTTTTTATTTTCAGGTATACCTCGGTAAATAAAATATAAAGAAGAGTGAATGTTATAAAATACGGTTATATGAATATGGCATGGGAAAATCTAATGGGTATTTGAATAACCTACGTGGAATTTTTAAGGCCAAGTTTGGAGGTTGAATTTGATAGTTGGATTTTAGTACAAAATAGACGCTAGAAACAATACGTTAGCTGTTTATTTCGTTTTTGGATTTTACAGATTTTATGAGCTCGTGGAGCAAAATAGTCACTGTAGTAAGTAATTCAATTCTTGCTAATTCTAGCTAAAAATTTACTTTATTCTCTTCCATTTAATTATTTCAGCTTTATTTGTATGTTTTTTCGATAAAAATAGTATGTATTATTGTATTGTTTTCTAACCTATAGTCTAATGAACTTAACCTATTGTCTAATGAAAATTTTCCTATAAAAAAATTATCATTATTCAATTGGTATGATTCCAATTGGTCAAATTGTTTTGATTTCATTAAAATTATTTTCAAATTATAATCACAATAGCTTTGATATGTTTTGTTCAAAAATCAAAATTTAATTTAAATTCTCTTATTTCGATTAGTTGAACTTGGTTGATTGTATGAGAAGGGCGTTTTTTATCATCAGGGTTTTTTTATTAAGAAATTTGATTTATCAATTAAAACAATAAAGATTACTTCGGTCTGAAAGACCTAAGTATTACATTCATGAGCTCGAAGTGAAATTCTTACCCCCACTTTTTGTGGCATTTCTCGACGTTTTAGGACCTACTGATTCTAAAAAAGCAAAAAAAAAATGTATGTCTGTCTGTAGGCCGGCCGTCCGTCATGGAGGGATTTCAGGCTGGAGGGATTTCAAAATTTTTTTTTTCTAAAAATAGGTATTCACAAGGGACAGGTCCGAAAGGACGCTGTGTTCGATAACTGTACCGGAAGTGTGTCAAAAAAATCATTATGTGTGTCAAAAATAGCAAATTTTCATATTTTTGGCTTAAAAAACGTTCATTTTAAGTGATTACGAGTAGGAAAATTAAATTTGGAGAAATCTTGATGGTCGGGATTGGTATGTGAGATCAAAAACTAGATTATTGTATTATAAGTTTGTCAAAAAAATGTTGTCAAATGTGTCAAAAGAAAGATTTTTATTTATTTTTTTACCTAATTTTTTGGAAAAAAAATAAAATTAATTGTTTGTTTGAAATGAAGTTTTATTATTATTATTGAGAATTATGGCATCATAAGTTTGTCAAAAAATGTTGTCAAGTGTGTCAAAAGAAAGGTTTTTATTCATTTTTTACCCAATTTTTTCAGAAAAAAATAAAATTAATAGCTTGTATGACACGATATTTTATTTTTATTATAGAGAATTATGGCATTATAAGTTTGTCAAAAAATAATGTCAAGTGTGTCAAAAAATGATTTCATTTATTTTTTTAGCCAATTTATTGGAAAAAAAATGTAGCTGTTTTTATGACGTAAATATAATTGAAAATGAAATTGGACATGGAAATTTTTAAATTTGTTATAGTTTTTGAAATATTTTTGAAATTTAGAACAAGTTTGTATTTATGATTTTGTAATAATTTTTGCAATATTTTTAGAATTTCGGCAAAAATTTTAATTTTTGATTTTGTAAGAACTTTTGGAATATTTTTAGAATTTTGAAAAATTTTTAATTTTTGGTTTTATTATAATTTTTGGAATTTTTTATTCGCCGCAAGCAAAATATTTTAAGAAAATTTGTTTATTCTAAAATAAAATTATAAATTTTCATAAATTTTAAAATAAAAATATATGGAACAAGCAACCTTTGACAAAATATGTATTATTTTTTCCAAATTATTTTGTAGCTATGACAACATATGATAACAATTATTTTAATTGGATAATGAAATTTTGAATTTAAGGGTTGCTTTGATAAAAATTTTTATTTTTCATAGAATTTAAACAAATACAAATGCTTTTTACTTTTTTGGACGTAGCTATGACAACAAAATAAATAGTTGAAAAGTGATACTTTAAAGCCGCAAATCACAGTAATAAAGTAACACTTTAATATGTAGGCGAATAAAAATGTATATTAAATCCAGAAAAATATGAAGAATATTACTGGTTCAGTAAAAAAAATCGTAACCAAGGTATACTTCAACCAAAGTGTTTTTATTTTCAGGTATACCTCGGTAAATAAAATATAAAGAAGAGTGAATGTTATAAAATACGGTTATATGAATATGGCATGGGAAAATCTAATGGGTATTTGAATAACCTACGTGGAATTTTTAAGGCCAAGTTTGGAGGTTGAATTTGATAGTTGGATTTTAGTACAAAATAGACGCTAGAAACAATACGTTAGCTGATTTTATGAGCTCGTGGAGCAAAACAGTCACTGTAGTAAGTAATTCAATTCTTGCTAATTCTAGCTAAAAATTTACTTTATTCTCTTCCATTTAATTATTTCAGCTTTATTTGTATGTTTTTTCGATAAAAATAGTATGTATTATTGTATTGTTTTCTAACCTATAGTCTAATGAACTTAACCTATTGTCTAATGAAAATTTTCCTATAAAAAAATTATCATTATTCAATTGGTATGATTCCAATTGGTCAAATTGTTTTGATTTCATTAAAATTATTTTCAAATTATAATCACAATAGCTTTGATATGTTTTGTTCAAAAATCAAAATTTAATTTAAATTCTCTTATTTCGATTAGTTGAACTTGGTTGATTGTATGAGAAGGGCGTTTTTTATCATCAGGGTTTTTTTATTAAGAAATTTGATTTATCAATTAAAACAATAAAGATTACTTCGGTCTGAAAGACCTAAGTATTACATTCATGAGCTCGAAGTGAAATTCTTACCCCCACTTTTTTTGGCATTTCTCGACGTTTTAGGACCTACTGATTCTAAAAAAGCAAAAAAAATGTATGTCTGTCTGTAGGCCGGCCGTCCGTCATGGAGGAATTTCAGGCTGGAGGGATTTCAAAAATTTTTTTTTCTAAAAATAGGTATTCACAAGGGACAGGTCCGAAAGGACGCTGTGTTCGATAACTGTACCGGAAGTGTGTCAAAAAAATCATTATGTGTGTCAAAAATAGCAAATTTTCATATTTTTGGCTTAAAAAACGTTCATTTTAAGTGATTACGAGTAGGAAAATTAAATTTGGAGAAATCTTGATGGTCGGGATTGGTATGTGATATCAAAAACTAGATTATTGTATTATAAGTTTGTCAAAAAAATGTTGTCAAATGTGTCAAAAGAAAGATTTTTATTTATTTTTTTACCTAAATTTTTTGGAAAAAAAATAAAATTAATTGTTTGTTTGAAATGAAGTTTTATTATTATTATTGAGAATTATGGCATTATAAGTTTGTCCAAAAAATGTTGTCAAGTGTGTCAAAAGAAAGATTTTTATTTATTTTTTTACGCAATTTTTTGGAAAAAAATAAAATTGTTTATTTGAAATGAAATTTTATTATTATCATTGAGAATTGTAGCATTATAAGTTTGTCAAAAAAATGTTGTCAAGTGTGTCAAAAGAAAGATTTTTTTTTATTTTTCTACCCAATTTTTTGGAAAAAAATAAAATTGTTTGTTTGATATGAAATTTTATTATTATTATTGAAAATTATGGCATTATAAGTTTGTCGAAAAAATGTTGTCAAGTGTGTCAAGTGATTTTTAATTATTTTTTACCCAATTTTTTGGAAAAAAATAAAATTGTTTGTTTTAAATGAAATTTTATTATTATTATTGAGAATTATGGCATCATAAGTTTGTCAAAAAATGTTGTCAAGTGTGTCAAAAGAAAGGTTTTTATTCATTTTTTACCCAATTTTTTCAGAAAAAAATAAAATTAATAGCTTGTATGACACGATATTTTATTTTTATTATAGAGAATTATGGCATTATAAGTTTGTCAAAAAATAATGTCAAGTGTGTCAAAAAATGATTTCATTTATTTTTTTAGCCAATTTATTGGAAAAAAAATGTAGCTGTTTTTATGACGTAAATATAATTGAAAATGAAATTGGACATGGAAATTTTTAAATTTGTTATAGTTTTTGAAATATAGAACAAGTTTGTATTTATGATTTTGTAATAATTTTTGCAATATTTTTAGAATTTCGGCAAAAATTTTAATTTTTGATTTTGTAAGAACTTTTGGAATATTTTTAGAATTTTGAAAAATTTTTAATTTTTGGTTTTATTATAATTTTTGGAATTTTGAAAAAATTTTCAATATTTGATTTTGTAATAACTTTTGCAATATTTTTAGAATTTTGGAAAAAGTTTGAATTTTTAAGAGTTTTTGAAATATTATTGTAATTTAGAAAAAATTTGAATATTTGATTTTATTCTAATTTTTGGAATATTTTTGGAATTTTGAAAAAGTTTGATTTTATTTAATTTAACAATATTTTTGGAATTTTGATTATAATTTTCCGGCAACGTATTGATGTTTCGTGTTAGTTTTGTAATAAATTTTTAAACAGAGACAAAAAATACTTGTACTTTAACAAAGAGTTATGTTTGATATACATCGCTGCCGAAAATTAAAAACCATATCCTCATAAAAGTTTTTTGCCGAAAACTATATCAAAATCCTTAACCCAGACCGAATTTTTGATATTTCAGAGCTGTGAGATTTCAGCCCCTTCATATTTTAGTGTTTTAATTGAAGAAAATGTTTTTATATTTATACACAATTCTTTGTCAGAGAATAAAGTATTGTAATCGATTCTCGAATAATGAATTTTATTCTCTCGCAAATTAAAATTCTCGCTCGTGCCTCGCTCGAATTTTAAACTTTTGCTTGAGAATAAACTACTTCATTATTCACTCATTGATTAAACTACTATTTATAATTTATCGTCAAAGAAGCTTAAGAGTCCTGCAGTTTCGAATAACTAACAAATTTATTCGACTTCTATAAATTCTGATCAAAATTTAAACGGTAATAATAGTATGTAAATCAAGCAAAAAATATATCACTTGTTTGTAAGACTTTTCTTATCTATTTTGTTGAATATTTTATCAGTTCGATTTAGTATATCGAAACAAGAAGAAAGAACAATATACTTTCAATTGACACTTTTATAAGCATGTCAATTGGTAAAATTGGAAGAAAGCATTTTTAATGGACGAAGTAGCGGCGTTTCTCAAAACAGTCTTCAAGCTTCAAAGAAACCTTTAAAAAGCTGTAACCGAATAGTTTGGGTGGAAAAATGATATAATAGTACATTATGATGCTAGGAAAGCTAAAGATTTTGGACAGATGTGGAGTTTGCAAATCGAGGCGCTAGCCAAAATTTGCACCCACATTAAGTCCAAAATAGCTTACGTCCGTGCATCATATACTATTTTTTATTCGCCGCAAGCAAAATATTTTAAGAAAATTTGTTTATTCTAAATTAAAATTATAAATTGTCATAAATTTTAAAATAAAAATATGTGGAACAAGCAAACTTTGACAAAATATTTATTATTTTTTCCAAATTATTCTGTAGCTATGACAACAAATGATAACAACTATTTTAATTGGATAATGAAATTTTGAATTTAAGGGTTGCTTTGATAAAAAATTTTATTTGTCATAGAATTTAAACAAATACAAATGCTTTTTACTTTTTTGGACGTAGCTATGACAACAAAATAAATAGTTGAAAAGTGATACTTTAAAGCCGCAAATCACAGTAATAAAGTAACACTTTAATATGTAGGCGAGTAAAAAGTATAATTTTTGATTACAATTAGCTAAATAGTTATTTGTTTCACTAGGACAAAAAATGATGTATTTCGAGACAAACAAAAAGGTTGCGTTGCGATAGCGGAGTACCGAAATTTTGCGAGTTCCAAAATCCGTTTTTAGTCCGAGTAAATTATTAAATTTTTTCTCAAAGCGTTATTTAATCTACTATTTAATCAAATTTGAAAATATTCAAGATTTAAATTATAATTAATTTACATCTCAAACTAAATCCAAGCAACCATTTCAATTTTTTGTCAAATATGTAATAATAAATTTTTTATTCGCCTACATGTTAACAGTTAAAGTGTTACATTGTTAAATTATTACTGTGATTTGCGGCCTTAAAGTCTCACTTTTTAAGCATATATTTTGTTGTCATAGTTACGTCCCAAAAAGCAAAAACATTTAAATTTGTTTAAATTCTATAAGAAATAGAAGAATTTTTTATCAAAGGAACCTTTTGATTCAAAATTTCACAATCCAATTAAAATAGTTCCTATTTTTTGGTGTCATAGTTATAGTTTGAAAAAAAATAACAAATATTTTGGTCAAAAGTTACTTGTTCAACACGTTTTTATTTAAAAATTTATAAAAGTTTAGATTTAGATTAAACATTTTGATTTAGATTAAACAAATTTTTTTAAAATATTTTGCTTGCGGTGAATAAAAAATAGTACATGATGCATGGACGTAAGCTATTTAGGACTTAATGTGGGTGCAAATCTCAGCTAGCACCTCGATTCGCCAACTCCACATACCTAAGGTGACCATCCGCCCCTTTTTGAAGAGGACTGTCCTCTTTTTTGGCCAACTTTCATCTTTAGAAAACTTGTCCTCTTTTTGTCCTCTTATTTTAGTTTTCGTATCTTTTGTCCTCTTTTCTTGTTATTGGTAATTTAAAATTATTACCCATAAAATTACAAAACAAAATTGTAAAATATATTTTTACTAAAGCTTCAAAACTGGTGTTCCACCTTGGAACTATTACTTTTGTATGAACGAGTAACGCAGCCTTAATAAAAGAAATCATATGCAGTAGCTCCTTTTGTGGACATGGTAACAGGCGACTAATGTTCTTTTATTTGTGAATAAAGCTTTGATTTAAAGAATGTTGAAACATTTTTTGAAAATTTTGTAAAGGAAATTGAAACAAACAAAGAATTGGTAAAAAGGGTCCACAGATCAGAAAAATATTAAATGCTGAAAAAGTTCCTATGTGTTGAAGTTTCTATTATTTTATATTATATTAACTATATTAGGCATATCATATATTTAACTTATTTCATATGTGATATTTTTTTCATAATTTAAATATTTAATTATATCTATATGCAATTTAATTGACTAAAATTCAATCTTAAACTATTTGTGGTGAATATAAAGGTTTTTTTTGTTAACTTTTTGTCCTTTTTTCGTTTTTGAAAATATGGTCACCTTAACATACGTCCAAAAACCTTGGCTTAACGTCCTTGTATCAAAATGTACTATTCTATTCAAACTTTGATTTTTGTTTTGCATAGAAATATTGATTTGTTTATTTTTGACCTAGGACAAAATATGATAGTTGTTGGGGCTGCTACCATGACAACTAAATGCAATATACAAATGACATATTTTTTGTAAAATATATCCAAAGAAAAAGTGCAAACTTTAGTCCGGTTGGAGAAAAATTAGTTTTTTACTACTTGCATGAGAAATTTCGATTATTTACTCAAAAACCCAAGACAAAAGTTATTTTTCTCAGCTATGGTTACTAATAGTTATTTCCTACACCTAATAATAAGTATTTTAGTACCTTGGTAAATAATGAAAATACAACTTTTGTTCGTTTGTTAAACTGAGTTCGTCGTTGAATTTTTTTAGTTGCATCCTAAAATAATAATAATAAATTAAAAAATAATGAGTGTTTTGATTTTATTCTAATAATAATAGATAATGAATGAATGCAAAAACTTCTTTAGTCACGATTACAATGTTGTAAACTTTATTCTAATGGAAAACTTAAGACAATTGTTTGATTTCCAAAGGCAACTAGGTAGGTTAGTTTATTTGAAATTTTAATTCATGTTAAACAGAATTCTGTTATAATTTAGTTTAGATGTGAGTTGTACACTAAAAAAATTTCTAAATTTGGCTCGTCAAAATTGAATAGATTTTCGATTTTATGTCAAAAATAAATAAAAGCTATATTTTTTAATGTGATTTTTATATAGTTTTAAGAAAATTCATTGAAAATAAAATTCTAACTAAGCAGCCCTGAATAATAAATATCCAATACGCCCAAACGTTGATTTTAAACGATATAATATACAATGATTCACCAAATCAAAATTTTTAGTTATTCACCATTTGCTTATTAATTGACATTTCACTTTGTGTAAATAAAGTGCATTTTTTATATCAAGTAGTACAAAAAATAATATATTATAGTAACCTCGGTGAATAAAATTTTCTCCATTTCGGTTCTTAATTAATATTCACCTCAATGTAGAAAATTTACTTTTTCTACGATCGTGCAAAAAGTGACTATTTTTTGCACTATGTACGGTGCCAAAAGTTTAATTTTTTGCACTAGTGCAAAAAGTACCTTACTAGTGCAAAAAGTACTTAAAGATCGTAGAAAAAATGTTGTGTGCAACACGTCTAAAAAGCATATTTGTTGCACTCAGCATGGTTGCAGCTGTCGACTTCGTCTCGAGTTGCAAACTTTATGCATCGTGCAACAAATATGCACCTTTTGCACTGGTTACACAAATAACTATTGTCACCTCGGTATATAATATGCTATTATATACTTTTTAATTATTTAATTCGTTTTAAAAATTCCATCATTCGTTCGTAAAATTTCTTTATTTGTTTTAATTTTTAATTATTAAATCATGGGATCCTACCTTTTCAGATTTTTAGTTGGTTATTATAATTCACAGGACTGATTCCATTCTTTTATTAATTTCTTTTAACTGTTAACCGTGCACCCAATTAGACTTTCTGTTTCAAGAAATAAAGCTAACGAAGGTATTACTTCTAATGGCTAATGATGGTATTACTTCTTAGGAATAAGAAGTAATACCATCATTATATTAATTTTTTGTAAACGAATTGTGGTGTGTAAAAGGAATAACTATATATGTACGTCACAATAACACATAGAAACCATTTAAGACCTAGGTCCGACAACAACGTGCGTTCTGAAGTGTTGATGAACGCAATTTTTAAAAATTTGCAGGAACGAAAGTAAAATGTAATCGCCAATAATCCAGTTAATGCGTATTTCTTGATCAGCTGACGTTTTTTTTCTCAATATTTAAAGTCCATATATAGAGTTATAGGGTGATTTATTTCGTTGAGCAAGCAATGGTATGATATAACCAAAGAATAATCCTATACAAAGATTGAGACTGCTACCGTTGACTGAATAAGGTGAAACCGCTAGCACCTCTAAGATATTTCTTGGCTACTGATATCTCACTGCTATTGTCAAAGGCATGTGCTATCTCACGTTACTTCGTATTGCAATAGCAGGTAGTACGCGTAGTTATCACAGCCGTTGATTAAATTTTTTAAAAATTACAAATAAACAAAAACTGAACTCTATATACGTACATTCCGGTAAAAGTAAAAAATATTTAGTTTTAATGGGCACATACAGGCTTTCAAATATCATTTTTAATACTTGCTCACCTTTGGGCATTTAACTGTCTTACATAAATTAAACTACGTATCTATCTCGTACTTTACCTATGTGGACTTTAATATCGGCACAGCACTGTACGGTAAACATGTTTGAACTACATTTATTTATACCAGTACTTTTCACTAGCTGAAAGAAAATATATATTCTCGAAACTAGAATATTTCGTTCCATCCATTTAACATATCTTTTAGTAATAGCAGATAGAACCAAACAACTTGATTCATTCCATACAAGGTTATAAAACTGATCCAGTAATGGTCCATTACTGCTTAGTAACGCAGCAATGGCCGAGCACTAGCAACCATGACTGGGCTATTACTGGATGATTACTTCGGACAGTAAATATAGCTGCCATTCAAGGCCAGAGAAAAACATCACGCTCCATACAAGGTTGTAAAGCTAGCCCAGTAACGGACCAATAAAGATAACCGGTATTGCAGCCGGGTACTGGCAACCACGACTGGGCCATTAAAAAATAAAAAATATCAAATGTAAATTTAAATATA
Source organism: Diogma glabrata (assembly GCA_963693315.1). Classification (NCBI taxonomy): domain Eukaryota; kingdom Metazoa; phylum Arthropoda; class Insecta; order Diptera; family Cylindrotomidae; genus Diogma; species Diogma glabrata. The sequence continues at coordinate 25,736,692 of OY856187.1, read as the reverse complement.
TTATATGCAAAATAATTAAAATGAAATAGAAATGTCTAATGAAGAAAAGTTAAAAGCATATACCAACCCTATCAATATTATCATAGTCTTTCAGCAGAGAAGCGATAACTAAGCTATACAGGTGAAATTTTTCCAACTATATATTTCTAAAGCTCTAGTGAATTTTAGCCAAATGACACAGATTGGCCAATTCATGGTTTCAGTAATAGCCCAATAACAATAGCCAAGCACTGTTTACCTTTAATGCTTTGCCGTTCGAAGGTAACTACCTATATATTAGTTCTTTTCTGTAAACCAAAGAACGACCGCTGAATGGTTCTAGTACTGCCCCAATAACAATAGCCAAGTCCTGTTAACTGTAAATGTCCCAGTGCTTGGCCGTATTTCCAAGTCCGGCAAACCCTAGTTGGGATGGGACAGATATTTTGTACTTGAACAATATAAACTTTAAATTCCAAGTAGATAAAATTTTCATACAATCTTCTATTTAATTAACAGTAATGCAGTAGTAATTCAATTCAGTAACAAGTAGTAATTCAAAGTAGTACAAGTAGTAATTCATTCAGTAATTCAATAAACAGTAGGAATACTAAACTTGTTCTAAGATTGAAATAAATGGATTACACCAAATTTACATAGATGGCATATAGGTTACAAAGATTACATAGATTACATTAGGTAGGAACTAACACGCGTAAAGGAATAATCCTGATATAATGTTATAACAAATAACGTTCTTCTGCTCAGTTGGAGGTCTAATGGTAACCGGTTTCTTTTGCACCTACGCAAAATCCAGTTTTCTTGTTATTTTATCTATTATCTTTATTCCATATACAAAAAAATACAACAAATAAATAAAAGTATTGACGTAAACTTAGTTTATTTAAAAAAAGAAATAATTGACGTTTTGTATAGAAAACTTCAATTAATTTCCATATCCTTAAAATCAATAAGTTGATAAAAGCCAAAATTGCTCTTGTTGACTTTGAATTGTTTTTATCGGGGTAGGAATATTTTAGTAATGAAATGAGTATAGAAGAATTAGTTTCATTATTCAGGGTGGCAAAAATTTATGAGTTATAGCCTGGTTTGATAATAAACCAATAATAACTTGCTTATTGCTGTATCTATAATAACCAAGAATAACTAATCATATTTTATTTCCTTGTTTAACCCAACCCAAAACAAACAACGATAACAACATTTTAATTTTCCACAATCAAAAAGTTTTAATTTTGTCATGAAACGGTTTAAAACCCTAACAAGAATTGTCAACTTTAAATACAATAAAAATATAATTATTTTAAAAAACTTTTTTGTTTTATTAGCATCAGAAATAATCTGACCTACCTACCCTAAACAATTAAATGGTTATACAAATTCGGTCATAAAAGTTGTGATAGTTAGAAACATGACTTTTGGTATAACCTATAGTCTCTAATCGGTTAGAATTACGCTTGCTAGATTAAGATAATGCGTAACAAGATAATGCAATACGTACACCTTTGGAAAATGAAGAAAATGAAAGATATCAAATGTGAAACCAACATATTTCCTCAATTAATCAAATTTTGAAAACAAAAAACACAACCTACCTTTAACAACTTAGTTCTTTTTTTCTTAATTATTCATCTATTACAATCAATTTTCTATTTTATTTCATAACAAAACAAAACGAAAATTTGCTATTTTTCTTTTGTTCTTTTCTTAAGATTTTATCATTTCCTTTTGTTTGTTTCAATTTTTCCAAAACTTTTCATCATCAAAAAGTACAATTTTTAGAACAAAACAAAAAACGTTCAAAGAGTGTAAATTATGTTAAAATAAAGTATTTCCGTTAAGAAAGGAATTTCATTTTTCATCCACTTTGAACTAACTCTATTCAAACTTATTACATTTGTCTTCACTTATATTTTATGATGAAAAAATATTTGTATAAAACACATTTATTTAGAAGTAATAAATTAAAATTAATAAAAATAGAACTTCACTAAAAACCTTATCACTTTAATAAATTTAAAATACTTTTTTTTTTTTTCAAATCGGCAAAATTAGTATTTTTTAGTATGTTTTCTAACGCCGCCACTAATAACCGTAGTAGTAGAAAATTGTCAAATCAATCAATGTTTGAAATAATTCACAAAATTTGAATAATTTTCTGATTAATATTCATTTAACTAAACAATAACAAAACAAACAAAAAATTTGTCGCGATAACAAACTACATGCACTAATCAGCACCAAAAACTTGTCTATTTGCATGTATGGATATATATTTTGAATTAATTAGCATATTTACTATCTTCATAAATAATAATTGAATAAAATCACATTCAATAATTTTCTTTGCTATAAACTGTGAAGTGGTTTTGATTATTAAACAAATATAGTGGATTAAAGTAAAAATATTTATTTAAAAATGTGCTTATAACCAGTCTTATCTTGCCGAGGGATAATATTTAACTAAATGTGAAATGAAAATTTTTGTTTGTTTTTCTGTTTAAAAACAAATACGAAAAATGAGAAGATAAACTGAACAGTTTTTCTATTTATTTTCCACGTTTTCTTTTATACAAATACATGTTTAAAATGTAATACTAAACAAAAACAGTTGATGATGATTATCCGTCTCATTATTGAGTGATATTATGAGTTAGACTGTGGTGAATAATATCTGCATTGAGTTGATGGAAAGTATGGAGATAATTTTTTAAATAATGCACGCAAAAAGTTGTTACATTTATTATTTAGGCTACAAAATTATTGATGCTTTTTGCAAACGGTGGATCCTTTTGCATCTGTGCACAGACGGAAAATGCCACTGCTAGATCTGTGGTGAACTAGCTTTAAAATTATAATAAAGTGTTGGCTGCGACTAGCCTTAATAAATTTTGATATATCGTTGTTAACGCCTAGGAATAATTCTGACAGTTCTTAAAACAGATAACACATATCCCTTTAAGCAAAAGACACGGCTCGCTAAAAACGAAGCATAAACGAAACATTTATGAGCTCTTTCTTCCTGTGATAAAATATACATCGCAAAAGTAATACATAAACGTTACGCGTACGATTCACAAAAACGTATTACAAAAACGAAACATTTTAGTTACATTAAAGTTCTTCGTTTATATTACGCTTACGTAACACTTTATTTGAAGGTTATGTCAATTCCTTACTGTCAAATATATACACATTAAATCCTAACGCGCGTGAACAAAACATATTAATATATCAAAATAATTATTTTATTATTAATTATTGTTTAAACAATACAATTAATTAAAAAATTAAAAAGTTAACGGAATAGGAAACGGAATAGGAAACGCAATAGGTAATATTTTTGTTAATTTTAATATACATTAAATATGTTTTTTTATATTCAAAATAACATATATACAAAACATTTTTCACATTTTGTATACATTTTTTTTTAGAAAGTGGACTACAAAAATTCCTGCACCTAAGGAACAAAGACATTGTAGATGTCATCAAAAAATGGTTTCAATATGCCAAAGATCGAATTCGCAAAAATCCAACAATAAAAGAAGAATAAATGTAATTTTTTAGTTTTTTTTTAATAATTTATGGATGTTAATAATTAATATGGATGTTATAATGATTAATATGGATGTTATAATGAAATACAATCCATAAATTTAATTAAATTACAAATAAAAACAATTTATTTTAATTTTAAATACAATTTCATTTTTGTTTTATTTTGACCGAGCTCTACGAAGTTAACAGCAAGAATATTAAAACTTAAAAAAATTCGATATATAAAAGTATCAGACAGATGCTATGTGCTGCATATGTTTATGTTTATTTAGTAGTATCCAAAAGAAAAAAATATTTTTTTTTTTTAAAGTATGCTATAATACTTCCTCACGTGACTAAAATTAAGAGTATAGTCGATGAATCTGGCTGGTGGATTAATTCGTCTTCCAGAACGTGTTGAAGTGGAATTGTCAGCAAACGTCACCTTTTTATTTTCACTGGCAGTTTTATCCGTTGATGTAAATCGATGCGATTGTTGTTCTCGATCATGATAATTACTTGGTTGCTGATCCAGTGATTGATCGTGGTGCTGCTGCGTATTTTGCTCTGGCGGCTGAGTGTTTTGTATTTGATCGTCACTCGTACAAAAAGTCGGTTTTAAACGATCAACTGAAGTTTTGACTAATCTTTGATTTATTTTGATGATGAAGTATTTGTCGAAACGTTTTATGATTTCATAAGGGCCATCATATGGTTGTTGTAATGCTGCTCTTACGGTATCGTTTCGTATAAACACATGTGAGCAAGTTACAAGTTCTTTGTGAAAAAATGATTTGGGGTTACCATGATGTGCGGTTAAAGTTGGGTTGATTTCACGCATGATATCACGAAATTCTTTCACGAAGTCTGATTGATGAATGAAATTATTATTTTCGATGAAAAACTCGCCTGGAAGCTTTAATGTTGTTCCATAAACAAGCTCTGCTGGTGTTGAGTTGATGTCCTATTTAAAAGTTGATCTTAGCCCTAGCAAAACTATTGGTATGACGTCAGCCCATTTTGGCATTTTGTGGCACATAATAGCGGCTTTAAGAGTACGGTGCCACCTTTCAACTAAGCCATTTGACTGTGGATGCTAGGAAGTGGTTTTCAAATGTTGAATCCCTACGAGTAGTATAAATCTCCGATAAAAATTGATCATAGCTAAGAATTTTTTTAATTCCGATGCTATTTTTGGTTGTTCGTAATTTTTTATGCACTCGATTTTGTCAGGTAATGGTCTAATACCTGTTGCGTCAATTTGATGACCCAGAAAGTTTATAGTTGTTTCTCCAAATTCACATTTGGACGAATTTATACATAAATTATATTCTCGTAGTCGTTGAAATACAAGACGGAGATGCTGTTGATGTTCTTGCATATTATTTGAAGCTATAAAAATATAATCTATATACGGAAATACAAAATCGAGACCACGTAGTACTTTATGTATCAGCCGCTGAAATGTTTGAGCCGCATTACATAAACCAAAAGTCATGTATACGAACTCAAAAAGCCCAAATGGTGTTATTATCGCTTTTTTTGGTATATGTTCAGGCTCAATTGGAACTTTTTGTAAATCGATTTTGGAAAAAAACGTTTTTGCATGCAACATGTTGGAAAAATCTGGAAGAAAAGACAGTGATATCTGTCTCGAATGGTTGTGGCATTAAGTGCCCGAAAATCGCCACATGGTCTCCATGACCCATCTTTTTTCTTCACCATGTGTAAAGGAGATGGCCAGTTTGATTTTGATGGTCGACAAATTCCTTGTTGGAGCAGGTATTCGAACTCTTCGCGTGCGCTTTCAGCTTATCTGGAGATAAGAGTCGAGCTTTCGAATGAACAGGTTGCCCCTTAGTTTGAATGTTATGTGTGATAGTAGATTTTGCCGGCCGTTTATTTACTGAAAATTGAGTTATGTTGTTGAACTTTCGTAAATGGACCATTAATATCAAATATTTTAATTGCAAAATTACCAGAATTAATTGAAATTCCTGTTGATTCAAGTGAAGTAATTCTATTTATTAATCGGTTATGTGTGACATCTTCTAATAGGTTATAGTATGACAAAAAATCTGAACCGATTATTGGCTGTTGGACATCTGCTATTGTAAATGTCCATGGAAAATGTCTGCGTAAATTGAGGTTAATAATCAGACGTTTTTCTCCATACGTTGAAATTGATGATCCGTTTGCAGCGAAAAGTTGTTTGGTTGAAGACTGCTTCTGTGTTTTAGAATAACTTGTAGGTAGCACGGATATGTCAGCACCAGTATCAATTAAAAACTGTGAATTGTTGGTGCTGTCATGAATATTCAAACGGTTGATTTCTGTAGAGTTCAAAAATTTGTTGTTGGGAGATGTTGACTTGATGCTATCAAGTTTTACTGAGGTACGTATGGTTTTATTTTCGTGCTTTTTGACTGATGTTGTTATATTGTTATCACTACAGCGTGTAAATTGATTGAAATTTGTTGAATGTGGTTGTAGAAGTAATTGCTATGGAGTTTGTGTGGTGCTAAACGTGCAAGGTTGCACGCATTTTCTTGCATTTGTGCCATAGGAGCGGTAATACCAGCATGTTGACGGTCTATTTGTTGGCGTACTGGATCTTGGTTTGGTGGTTCCTTTACTATGGAAAAAACTTGATTGACGATTTTTGATTCCAGTGAAGCTACTACCACATTAAATTTTGTTGTATCAGATGATATGTGGTTAACTTTGAACCACGATTCTAGTAAAACATTCTAGAATGTAGCACACTGTTAATTTATGTTTTGCATCACTGATTAATTTACCAGAAGTTAATTTTTTAAATGAAGATGTTTATAACTGTGTTTGTTTACATAAAACATAAATCACTTTTTGTTTTTTATTTCGATTGTTTTTGTAAAAAAAACTATTTTTATATATAACAAATCAATGTTAAATTTCACTTTTAGCATTGTTATTTCAATAGGAAAAAAAGGCCTGCTTTATGTACACTTTTTGAATCGCAAAAGTGAATTTTACGGTTTACTCGTACAAAAAGTTCTTTATGAATATGTATAATATGATAGTTATATATGAATATTTGTTATTTTGAATATAATCTGACGAATTATGCCTACCGACAAATTTTGTTTGAGTTATTATTGAGAATAATTTGTCAAACTGAGAAAACAATTGTTTAGAAAAATTTGTTAATTGTTTAGAAAACAATTAACCCATGAAGAAGGTCTCTTAGAGACAGAAAGTATATTTGATGTTAAAATAAAAAATTTTTTTGAAGTGAAAAAAGACGTTGTTTTACTCTATATTTTATCCTAAATTGATAGATATTTGTTTTTTTTGAGGTGTAACTGTTGTTTGATAATTTTTGATAATAAATTATGTGTGGTTGTATTGTATGTGTGACGTAGTGAGAACGTTAATTTCCTCTTTGGTGGATTTAATATGTTATTAAAAGTAGTTTTAACCAACTTAAATAAAACTGTTCCGAAATTTCATTAATAAAGTAGTTTCGGTTAATGTATTTAATTTGGTTTGATAATTTTTATGATTTATTCTGTTTCTACTTAAATTTTTTATTTAAACTAATCTGACACATATAATTCTATTCGTACACAAAACTGTCTGACCCCGAAATCTAACTATTTCTAATGGATATACCTGCCGCTTGGACTTTCTTTTGTACAAGAATTTTTAATTATTTTTTTTTGTAGAATATATTATAGTTGAAGATGGTTTTTTGAATAAACCGAAACAATTGACGGACAAACAATTATAATTATTTTTTCATTTATTGGCTTACCCAAAAAATTTCACATTTATATATTTATTCACAAAACATATTAATTGACCAGATTTCCGTTACCCTTCTCATCGACACTTTTAAGCAAATCGTTAAAGCGTCTTTTGGGAACGCCTATTCGGATAAGATTTATTCATTGTAGTACTCTGCACAAGTCGTTCGAGCCCCTTCCTTCAAAAGGTAAAATGCACGAACGAATTAATCCTGCCCGGAGAGACGCTGCCATAAACGTGAATAAAGACCTAAAAAAAGTCGCTGATTGGGGTGCCCATAACCTAGTCAATTTCAACTCTACCAAAACACAGCTGTTGGTTAATTCCAGATTAAAGACCGAGTTCCCCAAAGATATTTTATTCAGTATGTGTGATGAACCAATATAGGTGAATGTAAAAACATTCGTTTATTGGGTGTCACAGTTTCAAATGACCTACTCTGGAACGATCATGTAATGGCGATGGCAAAAAGCGTGTCTAAAAAACTCGGCCTCCTAAATAGATGCAAAAAATTGTTCACTCCGTACCAATTGCTCCATGTTTATAAGTCCTATATTCGTCCCTGTATGGAGTACTGTTGTCTAGTTTGGGGTACTGCTTCTGTTTCTATCTTGGTCCTCTTGGACTCTGTTCAAAAGCGAGCTATACGAATTGTAGGTGATCGAACTTTGACATCAAAACTTGATTCCCTACAACATCGTCGCACTGTTGCGTTGCTGACCTCGTTGTTTTTTACAAATATCGTCATCAACAGTGCTCAGAAGAAATCAGCGGCATCATGCCTCAAACTTATTCTTACCCCGTTGTTGTGACACATATTCTAAACCCTATTACACAGCACTTTTTGTTTAACAAAAAAAATTCGGACGTTTAATCGAAAGTAAGGAGACGAATGACATGCGCATTCTGAATATTACCAAACTTTCAAAACGAGTGAAAAATATCATACATATTTATTTTTCATTACACAAGGCATTCGCAATTCGCATCGCGTATTAGGTAGTAAATTAAAGCAATAAACAAATAGATTTCTGTTTTTAAAGATAATCATATGTGAATTTTGTTAATAATAAAATAAATAAATAAAAAGATTTACAGAAAATATCGGTTAAAGATGGTTTGTAAAGTGCTTTTCTAGTACTGTTTTTATAAAGAATGGATAACTACCATAAATCCTATCATGTAATAATTATAAAGTATGATATATGTCAATATTTAATGACAACATGTTAGAAATAAAAACAAAATGAGGTTAGAATCGTATTTTTTAAATTTACAAAAACAAAATTTACTAAAAGGGAGTTATCAATAATCCATATAGATGAATGCTGTTCTATTATACATGACACAGTCTCTCTCTCTTTTCTTCTATTAAAACCTACATGAAGAGTTATATTAAGCCTCAGTTCTTTGAATAAGCAATAGCACAGCGTCACCAAGAAATAGTCCATAACTAAGATTGTGAGTGCTACCGTTGAAAGCTTAGTGTTTGTCTGCTAGCAGCACCAAGATGGCGTTTTGACTAGTAACATTTTTTCCCTGCTGTTATCTGTGGTATATTTCTCTCTCGAAGGATGGTCACAATTATAGAACAGAAATTAATAAAAATATGGCTATGTGGTATAAAGATTACCCTTGTTTTACTTTTGGTGTAAAAGTTTATTTAATGAGATCCAGGGTGATAATCATAGTCGATGTCCCATCTTCACATCTGCAACTCATCCGAAGCTATGAGCTTGATATAGAGTGTGCTTGCATAAATTATAACCATCTAACATTAGTATTAACTGACGAAACACCATTTATTTATTATTCTAATTCACGTTTCATATAGGATTTAATAGATGTTAAATTTAAGATGTTAATTAAAATTTAGTCACAGCCGAGACCTCCGTCAACAATTTTAATAAATTTATTTATAAAATTTAATTTTAATTTTTAATGTCAAAATTAGTTCTTTCATTTGATCAACGTTGATAATTTTCCTATTAATTAGCACCTCTACAAACTTGCTTACTTTCATGCATTGTTAAACCACAAACAATTCTACTGTGCATGTAGTGAATCGTTTAAATTGTATACAGAAGAAATTACTGGATAGAAAATTTTCCACAGTCATCCATCATGATCATCAAAGCAAAAGAATTTTGTTTTCTCTCTCAATTTTTTTTTCTCGTTTTATTTGTTTATATATCAACAAGTGGTTTATTCTTTCAGCGAAAGGTTTTCGTTCGTCTTTCTAAATATGTTATGTTCTTTATAACAATTCTCTTCTAGGCAAGCGCAGATTCTTGTTTATATTGGTTTTTTTATTCGTTTATCTTAAAAAGATAAAGATTCTAAATGGCTAATATGCTAATTGAATTGTTATTTCATCATGGTTCTGGTATAGGATAGATATGGCACACAATGTAAAAGTGAAATTGAAATTAAAAATAATAAAATACAATAGGTGCTTCGATTAACTGAAAAACACCAACAGTTACATAAATATTTTTCAGTTGTTTCAGATAATTTAGTTACTTCAGTCAAATCGAAAACGCTTAATGGATGAGACTGCATTAATACTGACAAACATGTTATGTATAAGTTATCAGTCAGTTTTTTGTAAGCTCCTGAGGATGATGTAATAATCGAAATCGGATCGAGCACATAAATTAAATATAGTAAAATTAGTTAATTTATAAATAATAAAAACTCAATTGCGAAATGCTACAACAAGAAATTGTATTTACAATTATTCATCATGTTTCGCCAAGTACCAGCGGTAAAATCCATCGAATTTATTGTATAAGTTATAGTTAGACCATATTTATTTTTCTTGAGTTTGCTAATAACGATCTTCAACTTTTATTAGTTCGTTTGTTTTTAAATAATTCGAAACGTAATGAGGAATACATTAGCTGGAAACTATCAAATATTTTCATCTCATGTGTGTGGCAATACATGAAATGTTCCACGAAAAATAAGTTTTTCAAATTTTACATTTCCGTTTTCCTACAAAAAGCGAATTTGCGCTCGCTCGAACCGCATTATAAATAAATATTTTTAAAATAAACTATGTTTTGTTGACTTTATTAAAAATAATTTATTGCTAAAAAATTATTGAAATTATTAAATTACAGGAACTTGGAGACTTTTATTTATTTTCCTGCAAGAAATAAATCATTTTTTAAGAAATGTCCGTTATTATTTCACATGAAACACTTTGACCTGTCTAACAAATGAAACCGGGCACCCTAATCAAATTGCCCTTTTCCACACGTTTTCATTTAAAAGAATGGAAACAAACCGATTCTAAAAAAAAATATCAAAACAATAACATGTTATATATATAACATGTTATATCACAAATAATTTACTGAATTAATTGTTGATCATGTGTCAATAGACACAAGTGAAGACTAGTCATCTTCTTCTCACAGATACAAGTTTGTTATTCAATACTAGAATGTCTAGAGTATAACAAAACAGTGATCACCAGAGAAATTAATTGACTAAACCTGAATTTATTAAATGTATGTTTATGTAAATTTTTTGTTTTTACACTTCGCTAGTGTTGTAACCTAATTTTTGGTTATATACATTAGCGTTGACATTTTTTGGTAGAGTTTATCTAGTCGGCTAGCCCTGATGAGAATGATAGACTTTTTTAAAGTTTAAAATTTTCTCATTGGATCGAAACTAGATCGCTCTAAAATTGTATGGATTGCAAAATGTTTCATAATTTGCACCATAATTTTTTAGATTCAGTTCTTATATTATTCTTGATGGGAGATTTTCCATCGGGGTGATGTTATATCACAAATAATTTACTGAATTAATTGTTGATCATGTGTCAATAGACACAAGTGAAGACTAGTCATCTTCTTCTCACAGATACAAGTTTGTTATTCAATACTAGAATGTCTAGAGTATAACAAAACAGTGATCACCAGAGAAATTAATTGACTAAACCTGAATTTATTAAATGTATGTTTATGTAAATTTTTTGTTTTTACACTTCGCTAGTGTTGTAACCTAATTTTTGGTTATATACATTAGCGTTGACATTTTTTGGTAGAGTTTATCTAGTCGGCTAGCCCTGATGAGAATGATAGACTTTTTTAAAGTTTAAAATTTTCTCATTGGTTCGAAACTAGATCGCTCTAAAATTGTATGGATTGCAAAATGTTTCATAATTTGCACCATAATTTTTTAGATTCAGTTCTTATATTATTCTTGATGGGAGATTTTCCATCGGGGTGATGTTATATCACAAATAATTTACTGAAGAAATTAACGTTATTGGAAAAACTATACAGTGTAAGTTGATAGAAATATCACATTTTATTTTAGATTAGAAACCACAAAAGAAATCAATGTGTCATTTTCCAGCATTAATCTTAAGTCACCAAATACCCTTGTCATGTTCCACTTGAAAAATAGCAATCCTTTTAAGAAACGAAAAAAATATGTTCGAAGATAAGTTGACAATAATTTAGCCTAGCAACAGCTAGATGAACAATTCGCATTTCAGTTGATTTCCAACTGTATCACTTTAGATTTACTGCATGCAATTCTTTTAGATTTACAGTTGAGCAATAGATGAAATTGTTACCCTTATACCAGCTAAACAAAAACCAATTTTTGTTGATCGATATTATCCAAACTTCAATTTTTCAATACATTTTTATTATTCACACTTTCCTCCTTGTTACATTACATACTGAGTGTATGGTTTGATTTGATTTTTCTGTATTTTCTTAATGTAGAAATACATATTTCTAATCACATATTACGTTTGTTACTGTAGTATATAAATTTCACGTATGCATGTTTTATATTTTGATTGGAATGAGCGAATGATTGAAGAATAATGGAATATATATGTAGCTTTATGGCTTTATGGCATAAATAAACAAAAAAGAGAGTGAATTTAAGAAAAAATGTTGGAAGTAATGTAATATTTGGATATAAAAAAAGTCCTTTAGATGATTTGACTTATTTATTTCAGTTTAACAAAAATAATGCATTATATAGATTTTATGTTGAAGAGTTTTACCAACATGTTTTAACATTCGATTCAGAATGTGTTTGATTAAACGTGTTTGAATAAACTATGTAGATAGTTGTAATTAAATTGCAAAGCGTCTACTTGAATTATCAAGGGTTCTCAAAACGCCTACAAACAAACAAAAATTTAAAAACTTTTAAGCTTTTTTAGCATTTAGAAATTTTAATTTGTCCACTTAATGTGGAAAAATTAAAATTTAAATAAAAACTATAAATGAAAAACAAAAATTTTCTCAAAACTCTCAAGTAATGTAAAATTTGCATTTACATCAACACAAACGTAAAGAAGATATATTTTGGGGATTTTTGTGGGCAATTTTAAACTAATAGTGTATTCTTTTCGGCTGTACCGAACAAGTTCCAACACCGAATTATCGAATTTTGTATTCTTTTGGAATGAATTTTAATACAAAAAAAATAATTCGGTGTTGGAACTGTACTGAAATTTGTTCGGTACAGCCGAAGTTAAAACTCCATTATCACTTATTTATTTACTTAACTTGATATTTTTCCACTGTCATTAGACAGACTCCTTATTATGAAAATGTTTTTACATTACATGGGAATTTTTGCATTAAAGTAAAAAATATAGTTTGAATAGTATTTAACTTTAGGTTTAAGTTAAGTTTCAAATTTTATATTTCATATATTATATTAACAAGATGTAGATGTAGATATATTCATACCTTAAGTAAATTTTCCAAACGACATTTGAAAACATTTCAGAAATAAATTCTACAATTTATAGGTAATTTAAAAATTGAAGTTTAGTAATTAAATTTTAATTTCCATATGTCTGTTTTCAGAATAAAATATAAATATTAATTGAAATTATCCCGAAAAATAAATAAAAATGAAAAACCGACTGAACTTTTATGTTTTCAACTAACAAACAAAATTATTTAATATAATTTTTCCTACTCCTATCACAGTAAATTATAAATTACATCACACTATCCATGACATGTAAATTGATTATTTCAAATAGCGTGCGGTAAGTAAAAAAAAGCGTGCGGTAAGTAAAAAAAAGCGTGCGGTAATGGATTTTCATATATATATTACCGCACGCTTTTAATAAAAAGAAAAATGTTTATTTAAAAAAAAATTTGATTTTTAAAAATTAAATATTTCAATTCATTTTGACACAGAATAATGCAAAGCCTACCACAATTTGTAAACTATTTGCATTTAATTTATAATTAGGAGTTCATTTTTTCAAGTAATTATATGCGTTTGGGCATTAAAACAAAGTCGTAGGAAAAGTATATAACAAATCTCGAGTTGTAAAGCATTTTCCATGCTCGTGAAGATACTGCACTCGACGCTACGCGTCTCGTGCGCAAAATTTTCCCTCGCATGTAAAATGCTGTTTACAACTCTAGATATGTAATATACTAATATCTATCTGTCATTTTTCCCAAACCAACTTTAATTTTTATTTTAATAGCAGTAATAAATATTATTTTCATTCATAACTAATGGTAAGAAAAAATTTTTAAAACAATAAACCAATTTAAATAATTCGAAAAACCTGATGAATAAATAAACTGAAATATGAAATCGATAATTAAAATAGAATTTATTTTAATGGTAATTTTACCGTTTTTTATTACTAAAATCTTTTAAAACAGTAAGTGTTTTTTAAACTAACCAATTGCTTAACTAACCGAGCACTTGCATTGATATACATATGTTATATTTTTCCTTGTTTCAAATTCAAGTAAAAGTAAAATCGTTTCCATATTGAATCAAAAATGCCAATTAAAAATATAAACAAAAACTGAAATGTTAAAATATGAAAACCAAGAAAAGCAATCACTGGTTAAAGTAATAGTTGTTTGCATACCGAGGGCTGAAAGTAGAAGATGACGCCTGCGGTTCATATTGAACCAAGGGCGTAATCTTCCTTTCAGCCTGAGTGTATGTACAACGTTTTACACACAACTGCACCACTTAATTGTAGAATAAATCACTTTTTCTATGCGAAAAGTCAATTCACTAGTGAAAAAGAATAACAAATTATAGTTGCTATGGTTTTTCATAAAATTTTACAAAGTATTTTAAACAACGTAACCATGAAAAAATAGAATATGAATTTTGAATGTTTTGTTGTCGATTTCTAATTTTTTATTTAGAGTAAATATCGATTATATGTATTATATCATAGAAAAAATTGCATTTCCTACGCGAGATAAAAACATTTTTCGTTCGTAAACATGTCTCACTCGACGCTAGCGCGTCTCGTGAACAAATGTTTCTCACGAAAAAAACAATGTTTTCATCTCTTGTAGGAAAATATACTATTTTGAATTTGTTAAATTCTCTAGAAATTTCGAAAAATACTAAACATGCCATGATTTTCTCTTTAAACTTCATACAACAATTTATTTGTTTGTTTTAATTTTATGATTATTTTAATTTTTTGACGGGCGATTATTTTACGGGCGGTAAAGTAGAAAAATATACCAAAGTTTTATATAGCAACGGGCTTATATTTTACGGGGGCTTGTATTCCGATTATATATCCTAACCAAATTATCCATCACATTGTAACGACGGACTCTTTTCAATGTTTGCTCTAAAAATAGTAGTTTTCAAATTCAATAATAATTTTATTAATTTTCTTCAATTATGACGTTTATCTGTACCACTGTGTATATTTAAACATTTTAATAATTTTTTTATAAAAAAGTAAAGTAAAGTAAAGTAAAAATACAAGTTTTGTATGTTGGAGAAATTGCTTGTTACGTTATTGGAAGGGGAAGCAGAAGAGTCGGTAATATGATATAAAAAACGATCAAAATGTTTGGATCGAGGCAGTATAATTTTAAATTTGAATCAAATGATCAGTAACTAATTAAAATTGAAAAAAAGAATACTATTATGTAAATTTGATTATAGAAAAATATGTAAAGTTTTATTACATTAAAATTAAATTATTTGTTTTTAAATGTGATACCGAAGTTCTTTTATTTAATTATTTTTAATGTGTTGAGTTTTGGTGGAAAAAATGTTTGATAAATCATTTGGTAAACAAAATGAAAATTAATCGAAAAAATTCGAATGCAAAAAAAAGGGAAAATATTTATTCAAGTGAAGTAAAAGGAAAAATTCGAAAGCTTAAGTTTTTTTTGAAAAAAAATAATGTTATCTGGTCGTTTTGTGTTTTTTATTGGTCATGCAGTTATAATAGTTATGAAATGTTGTATTTCCTACCAATACAAAGTATTTAAATGCATGGTTGGAAGCACTAAATTTAAAACATTGGAAACCGCAGAAAAATGATGTAAATTGGTTCGCAGTATTTTGAATGAAATTGTTTAGAAAGAAGTTCACCGTGAAGGATACGTATTAAGAAAACTGCAATACGTATTATTTTGATCAAATGTCTGGGAAATTCGTTAATAAAGGGATTTATCACGGAACAAAACATGATGAAGACAACATTCAAGGTAAATAAATGTAAGCTTTTGTTTTTTATTTTTTTTTATTTATATAATTTTTGATTTGTGTTTTTTAAATAAATTGTTTGATTAGCCAATTGATAAGTTTCTTTACAATGTTTCTGTGATTAAGAAAATAAGAGATTTCCAAGTGTAAAGTTGTTTGTTATAAATTCAGTGTTCCTGCAATATTTCAGTTTTCATATAGTTTTTTTTTAGATATCCAGCGTGAAATAATTTATTATTTCTATAAAGGTTCAAAAATATTAAAACATTTAAATCGCTGCAGATTTGGTTTAGATTTATATTTCTCATTTTATATATTTTTCAGTGAATCAAAGCGATTACGAAGTTGTAATGAAACCAATTTTGTTTTATATGTTCTCAAATCTCAATTAGAAGATGAAAGATAAACTTTGGTTGAAATGTTGGTCAAATAAATTGAATTATTAGAAAACTTTTAAACATTTGAATTTCAACATTTCAAAAACAAAATTTGATTTTTTTAATAAACCTTTCAGTCCTTTTGCGTAAAACTTTTTCATGTTTTGTTAGGAGTCTAACCTCGCTCACGGATCATCAATTGAGGTACCGATGCTACGAGGTGTATTTATTACTAATTTACAAATTTTTGGAATCTAATATAAAAATATACACTGCCCAAAATTCATTTATATTTCATTACAAAAGCACAAACATCTAAATAATTAAAAACATAATGGTCACCTCTCGAAATTGGAAATATAATTTAATTTTAAGTTTTAAGGAGATAAATGTTTTTTTCTTCGATCGTGCCAAAAGTTTAATTTTTTGCACTAGTGCAAAAAGTACTTTGCTAGTGCAAAAAGTTTTTGCACTAGTGCAAAAAGTACCCCACTAGTTCAAAAAGTACCTTAAGATTGTAGAAAAAATGTTGTGTGCAACACGTGCAAAAAGCATATTTGTTGCACGTTGCATGGTTGCAGCTCTCGACTACGTCTTGAGCTGCAAACTTCGTTCATCGTGCAACAAATATGCACTTTTTGCACTAGTTACACAAATAACTATTAGTGCACACAACAAAACTATAAATTTTTTATCCTTCGTTCAAAGTTAATTTATTGAAATTGATTAGTTTAACAGAAAAGAAAAACAAAATAGATAACCAAAGAAAATTTATAGTTTAGATGAAAATAAAATTGAAAAATAAAGAAAATTTGTAAGATTCACTGAATTTAATTTAGAACAGGAAGTGATTTTTTCATATCCTCGTTTAGAATTTAGAAAACTAAAGACAAATAATATTTTATTTTGGTAGGAATAGAAACAGGATATGTAAGTGTAACTGAATATGATTTAAAAAAAAAGAAGAAAAAACCATATTCGTAAATTACTTCGGTCTGAAAGACCTAACTATTGCATTCTCGATCCAAAAGTGAAATTCTTACCCCACTTTTTCTGGCATTTCTCGACGTTTTGGGACCTTCTGATTCCGCCAGCCGTCAAAATTTAGAAAACCCACTGGAGCGATTTCAAAAATTTTTGTTTCTAAAAATAAATGTTTTTAAATGTTTCTAAAAAATGAAATTAATATTATTTGTATGACATGCAATGTAATCGAACATGAAATTGGACTTAGAAATTTTTAGAATTTTGAAAAAAGTTTGTGTTTTTGATTTTGTAAGAGTTTCCGGAATATTTTTAGAGTTTTGAAAATGTTTAAATTTAAATAATAATAAAATCATTTAAATAATAATAAAATCATAACTTTTGGAATATTTTCGGAATTTTGAAAAAAGTTTGTATTTTTGATTTTGTTATAATTTTTGCGATATGATTAGAATTTTGGAAAAATTTTTTGAAGTTCGGATTTTTGAAATACTTTAAGAATATTAGAAAAAGTTTCAATTTTTGATTTTGTCATAATTTTTGTAATATTTTTAGAATTTTGGAAAATGTTTTAATCTTTGATTTTGTAATAATTTTTGAAATATTTTTAGAATTTTGATAAAAAGTTTCATTTTGTAAGAATTTTCGGAATATTTTTAGAGTTTTGAAAAAGTTTAAATTTTTGATTTTGTTATAATTTTTGTGATATTTTTAGAATTTTTAAAAAAGTTTTTTAAATTTCGAATATTTGATTTTGGAAAAAGTTTCAATTTTTGATGTTGTTATAATTTTTGCAATATATTTAGAAATATGAAAAAAACTAGGTTGTGAGAGCTGTTTAACGATCCAATAATAAATTAAACTAAATAAAGATTCATTAAATAAGTTAAAAAATTTCTACAAAGCTTTAAAATCTGGTATATTTGGTTGCGTGCTGGTAGTTGCAAAATGTCTAGCTGGTCTCAAAAAAAGGAACAAAATGTGATATTACAAATCATAGATAGACCAATAGCAATACTCCCGGTGCGGTGGTCCAACATTATATGGTGAAAAAAAAAGTTATTTTAGGAATCGCGTTATTTTAATTTCTTTCCTTCGGTAATTTTAATTAAATGATACAAATATTACATGGATATTTAGAGGTCGCTCATTTGTCATGAATTTCTCGACTATATAATAAATTATGAATTTCAGTTTGACACGCCCAATCTCTGCAAAGTCACTGAAGCCGTAATACGAATGTTATTTGACACTACTGCTTCTAAAACAAGGATTGGAAAGAAATTAATAAGCAGAAATCTTCTTCACTTTGCTTGTCGTCATTACATTCATGAATTGATCATCAGTGAAGTATTCATCCTTCTGTTTGGCTATACTCGCTGTCCTAACATTAGACTTTTTGAAAGATTTCGTGCTTAGTATTCTAGCATTGATCAAACCAATTACAAACCGTTAGATGATGTCAGGTGTAGTGTTATGTGTTATGATATTATCACAAGAATTACATATTGAATACAAAGAAAATATTAATTAACTAACATAAAATAACTTAGCAGTCCCATAAATTCATTAATAAAAATTTTAAATCAAAAAGCAAACTTACAGTATATTTTTTTTATTGAATGTTGATCCACCATCTCCTACTTATGATGACGATGAGTTAGTTGTAATTGTATTTGTATTATCCGAAGAATTATGATATCATTAGTAGCAAAAACTATCATTGCACAGCCAATTAATATTCCCCAAACAATGAATGCCACATTCGAGCTGTATTACGATAGACTGATGAAATAATAAATCTTGACCATTTGTTTGATTTAAATTCGATGATATTGATGTCGTCAAATGATTTACCACAAATTTCCTTTTCCTTTGTGATCAACAAATTCTATATTTATTTTAAAGGAATTATACAGTAATAAAAAAATTTCCTCAATTTATTTCCACCATTCTTTTTTTCGTTTCACAAATTTCACATTAGAGACGATAACAACAATCATTTTTTTTTCTTTTTTATTTCTTTGATTTAAATTATAGAATTAACTGAGTATCACATCATTTTTTTTTCCACTAAGAGACAACGCATTATGAGACAAATAAATAAAAAAACTTCAATATCACAAAAGAACATTTAATTTATTATAAACATTTTTCAATAAAAATTTACATCTTTATCTATCCAATTACTTCAATTTTCAAAAGTATACTAATCGAATTTAAAATTGTACTAATTGATTTCATCCAAACAATTGGATCTTTTATATCGTATGTTATGCTCGATTTTCTGTTTCATTCTCTATCATTTATCAAAACCCGTATTTTTAATTTACTTGAATTTATTTAAACCATAAAAAATCAGTGGTATAGATAAACGTCTATGTTTAGTGCAATTGGAGAAAATTAATAAAATTATTATTAAATTTGAAAACTATTATTTTCAGAGTAAAAAACTATTATTTTCAGAGTAATTGGAAATAGTCCGTCGTTACACTTGTTAAAGCGATCAAGCAGTTTTCAAAAGTAAATGTATATGTAACCAGAGCTGCCATGATATATAGCGGTTCTAAATTTCGAGAATTTCGTGATTTTTGGCTTGACGAGTTATTTTTAAATATTCATAACTTCGGTTATTTTAAAGACAGAAACTTCTAATTAGTTTTATTTTAAAGTTAAAAATTAGTGAAAGTTACTAACAAATTCCTATTGTTATAAACAAATAAAATGTTCAAATTGATCTTTAGTCATTGCACCCACGAAATGAGTTTTTAGTATGACCATCGTATTTTACGTTTCATTTTCTATAAAAAACGTATTTTTAATTATTGGAGAAATGGTTTTTACTGTTAAAATACATTAATTTGTTGAGCGCGGGAAATATTTATTCTCTTAAATACCGAACAAATTAGGACAAAATGTGACTAAGAATTTTTAATTCAGCTGAAAATTTGTTTACGGGTTCTATATAAACAAAAAGATATACTTGTTCGAGGATTTTGAGATTTTTGGCTTGATTACTTTCAAAAATTCATAACTTCGGTTCTGGTAAGATAGACTTATTTTTTTTAAAGTATAAAGATGGAATTTAAAAAAAACTATTATTTATAAAATCTATTAACAAATTCCTATTGTTATAAACAAATAAAATGTTAAAATCAATTTTGAGTTATTATCTAACAAAAATAAAGAGTGTTTAGTATGACCATCGTATTCTACGTTCAATTTTCAATAAAAAACGTATATTTAATTAATGGAGAAATGAATTTTACTGTTACAAACAAGTTTAATTTTTCCAGCGAGGGGCGACAAAAGTTTATGAACTTTTTTGTCGTCTCGCGCTCGATAAATTAGTTTATTTCTAACGTTAAAACTCATTACTCCACTTGTCCAAATCAGTTCGGTTTGTAAAAGAATGCCCCATTTACGACAATCTGTCGTTTTTAGACTTTTTGACTTAAATTGATTTAAAATTAAAAAAAAATAAATAAATGAATCTTAAATTTAAAAAAGGGCTCAACTCGGATTTTTTTTCAAAGTGGACT
This sequence comes from Diogma glabrata, assembly GCA_963693315.1. Lineage (NCBI taxonomy): Eukaryota > Metazoa > Arthropoda > Insecta > Diptera > Cylindrotomidae > Diogma > Diogma glabrata. Next base: position 25,715,955 of record OY856187.1, on the reverse strand, counting down.
TTTTCGCTTTTTTTCTATGAACACATGTAGACCGATGTTTTATGAGCGAGAAGGTCTCATATCTGGTTTTTATAGTTAAAAAAAGAGGGGGTTTAACAATCTGTTAAGCAAAAACTATATTCTAAAATTCATAGTAATTTACTTATTATTCGATGCTTTTGGTTTAATTGATGCTAATGTGTATATTTGGTTTAAGGCTGTTTTGAATAGATCGTCTTTTTATAAAAATCTTTAGTATTGACACTGTAAGAACCCAGAATCAATTGCAAACGACATTATTATCGCTGGAGTCGTTGTAAAGGGTAGAGCAGCCGTTAAATTAAATTCAAACTTTAAAATTAAAAAGAAACCTATAATAAAATAATTAAAATGTTGTTTTAATAATACACATTCTTTTATAATGCCGCTTTATTACTAAAACCATCTAAGTGATTGGATGAATTTCGAAAAGGACTCATCTCATAAAACTGTAACAACCGTTTTCCCCGACACACTTTCATTAAAAGAAACTATTTTAGTATATACTGATGCAACACAACTATTAGCAGTTAGAGAAAAAAAATGCTTTCTTAATTAGAAAGGTTCAAAAGAAATTTGAAATTTTTGTATCTCCTGTAAAATTTCAAATATTCGAGATGAGCCCTTTTCGAAATCTACGATTCAAATATAATAATAAAATGATTTTGTAAGCTAGGCCAACGTCATAACTCAACCTTTTAATTGATACATACTATACATAGTGATGAAATCTAATTATTTATATCGACATTATCATTGTGGAAGTAAACCATTTTTTTTTAAATTGTGATTTTTGATTTTGTTGGTAAAAAATTTAAAGTTTATATACTTCTTAAAGTCTGGCACTGGCTTACTTCAAAATGTATTAAAATTATTATAATTATTAATTAGACGGTAAGTATCCACAGTAATAAACTGTGGTGACGTTTTATTTAATCGTTTGCGTTTAATTTGAAAATTTTCGTTAAATTCGTTTCAAACTTTTAGCAATAGATTAATAAAATTTTAGGTATATTTTTTAATCTAGTTTTCATAAAATTATTTTTTATTCGCCTACATATTAAAGTGTTACTTTATTACTGTGATTTGCGGCTTTAAAGTATCACTTTTCAACTATTTATTTTGTTGTCATAGCTACGTCCAAAAAAGTAAAAAGCATTTGCATTTGTTTAAATTCCATGAAAAATAAAATTTTTTATCAAAGCAACCCTTAAATTCAAAATTTCATTATCCAATTAAAATAGTTGTTATCATTTGTTGTCATAGCTACACAATAATTTGAAAAAAATAATAAATATTTTGTCAAAGGTTACTTGTTCCACATATTTTTATTTTAAAATTTATGAAAATTTATAATTTTAATTTAGAATAAACAAATTTTCTTAAAATATTTTGCTTGCGGCGAATAAAAAATAGTATATGATGCACGGACGTAAGCTATTTTGGACTTAATGTGGGTGCAATTGCAAATCTCGGCTAGCGCCTCGATTTGCAAAATCCACATCCGTCCAAAATCTTTAGCTTTACGTCCTAGCATCATAATGTACTATTATCATCAAGTAGTCATTTCAAAATTCATTAAAAAAGTTTTGTTTTTTCATTATTCAGATTTTTGTTTTCATAAGATTGAGATTCATTTTTTAATTAACCAAAAAAAAATAAAAATAATTGTTATACGTCTGCCGCAAAAACGGTCTAAAAGATATATTTTGTAATTTTATTTAAATAAACATACTTAACTATTATATACATATAAATGTGAATTAAGGCAAATTTAAATAAACATAAAATTTTTACAGTTTATTTTATATAGTTTAAAGTGTTGAATTGTGGTTTATAATATTAATACATATATTGAAATAGAAAGAAAACTATTCTAAGGAACAAATATAAGAATTAATTTTTAATTGTGGCCAATGTCAGCAGGCGTGTCAGATCTGCGAATGAAAGGGCAAGGGAATCAAGTATCTGATTATTAGCGAGAATGACTAGCTAATGGTGAACACGTAGCAAAACATTATAGTGCTATTATTAACAGCTATAAAACCAACAATCATTCTCAGAGCACAAACAAAAAAAGTTAATAAGCCCTGTTTTATATGGAAGATATTAATTTGATATCTTTGTATTGTAATTATTTATACAAGTCCTAGCTTAAATCACGACAAATTGATTGAAATTCTTATCTATATAGAGAAGATTATTTCCATGTATATATTTAAAGTAACCTAAAGTAACGTTAATTATCTTTTTTATTACAGGTATATTATTAACCCAAATAAATTACTATTTACGTTAACCTCATAATGAAAAGTGTTTGAATTCAAATATATGGTACAAAAAAATGTAAATAAATATATATTTATAATTATATCATAACAATTCAAATGCTAAGTAGATGAAAGTGTATCAAGTTATTATGTTTTTGCTTTCCAGGTTAGTTTGCCCGATATGGAAAGCTCCTGTATTTTTCCTTTAGGTCATCTTCTGGAGTAAACTCAAGAAAAAGGAAAAACTTATTAAATAAGTTATTTGCGTAAAGTATTATCAAACAATGCAACTTTATGTTTTTAATATGATTGCAAAGAAATATAAAAAATTGGTATATGAGAAATTTCAATTCACATGACAGTTTGATAGCTTCATGTCGCTTCATTATGCTTAGTGTGGACTTTAGAGGAATGAAGAAATAAAGGAACATATTTTTGTTGCCATTTTTAATCCATGGTTTTACGCAGTAATGTTATGTTATAAAATGCAAATTAATTGTACCTACAAAAAAGGAGTAGTTCATTAATTATTGATTGAAGTGCGATAAAAGTGTTTACTCTATACTTATTTTTATTTACTCTTTTCTACATGAACCTACTTATACAGATTATAATTGATTATATTAAATAGTATGTACAAATTTATTTTAACTCCTAACACGATTATTTTTTTTTGTCTTTCAAACCGAAAATTCTAATGTAAAAATCGTACATCCATGTTTCGTATTACATAAAGCACTAAAACCGCAAAAAAATATACAAAAATTAATTCAATTCAATTAATTTAAATTTTTATTTTTACATTTCCATCAAAAATTATTTAGATGTGACATGAAAGGGTTATTATGTTGTAATATGTAACCACTATTTTATAGATGGGGGCGATGATTTGGAAATCTAATAAATGTTGTGAAAAACAATTTTTGAAAATAAAATAATTGATAAAATATTACAGTATTTTAAAGTTTGGGGAAGTTTTGCATTTTTGTTTAATTTATTAATACATTTTTTGTCATATAAATCGGGTTAGTATTTAATTAAAAGTCTCATGCCCGTTCTTTGATCAAATGTTGAAGCCGAACACCACATACAGCTCAAAGTCAAAAACTTCTGTTTTCAATTCTTAATGTAAATGACGTTTAAAATCATCATATGCTTTAATTTAACCGAACCGTGGATCTGCAGTTAACTCAGTAACTCAAAATTTATTAGAATCTTGTAACATGTTCGAGAACAATTCAACTTTAGAAAATGAGATATCAAGATAACGGTGTGTTAAGGGTTTTATATAGTTTTTGGATGAAGACTGTTTTGAAATGTATTACAAAACTATAATACGAAACATCAACGCGGAGTCGGAAAAATATAACATAGTAAATAACCATTGTATAAGAGATAAAATAAGGAGGATACACTCATCAAACTTTTCGAAAACCTATTCATTTAGAACTAATCTAACCAAAAACTAATCTAAAAAACTAATATATTTACTAATATCATCAAAATAATTTTAACACACTTGACGATTTTTTGATACACTTATATAATACAATAATCAAGCTGAGACCAGGTCACTTACCGATGCCGACCAACAACATTTCTCCACATTTAAAGTTACTACTCATTATCACTTACTACTACTACTCTTTACTACTCTTACTACTCTTTATCAAAAAAGTATGCAAACATTTTTTGACACATTTTCGGTGCTGTTATCGTGCTTTCGGCTCTTACCATTCACGAAACCCATTTTTAGGAAACAAACATTTTTCAAATCGCTCTAGTAGTTTTCGTCGGTTGTGACAGTAGACATATTGACATTTTTTATGCTTTTTGGAATCATTATGACCTAAAACGACAAGAAATGCTAAAAAATAGCAGTTAAGATTTTGACATTTAGCTCGAGATTGTGATACTTAGGTCTTTCCTTGTCTCTAAGTTTCTAAACAAAGCCTCTTGTGTCAAAATTAGAAAAAAAAAAAGAAAAACAAGTCTTAATTTTTTTAAATTGTATTATAACGATTAAGTTTCAGGGAAATCGGAAACATCATCGCCTTGATTTGATTTTCCATTTATTCTTCAAAAAGGATAAAATAATAACAGTTAATTACATAATATTGAAGAAGAATTTTCTATTACAGAACTCTATTTTAAATTTAATAAGACAAAAAAAGGGAAAACTCAAAAATAAAAGTTAATCTTAACTAAAGAGTATTAGAGAGATCGATTTGATAAAAGTTTTTTCCACTCACTTAAAGATGCTGTTTTATAAAATTAAATTATTTATATGGGAGAAATTGTGAATAGTTAAACTCAAATAACTGGGTGAATAATTGGAATTTTTCAATTCTAAAACCAGTTTTGGAATCCTCTAATTAAACCTTACAAATTTTAATCAGAAAAAATTTTACGTGTTTCGTGGCGGTATCGAACCCCATTCATCAGTAACACAAATTCGATACCTTGTTCGATAACAACTAATTGTAATGATTCTACCACATTGAGAATGTGTACGTAAACTAATGGATATCATTAACTTACCATACTTAATGGAACAGTAGCGTCTTGAGAATTAATCGAAATAACTCTATTAAATTATTTATGTTATTAATTAGTTTAAAATAAAACTTTTTTTTAGATAACTTTTGTCAAATGGATGATGTTTTTATTTCACTCTATTAATGTTTCGAAAACAACTTACATTTAATATTTTAAAAGCTAAATTAAAGTTATTCTTTAAATCAGTAAACTGTTCAGTAGAATATGTATATACATATAAGAGTACTCTAAAGAAAAAATTAAATTATTGTTTATTTTTTTATTCCAACGTATTACATTTGATCCTTCACCATAGGGGTTGTCTGATTTTAAAATTTTATCGGGTTCTATTCTCTTCGTTGTCTGTCTTTGTTAGACTAAAGATAAAACGTAAGATTTACATTTGTCATTTTTTTCATTTTAATTTATCCGTTTGTGTTAAGAGCCACGTTTGTGACCCGCGCATCACCACCACTCTAATCCATTACTTGTATAACTTGAGTCGAAAAGCTCGATTACCTACAGCAATCCTAATTTCAATATGTGTGAGTATGCTGCTTTTAAATCAAGCATTGATTTGATACCCTCAATTGTTTGCAGATCAAAATTTTTTAAATCATGAAAAATCATTACCCATCACAGAAACTCAAAATTATTCTTCTACGTTTACATTAAAAGTGACGCTAAAAATGTATTTAAATAAATCTATTTTTAAATAGAGTTTACCTTTCTGTCACAATGATTAAGATTATTTTTATGAAGAAAACCATTTAAAAGTCACATAAATGTATAATGTTAAATAAATATATTCTTAAAATTATAATATAACCCTTTCATATTTAAATTGTTAAAAACTCGTACTAAATATTCTATAAACAAAAGAAAACATTTTTTTTATTCTTTATGGTAAACTTTTTAAATCTTAACTTTGTATCTTGCTTATGGTATAATGTGAAAATAATATTTTTTTTCCGTTAGAAAATATAAACATAAAATGCAATTATAACAACAAGCTACGCAAAAACAAGGAAAATATACGGGTATAACAAAAGTTTCGTATTCTAATTTTCTTATTTCTAAATTACATCTGTTTATTTTTTGATAAAGGATAAAAATAAAATAATAATTACAATATATATTAAAATATATATAAACCTTTTCATGGTATTTTTATTTCTTACTTTATAATTCTTTTTGGGTGATACAAACTGCAAAGCTATTATGCCAATTACAACACTATTATAGCGTTTTCGATTCTACAAAAAAATGTAACTTTTTTTGCACTTTTTTTCAGGTCACATTTTTTCTGTTCGATTCTCGAAAAAATTTTGACAGGAAAAAATTTGCGTTTTCTTTTCTCGATTTGGATGCAAGTTTCAAACTTGTTGAGGGCAATTATTATGCATTTTTTGACTTTCTCAAGAGACGGTGCAAGAATGTTGCCTTATTATTTAATATATAAATATATAATAAAATAAGAAAAAAAATATTTTTAATGATGTATTTTTCTTAAATAAAAATAATTAAATAGTGTAAAAATAATAATATACAAAATAATAATAAGTATTTTAAGGGCAAAACTTAAAAAATAAAAGCAAAACTACAAAAGAAATGCAAAACTGAAAGAGTTTTGCCCGCTCTGAGGTCAAAACTTAAATCGAGAAACGAAAACGCTATATGTCAGCGGTTTCCAAATCTTCTGATACTGCGACCCACATAAGAAAAAAATAAAAATTGGCGGCCCCCTTATTAGATAAAACAATAAAATAATATAAGCACATTTTCAAGTTGTAAAAAGTAATGTATTCATAGAATAAAACTAAACAAAAATTAATAAAAATTTAGCATGTATATTTATAGAAAAACATTTAATGTGATGGATGAGCTTGTTTGTTAGCACAAAGTTTCTCAAATCGTGGTGTTATTGTTGAAATAGCCACCCGAAGTTCTTTTTCCACTACTAAACGATTTCGATATTTCGATTTCATGGCTGCTGAAGCAGAAAATCCGGTTTCGCATAAATATGATGTTACGAATGGTAACAGCACTATTATAGCTCTGTCTGACAAAGTAATATGTATAATCTTTTTTTCGTTCCACCCAAAACTGAATTAAAGTTTTACTATCAAATTCCTGTTGCAATGAAGTATTGCAAGATATTTCAATCAATATGTAAAATCAATATCTTTGTAAAATCAATATCGTTGAAATAATCATTGAAAATCAAACTTACTCAAATTTGCATTGATCTACTCTACCTCGAACAAGTTGTGTAGTTAAAAAGCAGTTTATTATTCGATTTTATTTAAATCAGTTATAATTTTGTTTTGGTATTTTTAATAATAAAATGGACCAGTCAGATCTAAATATCAGCCCCAATTAAAAAATTTTGATAATAATAAAATTGTGTGGTTTCTTTTGAAAAATTTTCAAATTTTTGGCGTTCCATTGGTGATCTTCTCAAAACCTACTTTGAGCAGCTATTTTGTTCCAAAGGAACGCATTTAATGAGAAAAATGTTTTAGTAAACTTTGCAAATGTTCTATAAAAAGATTTTGCTTCAATATTTTTTCTGGTCCGGCGTCATTTAAAATTGGAAACATGTCATATAAATCCTTTTCTAAATTGGATATCCATATAGCTCCAATTTTTTAATGAATGCCGTGCCGTGACTTTGTCTTTTTGAATCAGAGCATGCATTTGTGGACCTTGCATTGATTTATTTAAATCGCTTAATTTTTTTAAAAATTTCAACTAAATAAACAAATTTAAGAATAAAGTTATCGTTGCGAAAGGAAGATGCCTCATCTTTGTGATTTTCAGCAAGAAAGATCGCAATTTCGTCTTTAAGTTCGAACGCTCTTTGAATAAATTTTAAACGAGATAGCCAACGTACTTCACACTTCACAATAGTACAAGAGTGATGTATATTCAGCTCCCATATCTTCACACAACTTTCCAAATAATCTCGCTTTCAAAGGACTGTTTTTGATATAGTTTACAACTTTTGTAGCAATATGAAATATGTTTATTATTTATTATTATTATTAAATTAAATTATTATTATTAACTTAAAAATTTCACGACCCCCTTGAGGTTATTACGCGACCCCCCTGTGGGTCGCGACCCACAGTTTGGAAACCGCTGCTATATGTCATCATTGTTAATATTAAAGGGTTCTTTCAAGTTTTAACACCCAATCCCAGTTTTCTAATTATCAAAGCTCACTCAAAGTGGTTGTAGAATTGGCATATTCACTCGCTCCCTGATTGCACATATAAATAATGGTTAATTAAATAAGTTTCCAAGAAATCAAACTAAAAAATTAAATGAGTTATTAAATTAATACAACTGGTAAGCAACGGTAAGGCTAAGGACATTCAGAGAATGTCAAATATTTACATTCAGGGAAATTATTGACTTGAATGAAATAGATTTACTCTTAAGAATTCAAGAAAATATATAATCATATTTAACATCAAGTAGTCTCTCTTAATCTAAATATCTGAAGCAATGGTTTAAGGAGTTTCGTATAAGAGTCTGTATAAATAAGTTTAATCAGAGTCGTTAATGCATGAGCCGTAGAGCAAATGTTATTTGTCATAAATAACTATACATCGACTCAATTCTGAAATTCGGCCAAATTAAATAGAAACAACAGAAAAACAACTAAAACACACACATTCACATTTCTCAACTATTTCCAAAAAAATCGTCAAAATTCAAAAAAAACATTTCGCGCACATCTACTGCCCAAGACCTTTCCGATTATGTATATCAAATTTTTTACTCTATTAAACATCTCTTTGGTTTGGCGTATCGATCAAAAAACACCAAATTCAAGTTAAAATAAGAATTATGATTATAGAGCGCTGAGCGGTAACGATAGACGGGAGACAATAGAGAGTCTTGCATTAATTCAAGATTTCTAGTTTTTTGCATTGTAGCTTTTATAAGCTTGAAGACACTTATTCTACAATATTTTATATTATTTCAATATCACCTATAGATGAAAAACGTGTTCTACACAGAGTTGTGAAAACTTGACCATTTTTGATTTTCCTGAAACTTGGCATATAAGTAGTATGGACAAAATAAAAAATACAACTTATTTTAAAAATTTTTTAAAGTGCATAGTTTGAGCATAGGGCACGAAACCCCAACATGCACGAAAAATGAAAATTCTGACAACCCGATGTAACTTTGAAATTGAATTGCTCAAGAACGGCTATACCGATTTCATCAAACTTTTTTTTGTTTGATAGATGATTAGTTAGTCGTTTGAAAAAAATTAATTTATTGTTTTTACAATTATAATTTTTTATTTTCGAAGATCAATTAGAATTTAATTAATTTTTTTCTGAAAATAGTTCTATCCTTACTCTAAAATTTATAAAAATTACAAAGAGGCGTTAATTCTTGTTCTTGAGATATTTAATTTTAAAGATTTTTAGTACGACTGAAATTCGAATTTTTCTTCATTTTTTCAAACAATTTCCAGTAACAAAAAATTTTAAAATCAATTAAATTTTAATTTGTTTTTTAAATATAGTTCTAACCTTACTTTAAAATATATCAAATTTACAAGAGGCGTTAATACGTGTTCTTGAGATATTTAATTTTAAAGATTTTTTGTCTTAGATTAAAATTCTAATTGTTCATTATTTTTTCGAACAACTTTTATCATCAAAAAATTTTAACCACAGAAGTTCGAGAAAATAATGAACAATTAGAATTTTAATCAGACTAAAAATCTTTAAAATTAAATATCTCAAGAACACGAATTAACACATCTTTGTATTTTGTAAATTTGATATATTTTAAAGTAAGGTTAGGGTATGATATATGATATATGATATGATATATTTTAAAGTAAAGTTAACTATATAAAAAAAAAGTTAAAATTTAATTGATTTTAAATTTTTTTGTTAATGGAAGTTGTTTGAAAAAATGAAGAAAAATTCGAATTTCAGTCGTACTAAAAATCTTTAAAATTAAATATCTCAAGAACAAGAATTAACGACTCTTTGTAAATTTTATATATTTTAGAGTAAGAATAGAACTATTTTCAGAAAAAAATTAATTAAATTCTAATTGATCTTCGACCCTAGTGCCATCTTTAAAAAATTTTTTTTAATATTCTTAATTAAAAATTAATTACAAAAACAATAAATTAATTTTTTTTCAAACGACTAACAATTAAGCAATTTAATTGCAAAGTTACATCGAATTGGCAGAATTTTCATTTTTCATGCATGTTGTGGGATACCCCTATGCTCAAACTACGCACTTTAAAAAATTTTTAAAATAAGTTGTATTTTTTATTTTGTCCATACTACTTATATGCCAAGTTTCAGGAAAATCAAAAATGGTCAAGTTCAAATCTCCACTTTCTCACCTGCGTAGATCACGTTTTTCATCTAATATAAGAAGATTATAACTGGTATAGCCAGGGTTTCGAGCCCGACTCCGAACCCTGAACCCGCTCCGGAGCAAGTTTTTTTTAAAATTATGCGAGCCCGAACCCGAACCCAATCAAAAACGCGGTTCAGGTTCAATTTTTAATATAGGAAATTTAGGAAGTTTGAGTAAGAAATTTCATATTTCACAGAATTTTTTTTTGTTTCGAACAAGATTATTTTGGTTATTATTTGTTTCAGTAGTAGAGAATAGTGAATAGTGAGAATTAAATGAAAATTTTTTTCCAAAATAAATATGTATGTAACATAAATACGGTATGTAATGTAACATAAAAAAATAATAAATTCATAAAAAAAGTTCGAAAAAATTGTTTTTTTGTAACAAATTTGAACCCGAACCCAAACCCGAACCGAACCCGAACCCACTAAATTTTAATGTATTGAGCCCAAACCTGAACCTGCACCCAAATTTTTCTGGGTTCGAAACACTGGTTATAAGTTATAACCAAATGAAATTCCTCGTGTATCTAAACAAAAACCATTTTAATGATACTTCATTCGTGTTGGCATCATCCTTTATACGCTCTATGTTGATAGAATTAATCAACAACTTCTTATCATTGGTATAGTTGATTAGAATTGTAAAGTATTGGACTTTTAAATAGAAATAAATTATGGAATACTACGAAACGGATTTATTTCAAACAAATCCACGTTTGGAAATCTCTTCTAAATTCTAAAAAATTCTATTTAAAACCTATACAACAATAAATCAATATTGAATACAAAAAAAAAAAACAATTTATAAACAATAGTAGTTTAAGTAATTAGTGTTTAATGAGTTAGTTTATTTTCAAACAAAAGTTTTTAAATTTGAGCGAGACACGACCAAAAATTTTCACTGGTGGCTCTTTAACACAGGGTGGCTCGAAATTTCTTAAGAAATTTAGTGACAACTGACAATCAAACATTAAAGTTAAATTGTGTTCGGGTATAATTGGGTAAATTTATTTTGTTTGAAAGGTACTAAGTGAGGTTTTAGAAAAATATTACACGAGAATGTAAGCCAAAAAAAATTTGTTTATTTAAAATATCTATGAAATTTTCAAAAAAATAATTATAAGTCAAATTGATTGAATTTGAGAAACGCGAACGATGCTGAACCCAACCATTTTTGATCGACTTCATCTAGTTGGCATGGAAGTGGATCGATAATCGCGGAATCTTTTTCTAATGAAATTAGAGAGGCAAAAAGCTAGTGCTTTTTCCGTTTTCGGCTAAAAAAGAACTGAGCTGTCGTCAATTACCCGACTCGTTGGTTAGCTTGCAGTTGAAATAAATATGAAGGTCTGACAGGTTGGAGTTGAAATAAATGAACATCCACACATTGTTTATTATTCACGCTGGTCCATTCATTGATTTATATGAATATTTTCTGCTCAGATAAGTAATAAAGAACTACGCCCCAAATCGAGTTTTAAATAGAAAGACACCACATGTCGCTGATGAGACAACAGATCCATCCTAGCCTAACTAAGATCCAGTTGGTTACGCATCTTAAACAACTACATGAGTAGAGTTGTTTCCGAAACTATTGACAGTGTCACACACATGAGGGCACGCAGCAAGATGTGGACCACCTATTCAGATGTCCTGAAAGCTCAACCAACATGACGAAGGAAAATTTATGATACCGCCCAAGAGATACCATGATACCGCTTTTTGAATAATAATATTTTTTTTTATTTTATAGTAAAATTTTTTTTTTTTATATTTTATTTTATTTTTAATTTTGTTTTTTATGACTATTTTTTTTTATTTTTTTTTTATGTATCCTGTCTCTCTGTCTGTGTGCGTGTGTGTGAGCGAATGGCCAAAGAAGTATAACTTCCACAGTCTGGTCCGACGCAGACCCAACTTTTTTTACACGCCCGGTACAGTTATCGAACACATCATCCTTTCGGCTCTTCCCTTTGAGTATTACCTATTTTTAGAAACAAAAATTTTTGAAATCCCCGGCGGTTTTCTAGATTTCGTAGGTGTAACGGACGGCAGCCAGACATATTTTTTTTTTGCTTTTTTAGAATCAGTAGGTCCTTTCACTTTGAGAAATGCCAAAAAAGTGGGGGTAAGAATTTCACTTTTGGCTCATGAATGTAATACTTAGGTCTGTGGTGAACATTTAAATTAAAAATTTTCAATATTTAGTAGGCGATGTTTTTATCGTTTAAAAATTTAAAAAAAAACAAATTAGTTTTTTAGAGTTATGGTTTTTGCAAAAGTAGTTCTCTTATTTTTATGTTCCTAATTATGTTTTGTCGATAAAATAAAATGGGTAGTGAAATCCGAAATTCTACGTCCACGCCGTGCTACCTGGGTAATGCTAACAGAATTAGGTTGGTGTAGTAGAGAGGTGCAGAGTAAATACTGCTTATACTCAATGATTCTGCACCATGGCGAGTCATTGGCGCCACAAAACCAATGCAACTCAAGCGTCTGTTCTCCATGTTAGGGGCGGCTTAGAGCGGGTGTCTGTCTTGGATCAAGCGGCTCGCTATATAAACGTGTATCAAGCGTCTGTTCTCCATGTGAGGGGCGGTTTGTAGCGGGCGTCTGTCTTGGATCAAGCGGCTCGCTATATAAACATGTAAAAAGGTTGTTTCTGGTGACCTTAAGATGCAGAACGAACCCATTCACGAAAATTTGGGTTGGGCGAAGAGCTAACACCCAATTTCCGTAAAAAATTACTTGTCATGAATTCTGTGCACAGGCCTCGGATTATCTCGGATTCATTATTAGAACGACCTCGGAAACTGTACCCGGACTACGATTTAAAAATGGGAACCTGGAACGTGCTAAGCCTTAGAAGACCAGGAGATCTACTAAAACTTACAAACCAAATATATATAGTGGCGTTACAAGAACTAAGATGGCCAGGGAGTGGAATCCACGAAACAGCCAAGGGATACACTCTCTACTATTGCGGTCATGAAAACGGAGGAGAATTTGGAGTTGGCTTTCTCATACATCGTCGCGTGAATCAACATGTTATCGACTTTCGCCCAATTAATATGCGGATATGCACAATGAGAATCCGTACGCAAAAATTTAATGTAACGATCATCAATGTTCATGCACCTACCGAAGACAAAGCAGATGACATTAAAGACCTGTTCTTTCTAGAACTCGAAGAAGTCATCAATAACATCCCGCGACACGATATAAAAATTGTGGTAGGTGACTTCAATGCGCAAATTGGTAGAAGTGCAGAACTTAAAACCCATGTCGGCCCTAACAGCTTGCATCATGCTAGTAACAATAACGGCTTTCGCGCAGCTGAACTGGCTATGATGTATGATCTAGTAATTTCTAGCACTTTCTTCCCTTATAAGAGAATCCACAAAGCAACGTGGAAATCAAATGATGGAAGAACTGAAAATCAAATCGATCACGTCATGATTTCTAAGAGACACTCTACAAGTGTAACTGACGTTCGATCATACAGAGGTGCTGATATGGACACCGATCATATGCTTGTCATCTTCAAGTATAAGTGCAAATTATCATCTACATTTAATAGGCAAGCAAAAAAGACCGTGCGCTGGAATGTCGAAGCATTTAAACACCTGGAAACACTGAATAGATATCAGGAAATTGTAACGCAAAGCATAGAAGAGCATGACATCCCATCTGAGATGCCATTAAACATACAAGAAGAATGGCAAACGCTTCAATCAACCATCATATCCGCAGCACAAACTACAATCGGAAAACGACCACCGAAATCACGTAACGAATGGTTTGATGACGAGTGCCGCGAAAGCATTGAGCACAAACAAAAACTGCGAGAAAAATGGTTAACAAGAAACACCCGAAGCTCCCAAACTGTTTATCTATGCGCCAGAAAAGCCTCAGCAAAACTCCTACGGAAAAAGAAACGCGAACACATGAAGAGCTGTATCGAAAACATCAACCAACATGCGGCTAATGGAAATTCGAAAGAGTGTTTTGCCAATGCGCGGAATCTGACCAAAGATTTCCACCCAAGATCTACAGCCATCAAAAATGGAAACAACGAGCTTACAACAAGTGAACGTGATGTGCTGGAAGTATGGCGATCCCACTTTCAAGACCTACTGAATAGGACGAATGAAGTTCATCCTATTCGAGCAATTGCTCCGTCAAGTGAGGAGATTTTTGTCCCTTACCCAACAATAGAAGAAGTGGAAGCTGCCATCAAAAAATTAAAAAATGGCAAATCACCAGGTATCGATGGAATCCCTGCAGAACTATTTAAGAATGGAGGAGCAGCTCTGGTCTCACGTATATATGATCTGATTCTTGCAATCTGGGACCAAGAAGAACTACCTGCTGAATGGAAAACAGCTCTCATTGTTCCGCTACATAAAAAAGGTGACCGCCTAAAGTGTGCGAATTATCGTGGAATCGCACTGTTGAACACTGCATATAAAATACTAGCTAATGTCGTACTCGCTCGGCTCATCCCGTTCGCCGAATCTATCATCGGCGACTATCAGTGTGGTTTTCGTCCCAACCGTTCAACCACAGATCAATGTTTTACCTTAAGGATGATTCTGGAAAAATGTTGGGAGTACAACATCAGCATTCACCAGCTCTACGTTGATTTCAAGCAAGCATATGATAGCAACATCCGCGACAACCTCTGGTCTGCACTTATATGCCTTGGTATTCCAGTGAAACTTGTTTCTCTGTGCAAACTCACAACATCGGGATCAAACTGTAGAATAGTAATCGAAGGGTCAGTTTCTGACTCTTTTGATATAACATCAGGTGTTCGACAAGGTGATGCACTCGCGCCCGTACTATTTAATTTGGCGCTTGAGTACGCGATAAGAAAAAGCCGCATTGAGACACAAAACTGTATATTTAACAAATCTAGTCAAATTCTTGGCTATGCAGATGATATTGTGCTTCTCTGACGTAGAACAAGCGATATCAAGGATAGTCTCTCTCAGCTTGAAAGAAATGCTAAACGACTTGGATTATGCATTAACACCGGCAAGACTAAACTTTTAACAACATCCAGGAATATCCCGGCAATCTGAATACTGGCGACTATGAAGTGGAACGTGTAGAAAACTTCAAATACCTCGGATCTGTAATAACATCGTCAAATGACATGCAGGCAAAAATTAAAGCCCGTGTCTCAGCGGCATACAGAGTTTTCTACGCATACTCAAAACTTTTGCGATCCAAACATCTTTCGCAGTCGTGCAAACTCACACTTTACAAAGCATTAATTCGACCTGTGCTTACCTTTGGAAGCGAAAGCTGGACACTGACTTCCTCCGATTGTAGAATTCTATCAACATTCGAGAGGAAAGTCATACGAACAATTTATGGTCCATGTAAAGTTGCTGAAAATCAGTATAGAATCCGAATGAATCATGAAATCAGACAGCTTCTTGGAGGCTGCGATGTAATCGGATTCATTAAATCTAACCGGATTAGATGGTTTGGTCATGTAGAAAGGGCACCATTAGATAGAATGATTAAAAAAACGTCCCAACAACAACCAGCTGGTGTTCGTCGAAGAGGAAGACCTAGACAACGCTGGCGTGATGATATCATCCAAGACCTTCGTGATATAGGATGTCGAAACTGGGGTCAACTGGTCATGGAACGAGACGATTGGAAGCTGATTGCACAGACGGCAAAATCCCTCCATGGGATGTAAACGCCAGAGAGAGAGAGAGAGATAAAATAAAATGTTTTGTTCTAAGATAATTGTTAGAGAATATTAAATTTAAAGATATAATTGTATATTGAATATCAATTTAGTGCTCTGAAATATACATTAAATTTGATGCATAATAGTTACTCTAATTGTTTTGAATTTTTGATGAAAATTCTTATCTTTGGAGCAGGGGCGTCAATTGGGTAGGGTAGAAGTTTAAGGGAATCAAGATTTGCTGTTAAATTTCGATCACGCACAAATCGTATATCATGCTTTGAACAGACTCCAATACAGCCATTAGGGAAACAGATGCCGAGCCCAAACTTGACGGCAATACTTCATACAGGGAGGCATATAGGGCTCATAAATATTAAGTCAATAATGTGGAGTGAAGTATTTTTTAGCTTTTATAAAGAAGGCCGAGTTTTATACACATGATCATTGTTATTGTTATAAAATGACCGTTTCATAGTAAGTCATCTGCAATGGTGACTTCCAATAAACGAATGCTTTCGCATTAACGTATTTAATCTCCACACATATTGTTTGAAATATCGTTGGAAAACTCAGTTTTTAAACTAGAAAAAATAGCTGTATTTTTGGAATTAAACTTGATCAAATTTTTATTACCACAATCGGAATTTTGAGCTACTAGTTTACTTTTAGTGCTGCATATCTGCGGGGGCGATGTATTTTATCATTTGAAGATTGGGTGAGCAATAATTTGTGTTATTTTACCATCTGCAAAACTATTTATCGGGTTACTGTGGATTTACAACAGTTCGTTTATATAAATTAAAAATAGAGTGGGGACAAAATTAGCAGTAGAATGCACCAGCTTTAATTAATTTAGACTCAAAAGAAAAGCCATCTTAGTAAATGTTGTAAATGTTCGCAATATTCTACAAATACGTTATGTATGATCATTTTTCTAAGGAGATCAAATCAATGTTACCCGAGCTTGCTACATTGTTTCGTCCCATCACACACAGTTGAAAATGAGCTGAATATGTAATGCAATTTGCTACATATATATAGGTCTTACGGAAGTCACCATTACAAAACAATGCAAAGCTTGCTTTTAAAATAAATGTAATGCTCTTTGCATTAGCAAGTTGTTTTCAAACTTCTAGCGTAGCAAGTTGTTTTAAAATTCCTACCATTTTTATAAAAAATAAATTATGTTGTTAGAGTTGTACTAAAATTTGTAGTTTTGCGTTAGAATAAGTTTTAATGCAAAATTTGCTTTGCAATTTAATAATAACTTGCTTTACATAGCCCATATAGCAAAGCTTGTATTAAAATTTGCAGTAATTTTTCGACTGTGTGGTTGTCTTCCAAAAATTTTTGATACATGTGAATGAATAGTTGAATATTTTGGATAGAACTGGGAGTAAAGCTTTTGGTCTATCAATGATTGGAAATATCACATCTTCTTCCTTTTTTGTAGATCGACTGATATTGGACTTCTAGCACAAAGAAAAAAATACTACAAATTTATAAAATCTGTAAAAAATTTTACTTAAAGTGAGTGCAAGCTCTTTTGAAAATTTGCTCGGAATAATAATTTGGATGTTGTCCAGTTTTGTTGATGTTTAACCCACCCTTAAAAGTTTTTTTGACAATTTTGGGTTTGAATTTTGAAACCAAATTCTTTCATATAAACTCCTGAAGACTGAATTTGGGGTATTTATTCAGGAGTTTTCAGAATAGTGGTGTTTGAAGCAAAGCATTTCGAACCAGAAAGGCTTTCAATGATAGGAAGGTCAAAAGATTTAGTACAAGTAGTACAAATAGAATAAGAATTAATGGCACTGTAAACACTTTTCAAATTGATATATTCGAAACCCAGGTAAGAATGAGCTAAGGGACCAAACTTAGGCCAAGCCCGCGCCACAGATTTTGTGGTTCGCTCCAGGCCTAACATTTTCAACCGGCCCAAGCTTGAACCAAGTTTGGACTATTTATTTCAATTTAGTAGCAAGAATGATATTTTATTATTTTTACTCCTGTATGTGAGAGTGTTATATTTTTTTTAAGCTACGCACTCTGAAAGAACAAAGTAAAGGAGTGGTATAGGTGGCGTTTCAAACTCTGTTTAAAACACACTTTAACTAGGTAGCTCAAAAGTAAAATTATTATTTTCTAATTTATAATTTTTTTTCTCAATAAAGAACAAACAAAGTAAACCGCATAAAACTTGATAAATGGTATAGATTTGCAAAAGATAGAACGAGAGGTATACTGTATACCTCTTATACTTACAGAATACAAAAAAGATATTAATTATTTAGTAAAATTAAAATAAATTGTTTCAATTGTTTTGCAGTCTTTACTTGTGTAACAAAAGTTTTAAGCTACTATAAAAGGTAAATTTATACTAATTTTTAAAATTATATTTAAAAAGTTCTCCTGCAAATCAAGACAGATAGAAAACGTTTACGTAAATTCTTATACGATATTGAATTGGACTATCCTTTTATAAAAAAATCAAAATATAACGACGCAAAAGTTTAGTGTATTACCAGTCGGAGTGAATTTGCAAATTAACAGTGGACATTATGATATTAAAAGACATATAGATACAGATAAACATAAAAAAGCGTTGCTATAAGCCGCCAGCTCTAGTAGCTTAAACAAGTTTTGTTGTTATTTTGTTGCAATTTGCGCTGATAACACGAACACCAATTTTAGTGGTGTCACGTCAAGGGGTGAAAATTTAAAAACAAGCTAAGCTCGAATTTGAACCAGAGTGTATTGGGTATTTGATTCGCAGCCCATATTCTAAATAATGCAATAAGAAGTGCTGCTGATTTAAATGGCAGAGTTAAAAAAATTTGGATATTTTACTGTCTTTACTGAAGACGTTGAAGGAGTTCTGCGGCAAAAGTAATGTCGAACATAACCAACTTATAGGATACAGTGAAACTCGCTGGCTGGCGGTAATGCCAGCACTAGAAAGAATTTAGAAAATGTACGAACCACTGCAAGCACATTTCCCAACGGTTGAAAAATGTCCAATTAAAATAAAAGAATTTTTTGAAGAATTAAATAGTAAAGGAAAGCATTAAATAGTAAATTTATTCACAATCTAGTTAGCACGTTTTCACCGTTCCACTTTCTCGCAATAGAAATTCTAATTAGTTAGTATTTGGAAGAATGTTTGCATTTCGTCCCACATTTTAACGATTTGGCTCTGGTCAGTTTAGGGTAGACATAACTCTTTCTCTCTGAGACAAATAAAGGAAAACAAACAAACAAACAAAAAAAACGATTCGACATAAGAGGAGTCACGTAGGGATTGCAATCCCGTGGTGTTTTGTGTTTTATGGATCCTGGGACTATGTGACTCATAAATTTTAAATCCCGGGATGCCCGGGATCTAAAAAATCGTATTGAAAAACCATCCTTTTTTTCTATGCTGCACGATCTGCTGTCGTTTACAAATTCACTCTCTGAACAGTTACAAAGTAAAGATATAATAATTTCTAGCACAAGCGCTTTAATTAAAACTACTTTCTTGGTGTTTAATTAAACAATGCAGAGATGATACTAAATTTGAAATTATTTTTAGCAAATGGAGGGATTTTGCAGAACTTTGCGGCATTCTCTTCGATGAAACAACACCAGAAGACTAGCAGAGTAACCAATGTAACTCACAAGCATTTTATTTTTATTTCTAAGTCGATGCATTTAAATGCTTTTAAATATATGTGTGTATAAAAATGTGTATGTTATGTTTTACGAAAAAAATCTTTTTATGTCGTTTGATTCTGATCTGATTCTGATCAACCAGAGGATTCAAATGCTTTCTCTTTTCGCTCTATTACTTATGAAGAACTACAGATTGCATCTCTTTCAATCAAATCGAATTCTATTGGGTTTGACAATATTCCACTTAGGTTTCTTAAGCTCATCTTTCCAATGATCTCTCTTCATATCCTTCATTTGGTCAATTATGCCCTTATGGCAGCGTGTTTTCCTAAGGCGTGGAAGATCGCAAAAATCTTGCCGATTCCCAAAAAGGGTAGTATCGACTTCAGACCTATCAGCATCCTACCAGTATTGGCCAAAGTCTTCGAGAAACTCATATACATGCAACTGTCGGAACATGTCTCTAGATTTGGGCTTATTTATGACAAACAGTCAGGCTTCAGCAAGCACCATAGCACCAAGTCCACATTGCTGGATGTTTCAGATCAAATAAGGTTCAATTTCAACAAGAAACAGCTTTCCATTCTGCTTTTCCTAGACTGAAGCAAGGCCTTTGAGTTTTGACTCTGTTGACCACTCGCTCCTAGTAGCTAAACTTAAGTCTCAATTTTTTCTATCGTCATCTGCTTGTAACCTTATTTACTCTTATCTAACTGGTCGTTCCCAAGGTGTCTACTCGGATGGAAAGATTTCTAATTTGTTACCAACAACTAAGGGTGTGCCTCAGGGATCGATTCTTGGACCACTGCTCTTTTCGCTTTTTATAAATGACATAGCTAGGTGTTGCTCTTTTTTCACAGTCTACCTCTTTGCGGATGATGTTCAGATTCAGCACGCCGGGCCACGGACTAACCTAAATAACTGTGTTGTGGAAGTGAATTGTGACCTGGAGTTTATCTCCAGATGGGCAAAGGATAATCGTCTGGTGTTGAATCCAGTGAAATCTCAAGCTATCCCATATAATTCCAACACTGTTGCCTGTCCCAATCTGATGCAAGTAAAGCTAGAAGACAATGTCATTCCTTTTTCCGATAGAGCGAAAAATCTTGGGATCATCTTCGATGAAAAGTTGAGCTGGAATCCACAAATCAATGCGTTGATGGGTAAAGTTACTGGTATCATCAGGAGATTGCGCTCCCTAAATAGCTACCTAACCTTACATATTAGAAAGCATCTTCTTTTATCACTAGTACTTCCGTTTATTGATTACGGTATTGAGGTTGCTTCAGGGTGCACGGAGGATACAATTGCTGTTCTCAAGCGATCTTTTAATCACGCAGTCAGATTCGTCTACAATTTGAGATCTCGTGTCCACATCTCTCCTTTTGTTTTGCAGCTCCTAGGCACCTCTTTCCGAGACCACGTAAAGATTTGACTTCTATGTCAACTGTTCAGAGTTATTAAATTCCAGTCTCCTTCTTTTAACTTTTGAGGTGGTTCTCTGCTGGTCACTCAAGAAGACAACATAACCTTGTTCACCCTCAGGTCAGCTGCGCTACTTGGGAGAGGTCGTTCGTGGTGAGGGTAATTAAGCTCTACAATGATCTGCCTTTGTTTATGAAGCGCTTCAACTTTTCTCCGTCTGTCTATAGAAGAAAGCTATTGGGTCTCTTTGGTACCGTTGTTACCTGACTAACTGCCTTCTTCCAGTACCAGTTTAAATCTGTTAATTAGTCTGGGACTATTTATGTCTCCTTCCAATTCTCCTTCCCTCTTCCTTCCTTCTTTCTCCTCTTCATCCATCTTTCCCTCCCTTCCCATTATACTCTTCCTTCTCCTATCCTTGTCCTATATGTTTGGTTTCTCTTTCTTACTCTTTCTTTTTTTTCTCTTTTTCTTTATCTTCGGCTTTCCTTCTTTCTATATAGAACTGTTTGCTTCTGCCATTTCAGTTTTTCCTTCCTTTTATTTTATATTTTTTACTTCCAGGTCTATTCTCGTCTGGGACCAGGTCTGCCTCGATGTCAGTAGGCTTCCTAGTCAAGCGTACCACAGCTCTCTGTCCCGTCGGTAACCGCCTCATAATGCCAAAATGTTGCTACTGTACAACATTATGGGCCTTTGGCCTCGTTGTAAACTAACCGATTCTCTCTACTTCTCTCTTGGCACTGTGATGGTGACTACTCTTATTTATAGATCTATTGCAGTCACTGTTTAGACTGCTATCGAGGGTGAAACCTGCTAGTCTCTAAGTAGTTAGCTAATTGCCTTTTTTAAAATTTATTTTTTTTGAATTTATATAAGTTAACACTTGGTTTTAGTTGGAAGTGAAGTAAGGAAAACAGGAGGGAAAAGGGAGAAAGCAAAACTCTTTTTTCTTTGATCTTATTTTTTTTTATATAATGAAATAGTTCTTCTGTGCAAGAATATGGGCATGTGGCCTCCCTTGTAAACATTATTGTTGAATTGAATAAATAAATAAATAATAAGGGCCTTTTGAAGTTTGATTTAAAGTTAGCTCCAGGATTATATAGCTAAATTTTTAGCTATAAATTAATGACAATTTAAATCCAATATTTTATAGCGAGATATCTAGCTATAAGTCTTTCAGATAATAAATACGTCACTTAACGAAAACATTTAGTTAAAATTAAATCCAGGGACGCGACAAGAAAACTGCAAATACTTAACAATCGTTCTGGAAATAACATAAACACCTTAAAACAAAACAAATGTTAAGAGCGAAAACACAAATTTATTGCAGAATTCCACAAATGCACTTTATGTTTGAAGGATACCTGGAACTTTACATACATCCTCCAACAATCCATCAATTTCCTCTTTGCTACGTAGTTTATAAATTGTTTTACAGAAATTCTCTTTTATGGTTGAATCTATAGAATGATCGTACATAAGATGTATCATAGAATACTAAAACCAAAACTATATTAGAATTTTAATAATATATAGTGTACTACAAAACTATCTCACCATCATAAAAAGATTTATACACGTACTATCCGGGTTTTGAAAATATGTTAAAATTACATCTGCTAATTGTTTCCAATCATGATTCTGTATGCATGTTCTAGCTGCGGCTATCAGTCTCGGAACACAAATTAAGTTATATGTGTTTCCTCTAAAATTAGTTTTACAATCTTTTATCATACAGTACATTTTAATTTTGTCTGTAACATTGAGTGTAGTTCTTTGTTTAAAAGATGTTTCACAATTTAATAACCTAAGAGCTTCTTGAAGTTCAGTCGGGTTTACTACAACGGATGATACAACTATAAAAAAAAAATTTGTTAATTAATTTTAAATTATTTTAAATTACAGAAACTAATCACATTTTGGTTTTGAAACACATCGAGATCTTAACTTTTTTGTTTTATTGGGTCTTCCTAATGGCCGCCCCATTGTAAAATTTTTTTTTTATTTATGTTGTTAGATGTCAAATACATATGATAAACAGAAAAACGGACTAAAATAAATTCCTTTAATTATCGATTAAAAGATGGCAGCATAGTTGATTTTTAGTTACACAAGTTTACACCAGACCTACGAAATACACCCATGTAAAAACTCATATCAACAGCTGACATATTATTTTGTTTTCATTTTTCTGTCATAATTTAACCTAAATTTTTTGCTTAAGTTAATTTAATTAAAACATGTTTTTACGTAACTTCTGTTCTAAAGTTAACTATATACAAACCTTAAACAAATTTAATTTATTTTACACTCAACACATAGTATTTAAAAATATTAGATTATGTTCATCAAAAAATCATAATCAATCACAATTAGATCTTTCAATATCCAACCAAAACATTCAAAAATATTTACAAAACATAAGTAATGAATTTTATATATTAAAAATAGCCGACAATTTAAGTAAAATGGATCGAAAACGTCTGATTGTCTTATCTCATATTGTGGAAATATTTGAGCAACGTAAATGCGTATGGGATAACATAC
The DNA here is from genome assembly GCA_963693315.1 of Diogma glabrata. Classification (NCBI taxonomy): domain Eukaryota; kingdom Metazoa; phylum Arthropoda; class Insecta; order Diptera; family Cylindrotomidae; genus Diogma; species Diogma glabrata. The sequence goes on along the minus strand of OY856187.1, from coordinate 25,692,355 downwards.
AATCATTAAAGGAAATCAAAGATGGGGATGATCCAGATTTAATAGCGTTAGCGAAAGAAGAACGAGAAGTCTATAACAAAATATTAACAAAGTTAGACAATGAATTAATGGAGGGAATTCTAAACATAGACGAAAGCCCCGATTATAATTCTCTTGTTTTAGAAGTAACCGCTGGCGTTGGTGGGCAAGAAGCTATGCTCTTTGCTCGTGAAATTTTTGATATGTATTGCAACTATTCTGAATTTAAGGGATGGGAAACCGAAATAATACAGATTGAACATTCAGATGTCGGTGGAGTTCGACATGCTAGCTGTATTGTATCTGGCGATGATGCGTTCAAATGTTTGAAATTCGAAGCAGGGGTGCATCGTGTACAACGAATTCCAACAACTGAAAAGTCAGGCCGTGTTCATACAAGTACTGTAACGGTCGCTGTAATTCCACGTCCGGATGATTTTCAACTATCGATAAAGGATAAAGATTTAAAAATTGAAACAAAACGAGCTAGTGGTGCAGGCGGACAGCATGTAAATACAACAGATAGCGCAGTACGGATTGTTCATCTTCCAACCGCAACCGCTGTTGAATGCCAAACAGAGAGATCTCAAATCAAAAACAAAGAAATCGCAATGAAAAAATTGGAAGCCAAATTGTTACAAAAGCAAATGGACAAGCAATCTGCAACTGAAAGTTCTACAAGAAAATCGCAAGTTGGACAAAGTAATCGTAATGAAAAAATTCGTACATATAATTTCAATCAAGATCGGATTACTGATCACCGTGTTGAAAATGGCACGTCTCATAACCTGAAAATATTTTTAGAAGGTGGATTAAATTTGGATCAATTGATTAATCGTTTAAGCCAATCAAATAGAAAAATTGAGTTTTTAGATATAATAAAAAATATTTAAATTTGTTGTATTTCAACGTGTTTTATTTTCCAACCGTCCCCCAATCGCTTGCCGATCCTAAATGTGTTAAATGTTCTCGAACTGCTTTATCCAATATATTTTGAACTTCTTTGCAGCCGTCTAATGCTTTTTGCAATACATTCGGTAAATGATCCAAATGAAACCTTTGTGACATTTCCATAAACGCAATTTTGCCGGATGATGGTAATGCTGCGATTGTTAATGTAGGACCACCAGAAACTTCTTCTAAATGTGAAACATCGGTTAATGGAATTTCTTTGTTTGCTAAGGAAGCTGTACAAGCACACACGTATTCTTTTAAACATATTCCCGCATCTATTAAAGCTAATGTTGAAGCGTTAACAGCAGCACAATAATTTCCTCCATCTGCTTGTAATACTTCAATGAAAACGTCTATCTGTGATTTTGGATATAATTCTGTTTTGATAGCAGCTGTTAGTGTTTGCCGTAAATGAACAGTCATTTCTTGCGACTTTCGATCTCCTCTCGGCCTATTTTTACGTTCTCCTGTTGAAAATGTAGCCATACTATACTGACAATTGACGAATACTTCTTCATGACTACTATTCCTCGAAGATGCTTGATGTGGCCCATACACAGCGACCAATACTTTTGTATTTCCTTGTTCCAAATAGGCGCTCCCATCAGGTTGCGTGAATACACCTAATTTACATCTAATCCTTCGTAATTCATTCGCGCGTCGACCATCTAGTCGAAGACCCTGTTCAGATATTAAATCTTGACCAGACATTTAACAAATAAACTTTTTGTTAAAAATTGTGTATCAAACGTGTTTTGAATTAAATCAACTGTCATATGTCAGAATAATTGCTGAATACTTTGTTTATGCTTACCAACGTCTCCCCAATTGGATTACTCAATCGGTCGGTCATTTAAATCGGTCTTAACAAATACATGTGTTCTCTTGGAACAAAATAGCTGCTCAAATCAGCTTTTGAGTAGTAGACCAATAATTCACATTCAGGAATTCACAGGATTGAACTTAACTCATCAGAATATTGCTCAATTCCATTGCTCAATTCCTGATGTCTTACACACTCAGCCACAGCGGTGATGATGAAACATATTTTAATTTTCATGTTCAGTTCAGATGATTTCTTAAATTGAAACTTCATCTTGTATATTTGCTTTAGTTTAATTCTTCATCTGCGATGTGATTACACAATTCGCAATTGTATTTGTTTTGGGAGTTTTTTGTATTAAATTTCTATAAACATTACTATGTGTGAATTCATAGGGTGAGGATATTTCTATTTAGTCAACATCCCTGGTTAAACATTCAAGTTCAAACCTATTGAATCCTATTAAATCCAATATAATTTCAATAGGATTAAATCGGATTGAATTGGTTTAATAGGAAGACTTCGATCTACCAATTAAAATTCAATCGGAATGAATGGGATTCAACAGGAAAAGAGGTTCTGTAGGATTCTAATGGAAATTTCCAATTGAATTTCAATCGGAAATTAAGAGATTCAATAGGAAAAAGGAACTTGGAACAATCTTATGAATTTAACAGGATTTAATTGGAAAATCCAATTCATTTTTTTCAATTGGTTTCAATTGGAATGTTTAACCAGGGATCCTAAGTCACGAGTGTAGAGTTATTATTGATTGTTGCCAATCAATGCGAAACTAATACATGACACAGGTCAATTGTCTATGGTGTCTCTTATAATATTCCCCTTGTATTGTCTATATACGAAGCCATATATCGAAAAAAAATTGATCATGTGGCAGATATTAGTTTCGCATTGTTTGTCAATACCCTGGTTAAACATTCCAATTGAAAAAAATGAATTGGATTAATCGGAATTCTGCATTGGGAATTTTCAATTAATTCCTATTCAAAAAATCTATTTCCAATACAATCCTATTCATTCCTGTTAAATATCTCTATTTTATTTTTCAATCGGAATGGATAGGATTCCATAGGAAATGTATATAAATAGGAATTAATTGGAAATTTCCATTGCAGAATTCCGATTAATCCTATTCATTCCTATTAAATCTTTTCCAATTAAATCCTGATAAATTCATAAGATTGTTTAACTTTTTTCCAAGTTCCTTTTTCCTATTGAATCTCTTAATTTCCGATTGAAATTCAATTGGAAATTTCCATTAGAATCCTACAGAACCACTTTTCCTGTTGAATCCCATTCATTCCGATTGAATTTTAATTGGTAGATCGAAGTCTTCCTATTAAACCAATTCAATCCGATTTAATCCTATTGAAATTATATTGGATTTAATAGGATTCAATAGGTTTGAACTGGAATGTTTAACCAGGGAACTCTACTCCATAAGACCATAGATAGTTATTCGGAGGTATTAAGAAACCGGGTATTAGGGTGTTGAGGAAATAGAAATATTCTCATCCTATGAATTAACACACAGGAATGCGTAGAAATTTAATTCAAAAAACTCCTAAATATTAACATAATTTGTTCGAGGTGGTGCTGTCTTATAGATGGAAGTAAATTTGATGAAGTTTGATCTGCAATGAAATGCGCCTATTAATGTAGTTTTCTTTTTACCAACCAAATTGCTCTAAACACGCTCATTTTCGATCTAGATCGATTTTTTTTGACATTACGTATTCTATTTGACAAAAAAAAAGAAAATCTTTTTGTCCTGAAAATAAATCTAGATTTTTTCGTAGAGCAGGTTGTAAATACAATAGATTTGCACAAATACATTTGCACATCTGTAGTATGTTTCGTTTTCGTTAATATTTATTTAAAAATATGAAATTACATTTAATTTGAATATTTATATTTACGTTAGCGTTCTAGTTCGTTCTTCAAAGAAAAGTAAAGTGACGCTCGCCATATTTTAAATCAACGAACTCTGTTTTTGATCTTGAATACAATAATAGAAATATTAATACAATAGACCTTAAATAATAAATTTAAAAAGATAAGGTCTTTAACCGAAATCATACTGGTTCTTCCAGTTACTACATTTCGGCCATTCTGACGTTACGATCGACCCGATTGTGCAGGTATGGCTTCATGTTGAATGCAGCATAAACACTCTTAAACGGACGCTGAGATAACTGTTGTCCGGGAACATCCTCGATGACGTATCGATGGCCTGGCAACGTTTGCGAAACCTGATATGGTCCTTTGAATTGTGGCAACAACTTGTGATTCATACCTGGTGTCGTTACATAGTTTTTAATGTAAACATAATCACCGATTTTATAAACATACGCTTTTTTTCTTTTCCGGTCAAAATTTTGTTTATTTTTTAGAGAACCGTCTTTTATGTTTTCAATTACGTTCTTTCGAATATTAACCATTTCGCGTTCCGGCTCTTTATTTATAGATGCAACGTAACTTTCGATTTCATCATTTTTTTTCTTTGATTGATTCCGAATAGCGCAATAGATGGCTTCGTTTTAATACTTCGATTTAACGTATTGTTGACGGCAAATTCGGCTTCATTTAGGACTTTGTCCCATTGTTGATGTTTAGATAGGGAAGTTAATTTCGCTATAATAGTTCGAATATCACGATTAAAACGTTCGACTTGCCCGTTACTTTGAGGCGAATACGCGGCGGTGCGTACATGCTTAATGTTTAAATTTAGCAAAAAATCACGAAATATTTTTGAACCAGAGCATAAACCACGATCCGATACTATACGCTTTGGAACGCTTAACTGGTTAAAATATTGTTTTAAAGATTTTATAACTTCAGCGGTATTTGTCGTTTTAGTGTTAAACAACCGAAGGTATTTAGTAAAGCTATCGACTACAACGAGAATGTGTTTGCTATGTCGTTTCGTTTCAGCGAATGGACCAATGTGATCTATGTGTATGGTATCGAAAGGTTCATTACGTTTATCGTAAAGGTTTAGGAAACCTTCTTTACGTCCGTTTTTTGGCTGGTAAGTAATACAACTTAAACAAGTTTGAATAAATTCGTTGACTTTCTCTGTCATTTTCGCAAAATAATAGGATCGTTTAATCAATTCAACAGTTTTTGAAACGCCAACATGTCCTATTTCATGATACAAACGAATTATTTCGTTTTCCAATACAGCTGGTACGTACAAAAGTAATTTGTCATTCACTTTACGGTAAACAATGTTATCGCGTATTTCGTAAAGTGCTGGATTAACGTTTAAATATATTTCATCTCGAATTTGTTTTATAGTAGGATCGTTCATTTGGAAAATTGACAAACGTTGGGATAAGTTACACTCGTTAAGGATTAAAATATTAGGAATTCTACTTAGAGCATCGGCGTGTCGCAATTGAGTATTCGGACGGTGAACAATCTCATACGAATAGTTTTCTAATAGAAGAGACCATCGCATTATTCGATTATTGCTCGATTTTTTCTCAAGTGTTTGCTTAAGAGAATTACAGTCGGTAACTATTTTAAAATCAATTCCGTGAAGCTAAACGTGAAAACGTTGTAAGGCGTAAACTATAGCGAGTGTTTCCAACTCGAACGAGTGGTAACGGCTTTCTGCGTCCGAAGTACGCTTACTAAAGTAAAAAACGGGGTGAAAGTGGTTATCTTTTTGCTTCTGTAGCAAGATTGCTCCAAATCCACTTTGGCATGCGTCGGTATGTAACTCGGTTATTGCTTTATGGTTATATAAGCAAAGTACAGGATCGGTTGTCAGCTTTTCCTTTAGCAATAAGAAGGAATCGTACTCTTCTTTAGCAAATTTAAATGGAACGTTTTTTTTAATTTGTTCATATAACGGTTTAGCAATTGTTGAAAAATTAGGTACGAATCGTCTAAAAAAACTCGTTAATCCTATGAATCGGTGAAGTTCGTGCGTATTTCGTGGTATTGGATAATCTGTTATGGCCATTGTATGTCGTGCACTAGGACGAATTTGACTATCACTAATATCATACCCTAAATATTCTATTTGTCGTTTAAAAAACTTACATTTTGATAATTGTATTTGCAAACAATTTTGATACATTAGATTGAGAACTTTCTCGAGGATAGAAAAATGCTCGTCTATAGTGGTAGTAGCTATCAGTATATCATCGATATATACTATAACACTTCCTTCGTAAATAAGGTCTTTGAAAATGTCCGAGATAAACCTTTGGAAAACGGCGGGCGCATTACATAACCCAAATGGAGTTTTCAGGTATTCGTATTGTCCGTCTGGGGTTAAAAAGCTTGTATATCTAATAGATTCGCTAGACACTGGGATATGATGAAAACCCTCTTTAAGGTCGATTAACGAATATATATGTTTGCCTTGCAGTTTATCAATATTGTCATCGATTAATGGCAACGGAAATCTGTCTTTGATAGTAATTTTATTTAACTCGCGGTAATCTATGCAAAGACGCGGTGAACCGTTTCTTTTATTAACGAGAACAATTCGACTAGCATAATCGCTGTTGCTAGGCCGGATTATATTTTTATCTAATAGTGATTGAACCAAAGTTTTTACAATTTCGCGATCGTGTATCGAGAGTTTTTGCGATTTGTTATATACGTTTTTATCCGACATTAATTTAATTTTCATTTCGTGTTTTATTTTAGGCGCGTTTATAGGCGTTCGAGATAAGAAATTATGTATTATTTCTTCCGTTTTATTTACAATTTCGTTGTCACGCGCGACGTTATGTTCACATGGACCGATATCGTATGAAACACTGTTGTTTTTACATTCAAATTCAACATCAAGGATTTCGTTAAATAATGCAACAATACTTGCCCGTTTTTCTGCTTCAAACGTCGCAAATTCGATTATGTCCCCAGCATCGCCAGTCTCTAATTTAAAATTGACAGCAGGATCTCGCATAAATGATCTACCTAGTAGACAATCGAAGTCCATCGTTCCGTCATTGACCACTAAAAAAGAAATAGAAAAAATATCGACATTAATTTTAATATTACAATCTAATATTCCAAAAATTTCAAGTGGTGAGTAGTTGACACCTGTTAAGGCTACACCGTTGTACTTCCTCAATTTGACATTTGGCGGTACGTTCCTATTTAAAATCAAATTCACTGGACTTCCAGTATCGATGACAGCTGGTAGTTCTTTCCGTATTTGGTTTGACATATAAATTTCGATTGATAAATTAAATGGATTAGCGGCTTGTATAATTCCGATTGTTGTTGAACCTCGTACTGTTGAACCACTGCTTGGTCCTGCGTTTTGTAGAAATTGAGCTGAAGAATTTTGTCGGCAATTGGTTTCTCCTTTCGCGTGAACTCGTGTACACTTTGTGCATCTTTCTCTTCGCTGTGGTAATGGACAACTAGACGAAAAATGTCCAATTTCGAAGCAATTATAACATGAAACGTCTTTTCTCTCAGGTATTGGTTTCGCTTGTGTATTACTGGCTGAATCGATGGTTACTTTTTTGAAATTTTGACGATCACTTGTACTGTATTTAGAATTGCGTTGGAATTCTCGTTGGTTTGCTGGTTTATATCGTGTGTACAGTTGTATGCGTTCTCGTAAGTTATTTAGATCAGTTATTAAAGATGTTCGAAGAGGTCCTTGTAATTCGGGTTCGTTCAGACCGTTAATGATGTATGTGATCTTTGCCTGTGATGACATTGATACTTGACTGCTAATTGATAGCATTTCGTAATAATATGATATCAAATCCTTGTCGTTAGTTCGAATATTACGGCGTAATTTGTCATGAATATTCGCTTCGTTTACAATAATATTGAAGTTTTTCAAAAATTCATGACGAAACTCGTTTAAATTATGGATTTGATCTTGAACAACACGAAACCACATGTTTGAAGGGCCTTTTAATTTTGTTGTTAGTGCGATTAATATTATTCGTTCATCAATATTATAAATATCCCTTAACCTTTCGATTTTTGTAACAAATTCTAGCGCTGTTAATGAGGTTATGGATAACGGATCATAATCTGGTAAAACTTCTACGACATCACGAACTGAAAACCGTGTAAAAGAACTTTGTGCTTGTTGCACATCGTGATTAGGCGCAATTATAGATTGTATATTTGATGGTATAGTACTTACATGTGTACTCGGCAATGATTCTGGACTCGCGTTGCGTTCTCGTACATTTTCTTCTGCATGTTTTGTTGTTATTTGCATCGCCTGTAATAACCGTAATGCCAGCACGTTTTTCTTTCCATTTGTTGGTAAGTTTCTCCGTCTAAGTTCCGATTTAAGCTCGCTCACGTTCATTTTTTTGAGGTTAGATAAATAATTGACACTAAATTTTTCACGTGTTGGGTTTTTGATTTATATTTTAGTATCCCACTTCTGATATATTGTAGTATGTTTCGTTTTCGTTAATATTTATTTAAAAATATGAAATTACATTTAATTTGAATATTTATATTTACGTTAGCGTTCTAGTTCGTTCTTCAAAGAAAAGTAAAGTGACGCTCGCCATATTTTAAATCAACGAACTCTGTTTTTGATCTTGAATACAATAATAGAAATATTAATACAATAGACCTTAAATAATAAATTTAAAAAGATAAGGTCTTTAACCGAAATCATACTGGTTCTTCCAGTTACTACACATCTCTCAAAATTTGTAAACAAACAAAACGTCATTTATATTGCTTAATTTAAAATCCCCTAAATCCGTTCTATATATTTTACTTTAATAATTCATTATTGTGCAATTAAAAAGTGTGTTTAACACGCTCTTTAGGATGTAAAATTTATGCTTCCATCTTACAAATGAATTAAATTTCAATCGAAAAAAATTATTAACAGATGCGAAAGTAATTTTATTGTATAAATAACAGTTTACTATAATGAAAAACATTAAATAACATAATATAAATCACTTTATATTTATTTTAAATTAATTGTAGAATCTACCTATACAGCCTACAGAAAATCGATCGGTTTTGCTGAATATGCAGTTTCGCTTTCCAGTTTTCAGTTTGTGGAAGTGGAGTGGAATAAAAAAAACTCAGTAATCAGTTTGTGAGAGGCTGTTGTATTTACTACAACTGTATAATTAGTTAATTTATTTGTAGTGTTTAAAAGTAATATACCAATTTTGGTTGCGCTTTCAATTCGCTATAATCAATATTTTAATTAGAATTAAAGTTATATTCTAGATATAGATTTTAATAAAAACCATGACTGCGGGTAAAGTAAAATCTCCCGATATACGGGAAGGTGTTTTATATACACGAAATTTAATTTTACGTGCCACTTGTGCAGTTTATTTGATAGCATTTTTATCATTTTATCATCAAAGTGCAGGTAATTTATTATGTTAATTAACTTGTTTTGTTTTTCTAACCGGCCGGTTAAATTATATTTTTTGTTTATTGTTTTATTTATTTTTGTCATGGACCTTATTTTTAACTCAAAGAAGTCATTCTCCATCTCAACCATTTGCATATGTATTAATAAAATTTTAATTGATAGGAAGAAATCAAATAAAATGACAAAATTAAACAAATTTTTTATTTTTCTAAAGTTAAATTAATTTAAAAAAATTCAAAATCAAATCATTATGAATTAATTTATTATTTGTTCATCAATTTCTGTTTTTATAAAATGTTTATGCCATAATAATAGTAAACAAAATGATGTCATTAAAATAAATATTAGTTGGAATTGTTTAAATTAAATTAATAGCGAAGTTTTGTTGTGTATTGGGTTGTAACATAAATCAGTATGTAGTAGAAATATTTCGAAAAAATGACTGAAAGTTGCATAACAATATAGATTGGGAATAAGAATTTTGCTACAGCTATTGGGCAGTTATATGCATGAAAAGCAGTTATGCAATACTGCAATTAATTACCAAAACCAAATTTTATTGTTAAATGTTTACGTATTATAACGATTTAATATGTGATTCTAAAAATATTCATCGGTTTCCAGATGTCGTCCATCGGCAGTGTATGGTTTTGAATTGTTTATTTGTTTTGTTACTGTTCAAAAGATTTTGAAAAACTTGTTTTTTTTTTTTAAATATGACCTAAGTTAACAGTAATGCTTATATTTAACTGTTACCAAAATACTAACAGAATTTAATGGGTAAATAATATTTTGATATAATCCGCGTTCGATTTAAATGAAGTAACTGAATTATCTTTTATGCAAAGCAATTATTGTTTTTTCAGTAAATTCAATTATTTCAGTCAAATCGAACGCACCAATAGACATGACATTGTTCCAATCATTGAAATTGAACAAAACATTAAGAAAACAAAATTTCTTAGATTATTTTTATTTACATAACAAATGATTGTAATTAGATATTTGAAAATTATATTATTTTGCTTTTATTATTATTCATATATATGACCTTTATCGTTTTAATTTGTTTATCTTGTATTAAAGTAATACGGTAAAATTAAATATTATTTCTTTTCGAAATTTGAAGCTCATCTAAGAATATTAAATATAAATGAAGATTAAATTACAATCAATGTTTTTTCTATATTAATTTCAGGTCTGTTTGGAAATGATGGCATATTACCAGCTCGTACGCAGCTTGATAATATTGGAACTGTAAAAATCTCCGCAATGCATAAAAAGCCAACACTTCTTCATTTATCATCATTTTTGGGATTGGATACTGCATATATGATTGATTTATTGGCACTTCTAGGGGCATTGATTTCATTCACCGGATTCGTATCGCAGAAATTCTGTCTTCTCCCAACATTTGCTGCATTATGGTCTCTATATTATTCACTTGTTCAAGTTACACAATCATTTACAAACCAAGCTGATCATTTGTTATTAGAAGCAGGAGCAATTGTTATTATATTAGCCCCACTAAATTGCCACAAAAAACGCAGTTCGGTTGATAATATTGGGTTGGTTATGTTACGTTGGTTGTTATTCAGATTTTTATTCGCATCCGGAGCTGTAAAATTGGCTAGTGGTTGTCCGTATTGGTGGAATTTATCAGCGCTTTCGAATTATTTCGAAACAATGCCGTTACCAACGCCTCTTAGCTGGTATGCATTTCATTTACCGGAAATATTCTTGAAATTAAATGTAATTTTTGCACTTTTGAGTGATTTGATTTGTCCATGGTTGTTTTTCTTTCCGAATCGTGTGGTTCGACGTTTCGCATTTTATTGGCAAGTTTTCCTACAGTTTCACATCATTATAACAGGCAATTTTGGTTTACTAAATTTCCTTATTGTTGCGCTACTTTTCTCTCTTTTGGACGATACACATTTCTTTGAGAAGAAAACAAAAACTAAAGATATATTTGGAACGCTATTCACAATATTGCTATTGGGAGGAATATTATTTGGAGTTTATCACTATTTTGGAGTTAAATTACATAATGGAGAATTATCAGCAAAAGTTTCATTCACAAAACAAGAATATTTAGAAGTTTTAAAGAAAATGATCAAAGTATCGCCATTGGTAGCCGCTGTTACAATTGTTTCAACATTTTTAAATACTTTAATTTCACATCCATCAATAACACAAACTTCTTCAATGTTCAAAAAAATTTTACCGATAATAAATGTAATAGTTTTTACGTTAATCGCAATTGCATTAATAGGAATCTCAATTGTGCCACACAATAATTTACAAACTTCAACAAATATAACAAATACACAGTTGGGTCAAATTTATAAAAGAGTTAAACATTTGAATATTGTTAATGAGTATGGTTTACATCTTCGTAAAGTTAGACCAGAGAGATTAGAAATTGTGTTGGAGCATGCAAATCATATCGAAGGACCATGGATTGAATATGGGTTTCAATACAAGCCGTGGAACGTAAATCATTCTCTTCCACTGTCTGGACCATATTTGCCACGATTAGATTTTAAATTTTGGGATGCATCAGTTAGCAATTACAATGATCAGTTATGGGTTTCATCATTAGCATATCGATTGCTTCAAAATAATCGGTTTGTCTTGCAATTGCTTGGTGTACGTTCACCAATTGAACCAGCACCAAAATTTGTTCGAGCATCAACGTATAAATTTAAATACACTTCTTGGAATGAACGAAATAATCCGGCTTATTGGAAACGTCAAAAAGTTGGCGAATTTTTTGCAGCTTACTCATTGGATCATGGGGCACTGTTATCATTTTTGAAAAGCTTAAAAATTTTACCAACTTACAAGGCGCCACCAGTTAAAAATGAAATTCTAAAAACAATTTTAGATTTTATTAGGTAACTATGTTTTGTTTTCTGTATTATATTCTAGAAATTAGTGTTTCATTTAGGTTATCCCGTAATTTTATCAGATAATCAAACTAAAACTAATTAGCTTGTAACAAAGTGTTTCCATTTGATCTTATTTCAATTTTAAAATAAAATTTGTCTTGAATAGAGGAAAGAATAAAGGACCGAAGAAAATAAAACAAGAGGTAAAAAACAAATTTTTGTTTCAGATTAATTTGTAAGAAAAAACTAAAATTTTGTTGCTAGTATAGTGCTAACTCAAAAAGTGGCATATTACTTGATCATGTGAGGTACTGTTTCGTCATTGATTAAAACCCATGAAGATAAATGGAGTCTCATTTCTTCTCTTAAATCCTTGACTTAAATTACTTTCAAATATCACTCTAGCGACATACAATTACCAAAATTATGTGGATGCGTCTCTATACGTTAATATTATGTATTAACTTTTGTTTTTGTATCAAAAATCTATTGAGTTTAAATTCATTTGTTTTATTCTAGAAACCATACATACACACTTGAAGGAAGTGTCCTATTATTTGGAGTCTTGACAGCTGCTCTCGCAATAGTTGCAACGCAAAAAAATTAAATTAGAAAATATTTTGAAATCTTAAACAATAATTATTTAATTTCTTTTAGTTAACAAGAATCTATTTATTTTTGAATTAGATGATTATTCTTTATTCGGAAAAAAAGAAAACAAATTTTACTTAATAAAACTTATTTGTATCTTAAAATAATACTCTCGAACTGAAAGCAAAAAAATTATGTAATCGTGTTTTAGGATTAAGTTAATAAGAATATCACTTTTTTGTAGTTAAAAGTAAGTTTTATTAATTATATTATTTTTTATCTATGTCATAATTTTTTAATCACTTAATTCTAAGATTATAAATTAATAAAAATAATGTAAAGTTGTTAATAAATACAATAGTTTTATTGCAAATTTCTTAAAAAGTCTGTTGAAACTGTAACCTATCAACAATGTGAAAGAAATTCCACATTTGCTTCCCGGGCTTGGATTTGAAATTCCCGCGCTTGGATTTGAAATTCCCGCGCTTGGATTTGATTATCTGTGTGTCTATTATGGGTGTCGATTCTGATCGGTTTTGTCAATTATTTATCAACGTTTATTTATTTATTATTAACAATATACATAAAGGCCATAGCCCATAATAATGTACAGTAGAACTAAACTAAAGAAAAATAAATATAATTCAATCAAAATCCATTTAGCATAAATTCATTAGTATTAAGTAGTAATTAATTTAATATACATCAATTCAATAGTATGAAAAGGTCAGCATAAAGCTTACCACCGGCAAACTCCTATGCTGGACAATATTGGATCTGCATAAGAGTTGGAGGCATATCATCTAAGTTAGAAAGCATAAACCGGTAAAGCTTAGTGAAATTTAGCAATAAGGCCATGGCCCACAATATTGCACAGGAGAAAATGATAGGCAACAAACCTCAACTTGAACCAGGAGACAAGGCAGAGAGTCCAGGAGAGAACCAGTAGTAGACGTCATGCAAAAAAAGAGAAGTGGATAAGATATTAGGAGAAGATAGTTCTATAACAGAAAAAGCTCAGGTAGGTTATTAGTAAAATAGAAAATTTGAATTGAAAGGAGCAAGAGGATATAGGGCGGGAAGAGGAGAAGGAAAGGGAAAGAGGGGGAGGGAGGGGGGGGATAGGAGAGGATTTAGGATATTGTAGTCCCAGTAGAAAACAAACATCAGACAGCAGGCAGGTAGAAGGTCAAAACAACAGTGCACCATAACACAACATGATTCGACGATATCGACAGTAAAATTAAACAGTCGCAAGGGGCAGCGAGTTAAGGTGGTCAATCAGCCGCTTTGTGAAAAGAAACGGGGATAAGTTAAACCTCTTTAGGGACTGTGGCAATGAGTTAAAAAGCTTGATGACCCTTACGGAATAGGACTTTGCCCAAAGATCACAACACACCCTTGGTAGAACAAAATTGTGCTGCCGTCTGGAACTTCCCATTACAAACCACCTCAGTAGATACGAAGGAGACTGAAACTTGACAAGGCGATAGAAGTGAGAAAGGAGTCGCACACTGGCATGGTCTGCAAAGGAAGTCCCAAGAAGATCGTGGACAAAGGGGGATACATGATCCCTAGGCTTTAAGTTGTAAACAAATTTAGTAGCATAGTTGAAGGCTCGCCGCAGAACCATGAAGGTATCATTCGTAGAACCAGACACAACTTCGAGGCCATAGTCAACAAGGGGGAGTATTAATGACAGTACCAGCTGCTTTCTTATATGAAATGGCAAGTAACAACTCACACTACGTAGCCTCCTAAGGACACCAGTAATTTTACCAGCGAGTGAGTTTACATGCAGCTTCCAATCCAACCTGTCATCAAAGACAACTCCTAGATTTTTCGCTTGAGATGAGAAGGGTATGACATCACGGCCCATCTGAATGGATGCGCTGTTGGTGGCTGCTCGAAGGCAGTAATTGTAGAGCAGTGCTTGCGACTTGGTAGGATTTAACGAAATCCGATTTTCAAGGGCCCACTCCAGAATAGACTTGAGATCGCTATTAATTTCTTCAACACAGCCATGTAAATTAAACCGGGGCCTAGCATGAAGAAGCTGAACATCATCAGCAAAAAGATGAACCATAGAGAAGCGACAGGACTTAGCAATATCATTGATAAACATTGAAAACAACAGGGGTCCCAAAATGGAACCCTGCGGAACACCCTTAGCAATGGGAAGAGCATCAGAGATAACATCCAGAGAGCAAACAGACTGATACCTCCCTGTTAAGTATGAATACATCAAATTGCAAGCACTGGAGGAGAATAAGAATTGAGTCTTGAGCTTAGCCACCAGAAGAGAGTGATCCACCGAGTCAAAAGCCTTGCTGAAGTCAAGTAGCAAGAGAATAGACAGCATCTTCTTATTAGTGTTGAATCTTATTTGGTCAGAGACATCCAACAATGTCGAAGTTGTATTATGCCGCTTTCTAAAACCAGACTGCCTACTATACAGTAGGTTGGACTTAGCTATATGGTCAGAAATTTGTACATAGATGAGTCGCTCAAAAACTTTTGACAAAACTGGCAAGATGCTAATGGGACGAAAATCAGTACTATTTTTTTTGGGGATAGGAAGCACCTTGGCCAGTTTCCAGGCCGCTGGAAAACGACCCACCATGATAGAATAGTTAATGATGTGACAGACATGGGGAACTAGAGAAGGAAATATTAATTTCAAAAATTTAAGGGTAATATTGTCAAGACCAGCAGCATTTGAGCCAATCATGGAGAAGGCCGCCTCCACTTCATCGTGTGAAACAGGCTGGAATAGAAAGGAGCATTCGGACTCAGGGAGACCAATATCAGACCTGACAAGAGGAGGAAATTGATTTGGGCTGACAAATGACTTGTTAATCTGATTGAGTTCAGCCTCACTGAGGGACTCAGAGTCCTCTTGGGACTTGATCAGGCCAATATTCCTAATCTTTCTCCACAGATCATTCATCGAATCAGTTGGACTAAACAATTTAGTTCCGAGATCAATTTTCGCCCTGCGTATCATTGATCTAAAGCGGTTACGGTAAGAACAGTAAGAGTCCCAGTTATACTGGGAGCCATCATGAAGATAAGCCGCATAAGCAAAGTCACGCAGGGCTTTAATATTACGCATCTCTGACGTGAGGACGATAGTAGTCACTTTCTGTCCACTCACAGAAACAGTTGGAACAAACCTGCAAAAGAGCGATAGCAGAACTTCATTTAGGTAGTCGAGCTTTTGATCAATGTCAGTAGAAGAATAAAGTGGATCAAAGTCCAACGAATTGAGCTCGAGTAGCAGGGCCTCAATGTTGGTATGACCGTAGTCTGGCACACTCTTCCGAGCAATATAGTTGTCTTTACTGATGGCAAGCGACAAGGTAATAAGGGCATGGTGAGAGATACCTGGTACCCAGAACTGATTGCTTTCTTTCACAAGTGAGCTATCACTAGTCATGAAAAAGTCTATGCAGGAGCCAGATGATATGCTTGTCAAATTTGTAGTACCGACACGAGCATGATGTGTTGGACAGCTGTTAGTTACTAAGGTCATGTCAAGCCTCTCACAGAGACTATTGCAGATTGCTAGAGAAGAAGAGGACAGCAGGTTAGTATTGAAGTCACCGACCACCGTAACAACCGGGTATCGAGTACTGAATTCGGCAAGAACTTCCTCTATAACATTAATACCACCCGAGGGGAGATATGTGACAGCAACAAGCATAGGCAGACCCCCTACAATAACCTGAACCAGGAGCATCTCAGCTTCTGGGGTAAGATAAGAGTGGACAAGTTTGGATTGAAATTTACGGCTGACATACAGGGCCACACCACCACCACGTCTAACTGGTCTATCTAGTCTGTGGATACGATAACCCTCTATAGCAACAGCAGCATTGGACGTATATTGTTTGAACCAGGTTTCCGACACAGCAACCAGGTCAAGGTGACTATGCTTTACTATGTGCCTTACTTCATCAAGCTTAGTCGAGTTGAGTCTGGGATTTAGACTTTGTGCATTGAAATGGCCAATGTTAAACTGGTTCACAAGACGGTGCATGGTGTTAAAAATTGTGCTATGTGCACCAGTTGACCGATCCATGGGGCTATCTGGCATAAAAGCAATGGCAAAAAGAAAGCCTGGGACAACAGGGGTGGGGGAGGGAAGAGGATAGGGGGGAATTAAAGGTTACATGTTTAACAAAAATAAAAATTTTAAGGATAAAGTAAGAGATCAAACAGACGCACAGTGCAGGATGCAGAGAAAAGGAAAAATAACAATAATTTTCAGGAATAAAATAGCAAAAACAGGATTAAAGCCTGTCATCATTCGGAGATAGGAAACTGGGTCTGCAGAGACTGGAGGTCATCTGTATCAAACGGTAGTCCACTCCTAGGTACGATGCGAACCGATGCCAAACCCACACGAAAGCTGACAATCAGCATTTTTTTCTTAATCACACGTGAATACTTAGCAAGAGCAGCCAGCCTAGGTGGTAGATTATCATTGAGGTATATGGCAGATTGAACATTGATATCAGGAAAAAGATCCGAAATCATTAACCTCTTTCCCCTGAGGTATTTTGCCATAATGTTATCACGAATATGGGTATGAGACATGGTAGCAACAGCGGAAGTCTTGCCCTTATTAAGCCATCTACAACTAATGATCAGTGTTTTGTCAAAGGTTACTTCACAGAATTTGAATATCTTAGCAACTGTGTCCAGGAGGTCAAGACTAGAATTAGGGAGACCAGAAATGATGATGTCATTTCTTCTTTGCAATCTGAGGAGCCTCAAATTATGCGACTCAAGGGATGACACACGAGAAGCAAGAGAGGAATCGGGGGCCGATACATTAAGTTGATCATCAGTCTTACGCTTGAGATCAGTAAAATCTGCTTTGAGAGAAGAAAACATAGCTGTGCATTCAGCAACAGAGGCTTTAGTACTAGACCAGTCAAGCGTTGAGGTTTTAATAGTATCAGATAATTTTTGAAGTTCAGATAAAAAATTTGCATGTTGTTTGCGAAGATCAATGATCTCCTGGGCAAAATTTTTGTGAGCTTCCTCACAATGAGAGCGAAGAGAATTTTGACTGGAGATCTGAATTCTCATAAGCGCTACAGGATCCCCACTAATTCTCTGACAGGTCACACAAAGCCATTCTTTAGTCTTGTCACTCTGATACTCCCTAACAATACTCGCAGACAACCCAGCACACTTGAAATGGGACCACTTGGCACAAATGTCACAAGAAATTCCATCCGCCACCCTTTTGTCACAGGTCAGGCACATTCCACCCGCTTCAGCCCTTGGAGGCATAATGGTATCAAAAACAAATAGTTGTTGTAACAACTTGAAAATAGTTGAAACTTCTCCACAGTCAAACAAGGTTCCCAGTAGAGTATAGTTGACAGTCTCCAATTTAAGCAGATCCAATATTATCTAAAAAAAAAAGAAAACGTAATTAACAATGAGTCAAATATTATATTATATTGAAACGACAGCAACGATTTAGAGATTATCATCCATTAATTGAATATTAGCCAGATATAGTTGCGCCTGTTGTCATCAGACAAATTTGATATTCAGATTAACAACAGTGGTTGTTGGAGTATCAATAATAGAATCAGCTTCTGTTGGTTGAATATATAGATGACTTGAATTCAAGCAACCAAATTAAATTTTAATGTTAACAACGGTTGTCTTGATAGGTAAAGATGAATTGTGGCACTATTTATTTACTGTTGTTAATTTCATTACTGATGTTAATTCAGGTTGAAATATTTAATTTAATAGTAACACACAATGATGATTTCAGATGTGATTAATAATTTCAGCAATTTAAGATGAGTTGTAACGATGAAGTATTTACTGTTGTTGATTGCGTTACTGATGTTAATTGGGTTTAAATGTTTAATTTAATAGTCGTACACAATGATGGTTTCAAATGCGATTAACAATTTCAGCAATTAAAATGAGTGGTAACGATGTAGTAAGATTGAAATTCAATAGCAGCACACCGCCATGACAGTAGCCACTAATGAATACTGGCACCTTTGATTACTGACACTTATATACTTTATTAATGTTGATTGCAGATTTATATGATAAATTGTTTACTGATTTATATGAATGCAAATATGATTAATAATTTCAACAGTTTGAAATGGGTTAAAGATTTAATTTAATTAAGTTTTAATGTTTAGTTTAATAGTTCACACACAATGATGATTTCAGATGTGATTAATAATTTCAGCAACTTAAAATGAGTTGTAACGATCTAGTTTAATTGAAATTCAACAACAGCACACCACTATGACAGCAGCCACTTAAAAATGCTGGCACCTTTGACTACTGGCACTTTCACTTTATTAATGTTGATTGCAGATTTGTATGTTAAATTTAATAGACACAATAAATATAAATGATGAACTGACGAAAATCTAAAAACTGATTTACTGCACTGAAGACTGTTTAGGCATTGTTGTTGATTTCATTACTGATGTTAATTCAGGTTGAAATATTTAATTTAATAGTAACACACAATGATGATTTCAGTTGTGATTAATAATTTCAGCAATGTAAGATGAGTTGAAACGATGAAGTATTTACTGTTGTTGATTGCGTTACTGATGTTAATTGGGTTTAAATGTTTAATTTAATAGTCGTACACAATGATGGTTTCTAATGCGATTAACAATTTCAGCAATTAAAATGAGTTATGACAGCAGCCACTAATGAATACTGGCACCTTTGATTACTGACACTTATATACTTTATTAATGTTGATTGCAGATTTATATGAGCAATTAAAATGAGCCATGACAGCAGCCACTAATGAATACTGGCACCTTTGATTACTGACACTTATATACTTTATTAATGATGATTGCAGATTTATATGATAAATTGTTTACTGATTTATATGAATGCAAATATGATTAATAATTTCAGCAGTTTGAAATGGGTTAACGATTTAATTTAATTAGGTTTAAATGTTTAGTTTAATAGTTCACACACAATGATGATTACAGATGTGATTAATAATTTCAGCAACTTAAAATGAGTTGTAACGATCTAGTTTAATTGGAATTCAACAACAGCACACCACTATGACAGCAGCCACTTAAGAATGGTGGCACCTTTGACTACTGGCACTATCACTTTATTAATGTTGATTGCAGATTAGTATGTTAAATTTAATAGACACGCACAATGAACAATAACTTCAGGTAGTAATAAATACCTTCTTCATTATGACCAAAAAATTCAGGAAATTTAATTATTAACAATTCTGGTTGCTTCAAAATTTAATGCTTGATTTATTAAGTTTAATATTTTAACTTTAATTTTTAATTTATTGATTAACGAGGTGTTTAAACTTTAAAATAATGAAATCTTTTAATAGCGACAGTAAAAAGCGGCACTTTTACATAGCTGATGTTGATTGAAAACTAGAAATTTCGATGTGAAAGCACATGACATTACTTTAGTTGTTTAATTTAATGTTTAATTATAACTTAGCTTTAAATGTTTAATTAAAATGTCACACACAATGTTGAATGCTAATACATTTAATAATTTCAGCAATTTGGTATGAGTTCACGATGAAAATTAATATTAAATAGCAACGCACCGCCATTAGATGTTTAACACGTAACTTTAGATGTTTAGCTGATGTTCAATTATGATTAAGCGCCATGACAGACAATAAATATAAATGATGGACTGACGAAAATCTAAAAACTGATTTACTGCACTGAAGACTGTTTAGGCATCTCTATTCCATTATTTCCATAAAAAAGAAACAATTATATATAATTAATTTTAGTTGCTCCTAAGAGGAAACAATTGCACAACCTTACACGTCAAGCGACGAATGACAAAAGAAAATACAAAATAGTTTAGACAAAATAAAATTTTGTTTTTACTCGATTTACACAATACAACAACTAAATAATAAACGTTTGTCTGAAAGAAATTAATATAATTTAAATGTATAAAACATTCTTGTGAAAAATTCGTTTAAGAAAATCTAGAAGATGTAGCGATAGGCACTGTTCGGAAAGATATAAAATTCGTATATGAAGTACTCTTGGTGGCGATTCTGATCGGTTTTGTCAATGTTTTGTCTAAAATTTGTCTAATGCTCCACAAAATATTTTGGCAATCGAGCAAAAACCACGGGTAGCGAAAATCCGAAACGTCCACGCCGTGCTACCTGGGTAACGCTAACAGAATTAGGTTGGTGTAGTTGAGAGGGGCAGAGTAAATACTGCTTATACTCAATGATTCTGCACCATGGCGAGTCATTGGCGCCATAAAACCAATGCAACTCAAGCGTCTGTTCTCCATGTTAGGGGCGGCTTGGAGCGGGCGTCTGTCTTGGATCAAGCGGCTCGCTATATAAATGTGTAGAAAGCGTCTGTTCTCCATGTTAGGGGCGGCTTTCAGTGGGCGTCTGTCTTGGATCAAGCGGCTCGCTATATAAACGTGTAAAAAGGTTGTTTCTGGTGACCTTAAGATGCAGAACGAACCCATTCACGAAAATTTGGGTTGGGCGAAGGGCTAACACCCCATTTCCGTAAAAAAATTATTGTCATGAATTCTGTACACAGGCCTCGGAATATCTCGGATTCATTATTGGAACGACCTCGGAAACTGTACCCGGACTACGATTTAAAAATGGGAACCTGGAACGTGCTTAGCCTCAGAAGACCAGGAGATCTCCTAAAACTCACTCAACAAGTCGAGAGCTACACACTGGATATAGTGGCATTACAAGAACTAAGATGGCCAGGCAGTGGAATCCATGAAACAGCGAAAGGATACACTCTGTATTATTGCGGTCATCAAAACGGAGGAGAATTTGGAGTTGGCTTTCTTATACACCGTCGCGTGAATCAGCATGTTATCGACTTCTGCCCTATTAATATGCGGTTATGCACACTGAGAATCCGCACGCAAAAATTCAATGTAACGATCGTCAATGCTCATGCACCTACTGAAGATAAAGCAGATGATATTAAAGACCTGTTCTTCCTAGAACTCGAGGAAGTCATCAATAACATCCCGCGGCACGATATAAAAATCGTGGTAGGTGACTTTAATGCTCAAATCGGTAGGATTGCAGAACTTAAAACACATATCGGCCCTAACAGCTTGCATCATACCAGCAACAATAACGGTTTTCGCGCAGCCGAGCTGGCCATGATGTATGATCTAGTAATTTCCAGCACTTTCTTCCCTCACAAGAGAATTCACAAGGCAACGTGGAAATCAAATGACGGAAGAACGGAAAATCAAATCGATCACGTCATGATCTCTAAGAGACACTCTACAAGTATAACTGACGTTCGATCATACAGAGGTGCTGATATGGACACCGATCATATGCTTGTCATCTTTAAGTACAAGTGCAAGTTGTCATCCACATTTAACAGACAAGCAAAAAAGACCGTGCGCTGGAATGTCGAAGCATTTAAACATCCGGAAACGCTGAATAGATATCAGGAAATAATAACACAAAACATAGAAGAGCATGACATCTCTTCTGAGATGCCATTAAACATACAAGAAGAATGGCAAACGCTTCAATCAACCATTATAGCCGCAGCACAAACTACAATCGGAAAACGACCACCGAAATCACACAACGAATGGTTTGACGACGAGTGCCGCCAATCCGTTGAAAATAAACAAAAACTGCGAGAAAAATGGTTAACAAGGAACACCCGAAGCTCCCAAGCTGATTATCTATGCGCCAGGAAAGCCTCAGCAAAACTTCTACGTAAAAAGAAACGCGAACACATGAAGAGCTGCATCGAAAACATCAACCAACATGCGGCCAACGGAAATTCAAAAGAGTGCTTTGCCAATGCACGAAATCTGACCAAAGATTTCCACCCAAGATCTACAGCCATCAAAAATGTAAATAATGAACTTACAACAAGTGAACGTGATGTGCTGGCAGTGTGGCGATCCCACTTTCAAGACCTACTGAATAGGACGAACGAAGTTCATCCTATTCGAGCAATTGCTCCATCAACTGAAGAGATTTTTGTCCCTTACCCAGCAATAGAAGAAGTGGAAGCTGCCATTAAAAAACTGAAAAATGGCAAATCACCAGGTTTCGATGGAATTCCCGCAGAACTTCTGAAAAATGGAGGAGCAGCTCTGGTCTCACGTATATACGATCTGATTCTTGCAATCTGGGACCAAGAAGAACTACCTGATGAATGGAAAACAGCTCTCATTGTTCCGCTACATAAGAAAGGTGACCGTTTAAAGTGTGAAAATTATCGTGGCATCGCACTGTTGAACACTGCATATAAAATACTAGCTAATGTTGTACTTGCTCGACTCATCCCGTTCGCCGAATCTATCATCGGTGACTATCAGTGTGGTTTTCGTCCCAACCGCTCAACCACAGATCAATGTTTTACATTAAGGATGATTCTGGAAAAATGTTGGGAGTACAACATCAGCATTCACCAGCTCTACGTTGATTTCAGGCAAGCATATGATAGTATCATCCGCGACAACCTCTGGTCCGCACTCATATGCCTTGGTATCCCAGAGAAACTTGTTTCTCTGTGTAAACTCACAACATCGGGATCAAATTGTAGAATAGTAATCGAAGGGTCAGTTTCTGATCCTTTCGATATAACATCAGGTGTTCGACAAGGTGATGCACTCGCGCCCGTACTATTTAATTTGGCGCTGGAGTACGCGATAAGAAAAAGCCGAATTGAGACACAAAACTGCATATATAACAAATCTAGTCAAGTTCTTGGCTACGCAGATGATATTGTGCTTCTCGGACGTAGAACAAGCGATATTAAGGATAGTCTCTCTCAGCTTGAAAGAAATGCTAAACGGCTTGGATTATGCATCAACACCAGCAAAACTAAAGTGTTAACAACATCTAAGAACATACCTCCCGGAAATCTGGATACTGGCGACTATGAAGTGGAACGCGTGGAAAACTTCAAATACCTCGGGTCTGTAATAACATCGTCAAATGACATGCAGGCAGATATCAAAGCCCGTGTCTCTGCCGCATACAGAGTTTTCTACGCATACTCAAAACTTCTGCGATCAAAACATCTTTCGCGGTCGTGTAAACTCACACTTTACAAAGCATTGATACGACCTGTGCTTACATTTGGAAGTGAAAGCTGGACACTGACTTCCTCCGATTGTAGAATTCTATCAACATTCGAGAGGAAAGTCATACGAACAATTTATGGTCCATGTAAAGTTGCTGAGAATCAGTATAGAATCCGAATGAATCATGAAATCAGACAGCTTCTTGGAGGCTGCGATGTAATCGGATTCATTAAATCCAACCGGATTAGATGGTTTGGTCATGTAGAAAGGGCTCCATTGGAAAGAATGATAAAAAAAGCGTCCCAACAACAACCAGCTGGTGTTCGTCGAAGAGGAAGACCTAGACAACGCTGGCGTGATGACATCATCCAAGACCTTCGTGATATAGGATGTCGAAACTGGGGTCAACTGGTCATGGAACGAGATGATTGGAAGCTGGTGGCACAGACGGCAAAATCCCTTCATGGGATGTAAACGCCAGAGAGAGAGAGAGAGCAAAAACCACGCAATATATATATATATATATATATATATATATATATATATATATATCTATATATATATATATATATATATATATATATATATATATATATATATATATATATATATATATATATATATATATATATATATATAGATATATATATATATATATATATATATATATATATATATATATATATATATATATATATATATATATATATATAATATATATATATATATATATATATATATATATATATATATATATATATATATATATATATATATATATATATATATATATATATATATATATATATATATATATATATTAGACTGGTCGTTAAAAACTAAATCTTCCGAGACGCCCCCTAGAAAAATTCTTTGTGGTCAAAAAACCACAACGGCATTATTTTTTTTTGTTTTAAATCAAAAGAACACGTGCCGCAAAATCGTCGAAGTTGATTTTTTGAAAAATTCGTAGATTTTTTCAAATATCTCATAAAATATGCAGATGTCAAAAAAAATCACTTAACCTTTTTTGTAGGAAATTTAATTCTCTACAAAAAAGGCCCAAGTCATTTTTTCCCGAAAACGTATAGTTCTCATGATATTTTGAAAATGAACTTGTAAGTTTTCGTAATTTTTAAAAAACATAAAAAATAAAGATGACGAAAAAGTTCTAATTTTCTTCTTATGCTATAGAATGAAATGTATAAAAAAATAATCAAAACAAAAAAAATCAAAATTAGTACTTTTTCGTCGAAATTTTCATCATTTGGTTTTACGAGTTTCGAAGAATTTCAAGTTTTATTTCAAAATATCATCAGAAATATAGGTTTTAGGAAAAAAATGACCTGGACCTTTTTTGTAGAAAATTAAATTTCCTACAAAAATGGTTATGTGATTTTTTTGACATCTGCATATTTTATGAGATATAACCAATTTTATCAAAAAATAAACTTCGATGATTTTGCGGCACGTGTTCTTTTGACTTAAAAAAAAAAAAATTAGTGCCGTTGTGGTTTTTTGACCACAAAGAATTTTTCTAGGGGGCGTCTCGCAAAATTTAGTTTTTAACGACCAGTCTAATATATATATATATATATATATATATATATATATATATATATATATATATATATATATATGTAGAGAAAAAGTTAACCTTTGTAATCAATATATAAACTATTAAAGAAAAACGTTATTTAATTTAAAGAAAATTGATGCGCTATAATTCAATGTTTATTTCAGACTGACTTTACATATTGCTTTTTCCTTAAAATAAATGTTACAATTGTAAATATTGAATGAGAATTTATATCAGGAGAGAGTGAGAGAAATTTAGAAATTATACAATTCCTACACGGCCGTCCTGCATTGGCTACCGACCTCGGAGTCATTAAATCCTAAGAAACCGCTTTCACCTAGACTGCTTGACACCATATTCTCCATGTCTTGATCTGCACTTTGTTCTTCAGTGTTAACACCAGGATCTACGTCATTGTTCATCTCACTTGTGGCATGGTTTTGTGAATTGATATTTTCTTCGCCGTCTTCATCGTCTGACATTCCAATGTAATATCGCTTCATCAACTCTGCTGACACTGTCGTAGACTGTGGACCTTCACTGTCACTGGTCTTCCTCACCTCATAACGGTCGTTCGGTAGAACTCTCCCAATTTCGTATGGCCCAAGAAACTTTGGCTGCAACTTTAATCCACTACCATATTGTGTCCTCTTGATGACAACCGCATCTCCAAGTTTGTATCGTGGTGCTTGTTGTCGCTTACGATCATAACTTCGCCTGTTCTCGTCTTGTATTTTCTGAATTTGTATACGGGCCTCATTTCGCATAATCCCACGTTCATCATCGAACAAATTGGCTGCTTCAACTTCCAAAACTTCACGCACTTGCATATCCCCAGATCCTCGCATTTTCACACCAAACAACAGCTCAAAAGGTGTACGATTAATAGATCGATGAAAAGTGTTGTTGATGTAACGTTGAACACGATCGACATATTTCCACCAATCTGCAGGATTTTCAAACGACAACTTAGCCAGAACCGGAATTATAACCCGGTTGATTCGTTCAACTTGGCCGTTTCCAGTTGGTACTCCAGTGGTGATGGTATGGTGCTCAATTTGCTCATCTTTGCAGTACTCGCGAAAATCTCCTGAAGTGAAAGCACTACCCTTGTCAGTTATAAGATGCTTTGGATTCCCAAAATTCTTTTTCTGAATTTCCAGTTTGGCAATCACCTCTTCTGTTGTTGTACTTCGTGTGGGGTAAAGCCAAACAAATTTTGTGAAACCATCAATAACACATAGAACGTATTTATACATTTTTCTTGACGCCGTTAGATGCCCCAGGTGATCAACGTGATAAGTATTGAGTGGTGCATCGCCTTTTGGAATTGGATTGAGGAGCCCGTCTTGTTTTCCTTCTTTTCGGTTAATCAGTATGCAGCGGACACAGTTCTTGATATAAGACACAACTTTCTCGTCCATTTTCGGAAAATAAAACTGCCGTTGAATCATTTCTACAGTACGTTGTTTTCTAAAATGACCTTGCTCATGACAAGACCGGATTACCTCAGTTTGCATTGCTTTCGGAACAACTAAACAGTCGTTGCCTCTATAATTTTTAAAAATAATGCCATTAATTTTTATATAATTATCATACGCACCTAAATTTAGCTGCTTGGCAACTATGCTCAGATATTCATCATCCTTTTGTGCTACTTTAATCCTTTTAGTGACATCATCTTCCAGTAAACAGACGACTGGACAACGGGAAAGAGCATCTGCATGACGCATCTTGTATGACGGACGATGCTCTAACTCGTACTGAAACTCTTGCAAACAAAGAACCCATCCAACAATACGAGATGAGAGTTCCTTTCTTTCCATAGTGCCTTTAAATGCAGCACAATCGGTATAAATTTTAATTGGAACACCCAGCAGATATACTCGAAATTTCTTTAAGGCACTGACGACAGCCAGCACCTCCAACTCGTAGCTCGAATACTTTTCTTCAGCTGAAGAAGTTTTGCGACTGTAGTATAACACAGGATGCATTTGCTGATCATCTGAATTTTGCTGGATTAAAACTGCACCAAATCCAATTTTACAGGCGTCTGTGTGAAGTTCGGTTTTTGCAGTCGGGGAATAGATTTGTAACACAGGTTTCGTTGTTAAGATTTGCTTCAGCCGTTCCAACGCTCGTCTCCCCTCGTACCCAAACACAAACTCGACATTCTTTCGGAGCAAGTTTGTCAATGGTTTTGCTATTTCTGCATAGTGACTCACAAACTTACGAAAATAGCCTGTAAGGCCCAAGAACTGTTGAATCTGCAACACATTTCTAGGTTCGGAAAATTTCTCAATCGCAGCTGTTTTTGCTTTTGAAGGTTTCACCATACCACCTTCAATATCGTAGCCCAGGTACTCGACCCGCTTTACCAAAAACTCACACTTTGGCCACTTAATATCAAGACCATTTTCTTGTGCAACCATCAAAACGGCCTTCAGATTATTTACAGCTTCTTCCTCTGACTTAGCTAATATGATTAAATCATCCATGTAGACACAAACCATTTTTTGAATACACAGCTCTCGGAAAATGGCGTTAACGAAGCGTTGGAATACAGCTGGTGAATTACATAGCCCAAATGGAACACGAAGAAACTCGTACTGACCACAATCCGTGACAAATGAGGTGTATTTAATGGATTCATCTGACATGGCAACATGGAAAAACCCGTTTCTTAAATCCAGTGTACAAAAATATTGGACATCCTGCAATCGATCAATTTGCTCATCTATAATCGGCAAGGGATACCGATCCTTTACGATGACTTTGTTCAGTCTGCGATAATCAATACACAGACGCTTAGTTCCATCCTTTTTGTTTGCTAGGACCACTGGACTGGCATAATCTGAGTTGCTTGGCCGTATAATACCTTCGTTTATCCATTCATCAATCTGTTTACGAACAAGCTCCTTTTCAAGTGGGGCAAGTCTTCATGGTTTCTGATAGATCGGTTTGGTGTCTAAAAGTAAAATGGTCATTTTAATATCAATTATTGCGTTACCTCGTTTTGGACTGTAATTCACAACCATCCGCTGAACCTCCTCTGCAATTGCTCTATTTTGAATGTGGTCAATTTGCAATTCACTTTCTAGTTTACCAGAAATAATACCCAAATTATGACTATTCTTCAACTTTTTGATACTGACACAGTCGTTTTTCAAAACGGTTTCTGCACTCTTCAATAGCTCGTTCCCCAGGATGAATTCGTAAGGCAGAATACCATCATCCACCACATGTACGACGGTCGTAAACGTATCATTTTCAATCACCACATCACAACAGATTTGTCCCAATGTGTTCAATGTACCTGAGCCTACTCCCCGAAAAACAGTTGTTTTCTCATCCATTGGCAATCTAAGTTTGTTAAACTTTCGCTTTGCTATTAAATTTAAGTCACTACCACTGTCGACCAATGCATAAAATTGTTCACCATTAATTTCTACCTGTTTCACATAATTGCCTTCTGACTGACCTACCATAGCGCAGACTTTTGTTTTTGCTTCTCGAGATGGACACTTTGTTGCTATATGTCCATATTCATCACAGCGGAAACATTTAGGCCCTCGTTCCTTATTTGTGCAATCTCTTGAATAATGACCCTTTTCATAACATTTGTAGCATTGAATGCGACTTTTCTTTCGCTCTTTGTTTCCCGATTGATTAGCAGAATTCGTCTCTGAACTAGTTTCATGCTGAGATGGTTTTTTATGGTTTTGCTTTTCATTTCTTCATAAGAAATTAACTTTTTCTTGAAATCAGTCATCGACGAAGCACCATAGAGAATCGATTTGTTCGGTTCATAATCTTGGATACCACCGATACAATAAGTAATCACAGCATCGTCATCTAGATTTCCAAAATTTCCCAGCTCACGCATTGACAAAAGATAACTGAAATATGACTCATCAGTACGTTTTTTCCGTTCCAGCATTTTTCGGTGAATCAAAGCGCTGTTCTCAACAGGTGCAAATTCATTTTTTAGAAATAATTTCAAGTCATTCCATTTTGCTATCATACCAGTTGTACGTAGTGACAATTTGGCATCACCATCAAGTAATTTCTTTGCATAGGTGGTTGTTTGCACATCATTCCATTTGTAGGTTAGAGCTGCCTCATCAACATCTGAAATCCATTTTGCCAACAAATAACCATCTGTCCCATAATATTTCATCATTGACTCTTCGATGTCCTTGAACGAGAATGAACAGTTCGATGGAGTTACAGTCGCAGTCTCTCTTTCTTTCAGCTGTAACTCTCGACGCATAAGCTCTAGTTCTTTGTCTTTAAGCTCCAACTTCTTTCGCATGGCTTCTGAAGACGTTGACTGTCGAAGTCGAGGTTCATCCATTGTTGAACTCCGTGAAAAGCGTATTTCTTTATCAAGAATTTTCGCAAATTCTTCACTCAAACGATGTACAGCACCATCTTCACTATCAGAGTCCCGTCCAGCATGGCGTCGCCTTCTAGAACTTTTTTTCATTATTTTTATTAAAAAATAGTAACCGTATTTATTTAAACGAGTTTTCAATTTCTCACAAACCACTTTTTCTTTGTCGACGTTACAATTTGCCGCGTTTTTCGAATACCGCTATATCGATTACAAACCAAAAAAAACTTTTCTCTTTATAATGAACGATCCCGATTTACCGTACACTCCGTATTTTATGTAAAATTCAATGCACGATTTATTGACACGATAAATTAAAAACCAGTATTAAAACTATAATAATTAAAGTTAATTTAATCGACTTTCGGCATCCCACTTCTGACACCATGTAGAGAAAAAGTTAACCTTTGTAATCAATATATAAACTATTAAAGAAAAACGTTATTTAATTTAAAGAAAATTGATGCGCTATAATTCAATGTTTATTTCAGACTGACTTTACATATTGCTTTTTCCTTAAAATAAATGTTACAATTGTAAATATTGAATGAGAATTTATATCAGGAGAGAGTGAGAGAAATTTAGAAATTATAAAATTCCTACATATATATATATATATATATATATATATATATATATATATATATATATATATATATATATATATATATATATATATATATATATATCGTCGCTTTAATAATGAAACAACGTATGCTATTTATACGTTGTTTTTATATAATAGGTGCGCTGCATTCCCCATAAGGGTATCTTTGAATTGGCGTTTTTACATTTTCGAATTATTTTATGACTGGGGGTAAAAATTAATAAATCATAAATTAACGTCCATGCAAATGCATGCGCACATCAAACTTTAAACTCAAATATCTCGAAACTATACTTTTGCGTATACGCCATTTCATTATTAAAGCGACGATATATATATATATATATATATATATATATATATATATATATATATATATATATATATATATATATATATATATAAATATATATATATATATATATATATATATATATATATATATATATATATATATATATATATATATATATATATATATATATATATATATATATATATATATATATATATATATATATATATATATATATATATATATATATATATTATATATATATATATATATATATATATATACAGCGTTGCCACTTGGATACATTTGTATCCATTTGGATACATTATTTAAAAAATTTATTAAATGGATACTGGATACAAAAAAATCACAAAACTGCTAGAATGGATACATTTTTTTAATATGCATTTTAACTGTGTTTTCTTTGAAAATGTTTATGAAATTTGACAAAAAACTTTGAAAATGTTTATGAAATTTGTTTAAACAGTTTTTGAAAAACGATCACATTTTTTTTAACAATTTAAAAGTCGATTTGAAAATCATTTTATACACTTTTATAAACCCCCTTTGTTTCTTAAAGAAAAGAATGTAAATGAGCTAGGTTTTGAAAACGAAGAAAACCATATACCATTGGCTGAAATAAGTATGGGGTATGCAGTACAATCATTTTTAGCATACAATAAACTGAAAAATGAGGAAATTTCGGAGCTGACAAAAAATGTGAAAAAAATGTATATGGAATTTATTCATCAAATAAAACACAAACAAAAATCAGCAGATAAAAATTTGAATTAATGTGATTTTTTTTGTTATAATATAAAAATATGTGATCAGGATACTGAATTGTACTAAAGAAATATCGTAATTAGTCCTTTAGCAATATCATATAATCATGTTTAATTTTTTTAAAAGAGTGGATACATTTGGATACATTTTTTTAAAAAATTGGATACATTTTAATTTTTTTGAGTGGCAACGCTGTATATATATATATATATATATATATATATATATATATATATATATATATATATATATATATATATATAAGTAGAGATCTTAACCAAAAACAACTTAAGTTAATGTAGAATATTCTTTCCAAAAACACGTCTTGATTTATTGACTTCAAATTAAAATGTGATTTTATAATAATTTAACAAAGTTAATGATACATTATTCTAACTGGTTTTACTGTTATATTTTATAGCTTTAAAGTTGGTTATTAAAATAGGGTGATCCTACTCGGCCCTCCTGGATTGACAGCCGCCTCGGTGTCATCTAACTGTCAAACCCTAAAAACCCGCTTTCATCAGTAGATATAATCGATTCATTTGGTTTACTCTGCGTTGGTTCCCTTTCCTGTTCATCTTCTGTACTATCATCTTCATCCGATAAACCTACATAATATTTCTTCATTAATTCGGCTGATGTAGAAGTCATATGTGGTCCTTCGGTGTTACTGGATTTTTTGACATCATAACGATCGTTAGGTTTCACTCTAATGACCTCATACGGTCCGAAGAACTTAGGCTGAATCTTAAGACCACTTCCGAACTGAGTTCGTTTAATGACTACCCAGTCCCCTACTTTGTACAAAGTAGCCCTTTTTCTCTTTTTGTTATAAGTCCGTTTATTTTCCTCTTGAACCTTCTCAATTTGTATTTTAGCCTCATTCCTCGAAATCTCACGTTCATTGCAAAATGACTCCGTTACTTCAGCTTCCGAAACCTCTTGAACACGTAAGTCTTCTGGACTGCGCATCTTCGTTCCGAATAATAACTCAAACGGAGATCGACTGATAGAACGATGAAAAGTATTATTGATGTATCGCTGTACTCTATCCACGTATTTCCACCAATCCTCCGGATTCTCGTGTGACAATTTGGCTAAAACAGGTATGATTACACGGTTGATCCTTTCGACTTGGCCGTTTCCTGTCGACATACCAGTAGTAATCATGTGATGATCAATACCTTCATCTTCGCAATATTGTTTAAATTCCTTAGAAGTAAAAGCAGTTCCCCTGTCCGAAATAATATTCTTTGGACTGCCAAATACCGTTTTCTGTAATTCCAATTTTGTAATAACTTCCTTAGATGCAGTGGTTCGAGTCGGCTACAACCATACAAACTTGGTGAATCCATCTACGATACAAAATATGTGTTTATATTGTTTTCTAGAAGCGGTAAGACTGCCAAGATGATCAACGTGGTATGTATTTAATGGTAGGTCGCCTTTCGGGATTGGGTTTAATAGGCCATCTTGTTTTCCATTCTTTCGATTGATTAAGATGCACCTTACACAATTCCTTATAAATCCTTCCACTTGTTGTTGACCCCAATGGCTTCAAGGAAATAATTGTTTTAACCCAGCGGCTGGCTTCAAGAATTAATATAAAAACTTTAATTTGACAGTATAGTATATAACACAATTTACGGCATAAGTTTTCACATACATTTATTCTCTGTACATATAAAAGAAATACATTACTATTTCAAATTACAAAGCTTAGTTTTACTTACTTATTTAGTGCCTTAATTAAAATAATATTAAAACAATATTTCCATGTTATTCATCTTCTTTATGTAGCGGAAGTAAGAGAAATATACCAATCAACCAAACAATACATTTTCCCTACAAACAAAACTTTCACTATAATGAATTAAAAAGGATTTAAACCCTCGTAAACGAGGTGAATTCACAACACTCCGACCCCCGTAAATCATCCCCGGAAGATTTACCTACTCGTACGTCCAACACAGCCAGTTTGGAAGCAGGTCTTTTCAAGGTTCCATGGCTAGTTTTAATTTCAGCTGACCTTACTTGTCCGTCTTTAGCAGTAAACACTTGAGTCACCCTTCGTCGAGGCCACTTTGTTCTAGGTAATTCTGAGTCACATACGATCACTATGTCATCTATCTTAATTGGTTCAACTGTTTTGAACCATTTAGTACGTCTAGTCAGCACAGGCAAATATTCAGCAATCCATCTCTTCCAAAACATATTTTTTAGGTGCTGAGCTATACGCCATTGTTTTCTTAGAGAAAACAATTTTTTATCATCCGGTCCAGGAGTTTGAGTTGAATTTAATGTCCCCAACAAAAAATGATTCGGGGTTAAAGGTTCCTCTTCATCAGTGGTGATGGGTATATGAGTTAAGGGACGAGAGTTTACTATATTCTCTGCTTCTATCAACAGGCTCCGTAAAGTTTCAACTCTAGGAGATATTTCCTTCAAAGTATGACGTAATACACTTTTTATCGATTGTACTAGACGCTCCCAACAACCACCGGCATTTGGATTAGACGGGCAATTAAAAATCCATTCAATGCCTCGCATTGTCATTTCACACTGTATCTTGTTATGATCAAAAAGTTCAACCGCAGTGCGTAACTCTTTTTCAGCCCCTACAAAATTAGTTCCATTATCACTTCTTATACGCAGTGGAACACCTCTACGATTAACAAAATTTCTTAGGCATAAAATACAAGAGTCAGTAGATAGTTCGTCTGCTAACTCTATATGGACAGCTCTAACAGTAAGACAAGTGAACAATGCCACCCAGCGTTTTTCACAACGACGTCCAATCGAAACGTAAATTGGTCCATAATAGTCTAAGCCGGTGTACGTAAATGGTCGAACAAATGGCGTCAATCTATCTATTGGCAACTGTCCCATCAACGGTACTTGAGGTTTAGCCGATCGAATTTTACACAATTGACATTTACTTTTTGCTTGCTTAACCAAAGTACGAAGATGAGGTATCCAAAATTTGCTTCTAATTTCTACTATTATTGTCTCCTGATTTTGATGATGCCATCGACGATGGTAAGAGGAAACAATCAAACTAGTTAAGATATGACTTTTTGGCATAATAATAGGACGTCGTGTCGATATTGGTAAAGCCATAGCATTATCGATGCGACCAAAAATTCTCAAAACTTGCTGCTCATCTAACTTCGGATTGATCTGATAAATTGAACTTGACTTATCGATTGGTTTATTTTCAATTAAAGTTTCATATTCTTCGGGATATGAATCAGTTTGAGCGTTTCGACACAAGTACATTTCGGCGGCTTCTACCTCTTTTACCCCTAATTCACCAATTCTACGATTGTACCTCTTTTGTTTTGATCTACTATTATAAATAAATCGTAACACCCAAGCAACTATTCGTTTTACTTTAAAATAATCAGAATATTTCTTCAAATCTATTAGTGTTTCTGGTCTATTATTTAAGAGACTAAAATGTTTTGTCCGTATTTCCTCAGGGAACTCTTGATTCTTAAAATCACTTGGCATTGTTGGCCAAAATTCCTCAGGCTTTGTTAAAAATGTTGGACCTTTTACCCATGGGCTATCTAAGCGAAATTTCGGAGGAATTTTAGCTCGAGTAGCGTCGTCTGCGCTATTAAAGTTAGTCGGCACCCATCTCCAATCTGAGGTTTTACTATATTCTAGAATCTCTGATACTCTGTGGGCGACGAACGGCTTGTATTTACGATGATCACTTTTTATCCAGTGAATTACTGTTTTTGAGTCACTCCAAAATATACACTTACTGATTTTCACCTCACTAAATTCCAAAATGGACTTAGACAAACGAACACCCAACACTGCTGATTGTAATTCCAGGCGAGGAATAGATAATAATTTTTGCGGGGCACACTTTGTTTTCCCGGCCACAAATGTAATCTCAATGTTATTTTCCGAGGACTGTATTCTGAAATATGCCACTGATGCAAAGGCGGTTTCACTGGCATCGACAAAAACATGTAACTGAATATCAGTACATGTGTATAAATGAAGCGAATAACAACGTGGGATACTGAATGACTTAACATTTATTAGCTCAGTTTGCCACGATACCCACTTGCTATATATCATATCCGGTAATTGTTCATCCCATTCGATTCTTGATTTCCACACTTCTTGTAGTAAAATTTTAGTGTATACAAGAAAATTAGCGAGCAACCCAAAGGGATCGAAAATGGACATGGCGATACTGAGCATTTCTCTTTTGGTAGGGCGCCTCTTTTGCTCCAATACTTCGGGATCGACCCGATAAAACTTCAATTCAAATTTAAATTCATCAACTGCTTTATCCCAATACATCCCCAATATTTTTTCTGTAGATATATCACTGTGCATATTCATGCTAACAAGAGTAGGGCGTTCGTTTCTACTACGATTTAAAGTGATTTCGACATTGGCGGAATTTGACACAAAATTACATAGTTCGAACCCACCACGTTTGTGTATGTCTTTTACAGCAGTAGATATTTGAATAGCTACTTGTTCGTTTTTGAAGCTATCGACATAATCATCAACATAATGTTTATCAAGGATGGCTCTAACAGCCTGTGGCGATTCTTCAAAATATTCCATTGCATTTTTATTTTTTACAAATTGTGCTGAGCAAGGCGAACATGTTGCACCAAACACCATAGCTACCATAACATACGTTTCAATCGGCATTGAAGGGTCACCGTTTCTCCACAAAAATCTTTGTGAATCTTGATCCTCTTTACGAATCATAACTTGGTGGAACATTTCCCTAATGTCACCACAAACGGCTATGGCTCCTTGTCTAAATTTGAATAGAATCGATAGTAATGACTGATACTGATCTGGACCTGTCAACAATGTGGAGTTTAGTGAAACATTATTAACGACTGCAGCCGCATCAAAGACTAGGCGTAGTTTGTTTGGCTTTGACGGATTTTTAACTCCAAAATGTGGTAAATACCAAGTACGAGGCGATAATCTGCTGGCTTCTTCAGGCGTTAACTTCCTGGCATAACCTTTTCTTAAATACTCGTTGATATTATTTTTGTACTTTGATGCGTATTCTGGGTCTTTGGCCATTTTCTTTTCTATACCCTCTAATCTTTGAATAGCCATTGGTTTACTATCGGGAAAATTTTCAGTGTTCTCCTTCCATAATAAGCCGGTTTCAAATCTATGATTTACCCGAACGGTTGTTGAATTTAATATAAGTCGAGCGCGCATATCGTCTTTAGATTCTGGTAAGGTCTCTGATTTCATTAATCCAAAGTTTTCTGTTGTAAAGTAATCTCTTACTATTTCCTGCACATTACCTAAATCGTCGTGTGATCGGGCATGAAGAACTATTGCTGAATTGTGTCCCACAAAGTTTTGCTTTGATTGAACTGGACCATATACCACCCATCCTAGCTTAATTTTGGCTACTACTGGTCCATCTACCTGACTTTCGACTACACGGTTTGGTAGACCCAGATTACAATTGTCTACTCCAATCAACAAGTGAGGTTTGGCATTTGAATATTTTGCTATAGGCAATTGTTTAAAATTATGATATTTTGTATGCAATTCTTTCAAATCCAAACTTTGTATTGGTAGACACATATTTTTAACCGTTCGAACATTTTTCAAATCAAATTTTTTGCAATTTTTATTTACTCCTGAAATTTTGAGACTGACTATTTTAGAGGATTCCGTGGCCGTTCGATTACCGAACCATTGTAACGTAAGAGGCATACTTTCGCCATCTATTTCAAGCTCCCTGGCTATATCTTCGTCTATCATACTGATCGACGAACCTTCATCTAACAACGCAAACGTATTTACCTCTTTTTGAGAACTGAAAAGTTTTACTGGCAGAATTCTAAACAGTACTTTAGGTGGCTCACTATTAGACGAATTCGTTACGTTGGTAAAAACTCGTTTGGGCGTCACTGGTTGTGAAGTTTGTACTAGTGGCTTATCAATTTCGGCTCTTGAGTTTGATGTACTAGCCTCACTTTTGATATCACTTGAGTTGTCATGCAACAACACGTTATGTACTCGCCGACAACCTTCTACATTACAAGATTTACGAGTTCGACAAATCTTACTATTATGTCCCAATTTAAGGCAAGAAAAACAAAGTCTTTTTGTTTTGACATATTCCCAACGTCTATCTACATTAAACTCATTAAAAGTAGGACAATGTTTAAGCATATGATCTTTTTGACACAAAACACAATTAATTATTCTCACGACCGGCTTTGATTCATTTGCATGAAATGCAAATCCTTTCTTAGTCTGTTTTCTCTCCGGAACACTCGGATTCGGAACTACAAGTGTAATAAATCTGGCAACATTACTCAACCATTTACTAAAATCTATTATGGTAGGATATGGTTGAATTTGAACCGAATGTTGGGCCCACTCCAATCTTTTACTCATTGGAAGTTTATTAACAAGCTCTTCCAATAGCATTGGATTAGCAAGATGTTGTGTACTTTGCGTGGTTTCTAAAAAGACAGCTAAATTCTGAACCTTTGTGGAAAAACATACTATTTGTTCTAACCGGCTTTCAATGATCGGCGCTATTTCCCTTACTTTCGCTACCTGACTTTTTATTAGACACTCTGGGCGTCCAAATCTAAACTTTAATTGGCATATGGCCTGATCTACAGTACTAGGGTGAATCAATAACGATTCAACAGTTTCCCTAGCTTCACCTTTTAATGATTTTTGTAACCTAAATATATTTTCTAAATTACTATAATTAAATGCGGTTGTTGACTCCTGAAATGTTGTTATAAACATAGGCCAATCTTCTGGTCGACCATTGAACTCCGGCAGATCATGAAGTTTTCGACGGACATCAGACATTTGGTTATAATGGTTTACAAATTTTGACATACCTGGCATATTCAATTCATTTGAATCACTATTCGATAATTTTTTATTCTCATGCTGTTGGCTAATTGAATTTGAAGTCAATGTTTCATTTTGTTTCGATGTTGGTATTGGCGGCGAAATTCTATTTACATTTTCATAATTGTTTACTGAAAATAATGGCGTCTGGCATGATGACGACATTGGCATATGTATTACTCGATTTCTATTAACATTTGTCATTGATGCTGATGACATTTGACATATTGAAGTCGTTGGCACATTCAGTTGAAATTCACTAACATTTGTCATTGGCGATGACATTTGACCTATTGAAGGTGTTGGCACATTTAGTTGAGTTTCACTAACATTTGTCATTGGCGATGACATTTGACCTATTGAAGGCGTTGGCACATTTAGTTGAAATTGGCTTGTCATTGACATAGATGAGGTTGTTGGAACTACTAAAGTATCAGATTGCATTGTCTCAAGACGGCTATTTTCGATTTGTATCAATCTGTCATTCAATTTTCCACGTTCCAACCTTTCGGCTTCCATTTCAACTTTATTCCTATCCAACTTTTCGTTTATAAGTTGTAACTGAGTAGACAAATTCAACATCATCTCCTGCATCTGTATATTGTCTTGTTCCGTTTTATTATTATCAATAATGGTATCATCCTCACTATCCGCCATATTGCACGATGATTCTTCTTCTTCGCTGACAAATATTTTATTTAATACGTAATTTTCTAAATAATTTGGCAATTTTCCTTTATTATTTCTTCCACTTCGTCTTGCCATAAAATAAATAAAGAATAAAGCTTGTTGTTGACCCCAATGGCTTCAAGGAAATAATTGTTTTAACCCAGCGGCTGGCTTAAAGAATTAATATAAAAACTTTAATTTGACAGTATAATATATAACAAAATTTACGGCATAAGTTTTCACATACATTTATTCTCTGTACATATAAAAGAAATACATTACTATTTCAAATTACAAAGCTTAGTTTTACTTACTTATTTAGTGCCTTAATTAAAATAATATTAAAACAATATTTCCATGTTATTCATCTTTTTTATGTAGCGGAAGTAAGAGAAATATACCAATCAACCAAACAATACATTTTCCCTACAAACAAAACTTTCACTATAATGAATTAAAAAGGATTTAAACCCTCGTAAACGAGGTGAATTCACAACACCACTCTTTCACTCATGTTCGGAAAATAGTATTGCCGCTGAATAAGCTCTAATGTTCTCCTTGTCCCTAAATGACCCTGTTCGTGACATGCAAAAAAATGCAGAATGAAGTGATAAGAGACTTTATTCTGCATTTTTTTGGCACCATAAGACAACTGTTACCCCTTAAATACTTAAAAATAACACCGTTAGTTTTAATATAATCTTCATATGTACCTGAATCCAAAAGACGGGAAATAAGTTGAATGTTCTGATCATCTTTCTGGGCAGCTTTTACTTGACAAGTGACATCATCCTGCAACACACATAGTATTGGACTTCTTGACAATGCGTCTACATGGCGCATTCTATTCGATATTCGATGCTCCAATTCGAAGTCGAACTCTTGCAAACACAACGCCCAGCCTGCGATACGGGATGATAACTCTTTCTTTTCCATAGTACTTTTGAAAGCAGCACAATCAGTAATAATTTTTATGCGAAGACCCAGCAAATGAACACGAAACTTCTTCAATGCACACACTATAGCCAACACCTCTAGTTCATAGCTTGTATATTTTTCTTCACAGGCAGTTGTCTTCCGACTGTAATAAAATACAGGATGCATTGTGTCATCCTTCATACTTTGTTGCATTACAATAGCACCAAGACCGATCTTACTGGCGTCCGTAAATAACTCAGTGTTTGCTGTTGGTGAATAGATCTGTAGCACCGGCTTAGAGGTCAACACATGTTTTAACTTCTCAAACGCCCGTTTTTCCTCTGGACCGAACAGAAATTTGACGTTCTTTCGAAGAAGATTAGTTAACGGTCTAGCTATCACGGCATATCCTTCTACAAACTTCCTGAAATATCCCGTGAGGCCAAGAAATCGTTGAATCTGTACTACATTCCTTGGCTCCGGAAACTTTAAGATGGCAACCGTTTTATTCTTTGATGGTTTCACGCGACCACCTTCAATTTGATATCCCAAATAATCGACACGCTTTACCAAAAATTCACACTTGGACCATTTAATTTCTAGTCCATTATTTTGAGCGACATCTAGAACACGCTCTAATTTCAGTACTGCTTCCTCTTCAGTGAGTGCTGGGATTATTAGATCGTCCATGTACACACATACAACTTTATCCAGACACAGTTGACGAAAAATCTCGTTTATGAACCGTTGAAACACGGCAGGAGAGTTGCACAACCCAAATGGTACTCTCAGAAACTCGTACTGCCCAAAAGGTGTGACGAACGAAGTATACTTGATCGAATCTTCAGCTATAGGTACATGAAAGAAGCCATTACGCAAATCGAGTGTACAAAACAATTGAGCATCTTGCAGTTGGTCAATCTGTTCATCTACAATCGGCAGTGGATACCGATCCTTTATAATGACCTTATTGAGCCTGCGGTAGTCAACGCATAATCTTTTCTTGCCATCCTTCTTATTAGCCAAAACTATAGGACTGGCATAGTTGGAGATACTAGGTCTAACAATTCCTTCCGATATCCATTCCTCAATTTGGTTCTGTACCACAGCGGTTTCTAAAGGCGACAATCTTCATGGCTTCTGGTAGATTGGCCTGTAATCTGATAAAATAATTTTCATTTCCATTTTTATATTTGACATACCTTTTTGACTGTCATAGCCAACAATCATCTTCTGGACTTTGTCTGCTAATGCACGATCTTGAATGTGATCTAAATTTAAATCATCCTCTCTTTCAATGGCATAAATAGGAAGTTCAGATCCCAATTTCCGAACACTAACACCATCCGGTCTCAACACAGTTTCAGTTTGTGCTAGCAACTCGTTCCCAACAATCACATCATAGGGCAGGATCCCATCCTCAGCAACATGAACGGTTGTCCGATATGTCTCACCATCTATGACCATGTTACACGTTATTCTGCCAATCGTATACATAGTGCCTGAGCCAACTCCTTTAAACGATGTTGTT
Source organism: Diogma glabrata (assembly GCA_963693315.1). NCBI lineage: Eukaryota > Metazoa > Arthropoda > Insecta > Diptera > Cylindrotomidae > Diogma > Diogma glabrata. The sequence goes on along the minus strand of OY856187.1, from coordinate 25,650,910 downwards.
ACCCGCTCCATTTCTGGTTGATACCACTTTTCAAGTTTTCCTTTAGCTATGAAATTAAGATCACTTCCACTGTCGATCAGTGCATACATCTCATAACCTTCAATAGCAATCCGTTTGACATATCGATCCCGATCTTGTCTAACTGCTGCACATACATTTGGATTGTTATCGTATTTTTTCTGACATTTATTGGCTAGATGCCCATATTCGTTGCAACTATAACACTGAGGACCTCGTTGTTTATTGGAACAATCTTTTGACATATGACCCACTTCATGACATTTGTAGCACTTAACTCTTGGTCTTATCCGCGGGATCTCGGTTTTATCATGTTTGCTTGAGTAAGATGGTATTGATGTTGTTGATTGTGATGTCTTCTTAGGCAACTTTTTATTTATTTCTTCATAATACCCCAGCTTTTTCTTAAATTCACCAATTGAACTGGCCCCATATAAAATAGTTTTGTTTGGTTCATGGTCTTCTATACCTTCTATGCAATATTGGATGATTGCTTCATCTTCCAGCTTGGCCATGTTCCCAAGCTCACGTAAAGACAGTAAATAACTATAATAGGACTCATCTTTATGCTTTTTCCGTTCACGCAGTTTCCTATGAATGGATGCACTATTTTCAGATGGAGCAAATTCGTTCTTCAAAAAGTTTTGCAATTCTTCCCACTTCGAAATTAACGTTGTAGTTCGAAGTGCTTTCATTGCATCACCATCCAACAATTTTTTTGCATATGTTGTTGTCTGCACATCAGTCCACTTATATATTGTTGCTGCTTCACTAATATCAGCTATCCACTTTTGCAACATATAACCATCTGTACCGTTAAATTTTACCATGGAATCCTCTATCTCTCGAAAAGGAAACGATTGTTGAGACTGCGTCAAACTTTCTCTTTCTTTAAGTTGCATCTCTCTTTTCAATAGTTCGATTTCTTTGTTTTTTAATTCTAAGTCTTTTTGTAGAGCTGCATTAGACGATGTTCCACCTGAAGCAGTAACTGAAGATGTACGGGAATAATGCATTTCACGATCAACAGCTGTTGCAAATTCTTCACCCATTCTTCGGTAAAATTCTTCTCCATCTGAACCATCCTCCATGCGACCACGCGTCTTTTTCTTCTCTTTCCCCATAAAGAATTATAAACGGGATTAATGCTACACTAACACGTTTTTGATGTTTTTCACAAAACTCTATATTAGATTAATCACTCTAACAATCGATTATTCTAGCACACCGCGTATTCTCACTACAACACTTTGTTGAACACAACACACGATCTACCGTAAGTACACACCACTGTTTCAGTATACTCACGCCTTTTAATAGCCAGAATCTTCCCGGACTATCCCACTTCTGACACCAAGTAGAGATCTTAACCAAAAACAACTTAAGTTAATGTAGAATATTCTTTCCAAAAACACGTCTTGATTTATTGACTTCAAATTAAAATGTGATTTTATAATAATTTAACAAAGTTAATGATACATTATTCTAACTGGTTTTACTGTTATATTTTATAGCTTTAAAGTTGGTTATTAAAATAGGGTGATCCTACTTATATATATATATATATATATATATATATATATATATATATATATATATATATATAATATATATATATATATATATATATATATATATATATATATATATATATATATATATACATATATATATATATATATATATATATATATATATATATATATATATATATATATATATATATATATATATATATATATATATATATATATATATATATAATATATATATATATATATATATATATATATATATATATATATATATATATATATATATATATATATATATATATATATATATATATATATATATATATATATATATATATATATATATATATATATCTATATATATATATATATATATATATATATATATATATATATATATATATATATATATATATATATATATATATATATATATATATATATATATATATATATATATATATATATATATATATATATATATATATATATATAAATATATATATATATATATATATATATATATATATATATATATATATATATATATATATATATATATATATATATATATATATATATATATATATATATATATATATATATATATATATATATATATATATATATATATATATATATATTTATATATATATATATATATATATATATATATATATATATATATATATATATATATATATATATATATATATTATATATATATATATATATATATATATATATATATATTATATATATATATATATATATATATATATATATATATATATATATATATATATATATATATATATATATATACCCGACAAACAATTTTATCAATTGGGACCAAAAAATTACTGAAATGTTAACTTGTGACCATGTCAGGCACAAGTGGACACGTAACCATGATGTAACTGTAAAACGGTCAGCAAATGGGGCATTCACTGTAGACGAACGAGGACTATTTCGGTAACTACGGTCTTTTTCTCTAAATTAAGTTTATATCAAATATTAAAAAAGACTGACTTTTGTTAAACTTTGAATCTCATTTTCATCAGAGATTTAATGGTCTCCTAGTATACCTGAAAATTACTTTTTCGCTATATTTCATCCGTAATTTTACGGTTTTTAAGTATACTTTAAGTGCTACCTGTCAATGGTCTCCTAGTATACCTGAAATTCTCTTTTTCACTATACTTTATCAGTAATTTTACGGTTTTTTAGTATACTTTAAGTGCAATCTGTCAATGGTCTCCTAGTATACCTGAAAATGCTTTTTTTGCTATATTTCATCAGTAATTTCACGGTCTTTTAATGTACTTAAAGTGCAATCTGTTACTATATTACATTGAACATTTTACGGTCTTAATACAATTTTAGCCTGAAATAACCACTGTAATAAAAAATATATTTTGTTGAACTTTATTGCTTTATTTTATTAGCAATTAGACAGCTTCCTAATATAATTCAGTGCACTCAAATTTGTGACTATATTTCGTCAGCATTTTTATGGCCTTCGTGTACAATTGGGACCTGCAATAATTTTAAAAATATACTCATATTTGAGTGGTTTTTGGTGAAACATAAGGTAATAATATATGGCAAAGGATAGTTTTTTACGGACTACGGAAAGTTATCAAAAATAAAAACAAAACTGTTACAAAATAACATAAATTTATTTTAATTCAAATTAAATTCACAAAGAAATTATAATTTTTTATTATTTTGAAGGCAGTTCATCCTTATGGAGGATCTTTTTAGAAATTCCTGTACCGCCTTCTTTACCACCTCATTCGTAATTCGCTGGTCGCGATTCAGGTAGTTAAGGGTTGTTTCCGTCAAACAGATTATGTTGTCCAACTTATTAAAGGTTTGTTTTGTTTTTCCTAATAAAAACCAAAAAGATAAATTAGTTTTTAAATTTAAAAAGATTATAAAACAATTTTTTTCTACTATAGCATATGAAAAACCAATTTTCATTGAGGCTTAATCCTCTGTTAAAATGGGTTTTTTTCCAATAGTGTAAAATCACTTTCACTAAATAACAAAATGTAGTTACTAAGGTACTTTCATGTAATTTTGTAAGTATTGAAATCAAAGCAACCATCAAAAATTATCATATGAATTTTGAATGCTATATTGTCGATTTGTAATTTACTACCGTAGCAAATAGTACATTTAGCGAAAACGGTTTTACATTAGTTGTAAAAAACCAATTTCACAGGAGATTAAGTCTGCATGAAAATAGACTCTTCGTCAATTATTTCATGCTCCACACTAGCAGATGTCTTCTTTGTCTTTAAACGACGTCTAAGAGATTGCTTTGAAATATTTAAAGGCTTTTATATCTAGGCATTTTTCAATGTATTGAATATTCTAAATAAAATATATGAAATATTGAAATTTAAAAATGTTTACATTTTAATAAAAACTATATTTATTCTTTTTTATTAAAGAAAAAATGTTTATTAAAATATGGTTACGATTCTAAATAATGGCAACGAAATACAAAATAAAATTGTATTAAACCTCAATTTGGTTCCAACACCTAATTTTTTCTGTTGTCCAAAAATGTTTATATAGTTAATTGCAGTTTTCAATATTTACAAACTGCGCGAGCGGTTATTTTCCAACCCAATTGTTTCAATTGGCTCAGAAACCTTCCTTGCAAACTTCTTCAAATAGCATGAAAAATATTTTTAAATCATTATAACTTATTATAAACACTGGTTCCGAACATTGATTCCAAGAAAAAGGGTCAAATCAAAAAATTAAAACAATAAAAACAAAAACACCATGAAATTAAATCTATCCAAAACAATGACGTAGATTTCATAAGAATTTTGTCAGATTCCTTTGAATATTTTTCGGTAACTTTTCAGTGAATGTGTCCGGTTTGTTAACGATAGTATATTTTTATAAATATAATTCAATTAAATTATAAAAATAAACAATTTAATTCCTCTAATCAATTAATTATTATTGATAAAGTTTTTAAATAAATCTAGTCTCACGATTTAGTTACTACTCCAAAAATTAATTTTTGAATATTTTTCGGTAACTTTTCGGTGAATGCGTCCGGTTTGTGAACGATAGTATATTTTTAAAAATATAATTCAATTAAATTATAAAAAAAAACAATTTAATTCCTCTAAGTAATCAATTAATTATTATTGATAAAGTTTTTAAATAAATCTAGTCTCACAACTCCAAAAATTAATTTTTGAATATTTTTCGGTAATTTTTCGGTGAATGTGTCCGGTTTGTTAACGATAGTATATTTTTAAAAATATAATTCGATTAAATTATAAAAAAACACAATTTAATTCCTCTAATCAATTAATTATTATTGATAAAGTTTTTAAATAAATCTAGTGTCACGATTTAGTTACAACCCCAAAAATTAATTTTTGAATATTTTTTGGTAACTTTTCGGTGAATGTGTCCGGTTTGTTAACGATAGTATATTTTTAAAAATATAATTCAATTAAATTATAAAAAAAACAATTTAATTCCTCTATTCAATTAATTATTATTGATAAAGTTTTTAAATAAATCTAGTCTCACAACTCCAAAAATTAATTTTTGAATATTTTTCGGTAACTTTTCGGAGAATGTGTCCGGTTTGTTAACGATAGTATATTTTTAAAAATATAATTCAATTAAATTATAAAAAAAAAACACAATTTAATTCCTCTAATCAATTAATTATTATTGATAAAGTTTTTAAATAAATCTAGTCTCACGATTTAGTTACTACTCCACAAATTAATTTTTGAATATTTTTCGGTAACTTTTCGGTGAATGCGTCCGGTTT